>OX402020.1:3592940-4152940 GCA_947859395.1 Eupithecia insigniata
GAAAAAATATTTGTAGATCGCACAAATATTTGTCACACGGCGGGAATCGAAACCGTAACCTCCTGTGTCGCAGGCGGACCCTCGCCCACCGCGCCACATCGGTCGTCCTCGTCTAGGATACGAGCACTCATAACTATAGGGCAGTATTTCCCCGATAATAATCTAAGTATTACCTATTCATTTTTCGTTTTTCGTTCGGGAAACTTCGCAATATCTTCTCGTCACAGATACCGCAGAGCCTCAAGACTAAAGTCTTTAACCAATGTGTGCTACCAGTGATGACTTACGGATCCGAGACGTGGTCGCTCACTATAGGCCTTGTGCATAAGCTCAAAGTCACCCAGCGAGCTATGGAGAGAGCTATGCTCGGAGTTTCTCTACGCGATAGGGTCCGGAATACGGAAATTCGTAGAAGAACCAAAGTTACCGACATAGCTCTCAGAATCAGCAGGCTGAAATGGCGATGGGCAGGCCATATAGCTCGTAGAACCGATAACCGCTGGGGAGTAAAGGTTCTCGAGTGGCGACCGCGATGCAATGCGAAACGGAGTGTGGGAATACCTCCCACTCGATGGACGACGACATCGTAGCGGTCGTAGGGAGTCGTTGGATGGAGGCGGCTCAGGACCGCTATTCGTGGCGTCGTTTGGGGGAGGCCTATGTTCAGCAGTGGACGTGTACGGGCTGATGATGATGATGATGATGATGATACCTATTCAATGTTTATTTATAAATATGACTTTATTAAAATTAACCTGTTAGTCCTAACCAATATTATAAATGCAAAAATGTGTTTATTTTTTGTCCTTCCTTCACGCCATAACTAAGCAACCAATCGACTTGATTTTTGGTATAGAGTTAATTGAAAGGATGGAGAGTAACATAGACTTTTTGTCCTGGTAAAACATTTAATTCCCATGGGAGATTCACGGGAAAAAAAACCTGTACGACGTTATTGGCCGTAATTTTTTTTTTGCCGTCATTTATAACGCCAACACTTTTTAAGCGCTTACCTAAAAACATTTTTATGCAGGATCTTAATTTTGACTTCGCATATCGATTCAGCAGCTCAATATACAAAATACGACGGAAACGGAGACGGTGTGCTTGTGGTCACTTCTTCCACTAGTGGACAAAAAATTGAAGTGAAGAGAATATCAATAACACCTTATTTCTTATTTGATAATAATAACTATGTTTGTAGTATAAAATTTGACTTGTCTAAGTGCTTATTTTGTAAGCCTAAAGAAATAAAGTTGTCTGATTCGTCGCACAACCAACTTTTTTTTTGTGTGGCTGTGTTATTAATACGTGATGATGACTATTTATTCTAATTAACCTGTTAGTAAATTATAAGTACCTCTATTTAAAAGTTATGTAATAGATGAATGACTAATGGGTTTAGCTTAATGATTATATCGGTAGCTTCCCAGTTTTTATCTGTTTTTGTCTTCTGATAAAATAAGAATTACTTAGATTGATAAATCAGCTTTTTAAAAAAATACCTATTATCAATCATAATTATTATTTTTTAACCTGTTAGTAATTTATAAGTACCTACCCACCCTATTGAAAGTAATGTAATAGATGAATGACTAATGGGTTTAGCTTAATGATTATATCGGTAGCTTCCCAGTTTTTATCTGTTTTTGTCTTCTGATAAAATAGGAATTACTTAGAATGATAAATCAGCTTTTTAAAAAAATACCTATTATCAATCATATATTTTTTTTAACCTGTTAGTAATTTATACGTACCTACCTACCCTATTGAAAGTTATGTAATAGATGAATGACTAATGGGTTTAGCTTAATGATTATATCGGTAGCTTCCCAGTTTTTATCTGTTTTTGTCTTCTGATAAAATAGGAATTACTTAGATTGATAAATCAGCTTTTTAAAAAAATACCTATTATACAATAATAATTAACTTTATTAAATCCTTTGTCAAAACTGTATGTTGCTCTTTATACCAAATAAATGTATTTATGTTTATCATTATATTATTTTTATTATTTATAGAAAATACCCAGAACACCCGGAACAAATATTTGCAGATCGTGGATTTATCCCAGGGCGGGAATCGAACCCGCAACCTCCTGCGTCGCAGACAGACGTTCGCCCGCCGCGCTACATCGGTCGTCAGAAAGAAAAATAACAGCTCAGTCAAAACATAAACACGTATTTTATAACAATAAAAAACTTTATAAACCACAGAACTTGTTTCTGGAATCATTTATGACTACATAGAAAGAATGGAGTTCAATGTTCAAAAGTTTAAACATATATTGGGTATTGGGGCATACCCGATTTTATTGTTTTTAGGATTCCGTACCCAAAGGGTGAAAACGGGACCGTATTACTAAGACTCCGCTGTCTGTCTGTCCGTCCGTCCTTCCTTCAGCGGGCTGTACGTAACTATTTCATGAACCTGCACCGCTTCCTTTGATATTTTCGTTTAAGCTTTGGTTGCCTGGAAGAAATCGCTGTAAGCGAAAATGCCGCCAATTCTTTCACATTTTTACCAAACTGTTTCTTTTTCATTATTTGTTGTTATATATAGGTACGTCCAAATAAGTTGAGTACCGATCACAGAGGTTAAGCAACGTCGAGCGCGGTAAGTACTTGGATGGGTGACCGCGTCATAATTGGCTTTTTGCATTTTACGATTGATAATACACATAAACTTGGGAAAACAAGTCCTTGAAAAGTCAATGAAAAAATCTCTACGCGTACGAGTCTGAAATTGGTCTTTCCAAAAAGAAAAAAGAAAAAGTCCAGTCGCCATACCGCCCAATGACGGTAACGACTCTAGGGTAAGGGGTAGGGTTTTCGGGTTCCTTTTGCGCAATAGTTATGTAAGATGGGGCGAAACCCTCCACGTTCGAGCCGACTCGCACTTGGCCGGTTTCATTTAAGTGGCCATAGGTCTAAATATTATATTTTTTAACAAAAAGGCTTACTGACCTTCCGTCACGAATTTTTTATAGTTTTATTAAAAAAAATCAGGATTTGAGTATTTCCAGTGTTATTTTGTGAATTGATGTTGTTTGATTTGTGAATATGATCTTGTTGCCTAGTTTTTTGGGAAAATTGTCATGTTTGTAATATACCTATTACCTTCCCTTATATATGTCACCGAATCGTAGAATCAGCCAGTTTATCTAATGGCTTGGCGGATTACAAAACGAACGCTGATTTCTTGGGAATACTTAATTAATTTCACTCGACGAGATGTTTAAGTTATCTTTAGCCATATTGTTGAACGATGATTGTTCTACAATCAGCAATTAACTTAATTGCGCCGTTTTGCTATCGGCCTAGCCATTATACAAACGGGTTGATTCTTCGATCCAGCGGTGAAAGAACCTACCTACTCCTTGGGTTTCCCATTTACCTACCTATAGAAGGTACCTAACGGTTTCGCAGCTTAGTGCTCATATACACGAGCGGCAAAGTGCCAACGACAGGGGGTAACTGTGTAGCCGTCGCGGCGTCGTGACACGCGCCGAACGACGACGACACTCGTGTATATGAGCCCTTACTGTACCTAACCTACCATTAGAAAAAAAACTAGGTCTATGGTACCTACCTACCTAATTTTGCGACGTCCCAGTGAGAACGCGCTCTAAGGCATTACTTTTTTATGAGAACTTCAAAGTTTATTAGCTTGATTATTACTTATTAGTAACTAGCTTCTGCCTTCTGTAAGGTTGCCTGTGATAAATCGCTCTCAGTGATAAGGCAGCCTTTTGTACTGTATTTATTAAAATTCCCTATATAAATCTCCCATGGTAATTTGATGTTTTACCACACTTAAAGTAGCCTATGTTACTCATCCTTTCAAGTAACTCTATGCCAAAAATCAAGTCGATTGGTTGCTTATCTACTTATGGCGTGAAAGAAGGACAAACAAATAAACAAACAAACAAACACACTTTCGCATTTAAGTATAATATTGGTAAGGATTAGTGATGTGACTTTATTACCAAAATACATTAAGGTACTTACTAAATATTATTATTTTAAAAAGCTTTATCAAACCCAAAATATACCATTTTGTTTGCCCCCAACTGTTGTCCTTAGTTCGCCCCTGCCGCGCTATTACCTACATTTCCGTGTCGGTGCATTGGCAGGAAAAAACAATATCTTAACATCGATTTTTTATTCAAAAGAGAAAGGTGAACGTGAACCTACGAGATCACCATAACTATCTACAAATAGGTACCTTACCTACCAACTGGCCTACAAACCCGGATATTGACCGGTGGTGTGTCCCCCCCATCCTCCCCGCCTTACGCCGCTAGTGTATCATGCTCGCTACGAATGGAACATTACGCCCCGGTAACAGTAATATCCCAGCTACACGCTCAACGCTCGCCAAATATTTGTGCAATCAATATCCCAGCTACACGCTCAACGCTCGCCAAATATTTGTGCAATCATGCAAGCTTGCACAAATACAACGCAATCCTTTGAATATAAATGAAGAACTGGCTCATCGAACACATCGACAAAGACAGTAACTAAAAAAAATTAGGTATTTACCGAATTATACCTGCACGGCTATTCTAACTCGATCGAAAAGTTTCCGTGACTCGAAATCTGTCACAAATTCGCGCGAAATTCAAATAATCCGCGCGTAATTCAAATATTTTAGCGGTTTTTAATATTTTCTGCGTTTTACAAGGAATAAAACTACCAGTTTTTCATAAATCGCTGGCAATTTTTTACGAATCCATGTTCCAATGAAGTACAATTAATGGGGCTTTTGGTAATGATGTTGATTTTTAGTAATACATTTCATAAATTATTAATTTCACCAAAAGTCGAGTCGAATCGAAATTAGTTAAAACATGGGTTCATACAAAATGTTTTACGATTTACGGTAAACTACGTTTCTGCTATTGATATTGGTTGTAGAACGCAGAAAATATTAAAAACCGCTAAAATATTTGAATATCGCGCGGATTATTTGAATTTCGCGCGGATTTGTGCAAGATTTCGAGTCACGGAAACTTTTCGATCGAGTTAGAATAGCTATGCTGATCCATAGATTACAAAACACGTAGGTATTATATTTTATGTTTTGATCGAGATTAATTATTATTTTGATAAAATAAAACTACAAAATCCGCCATGACACGTTGGAGAATCAGAATCAGAATCAATAACTTTATTTCTTTAGGCTTACAAAATAAGCACTTAGACAAGTCAAATTGTATACTATAAACACAGTTATTATTATCAAATAAGAAATAAGGTGTTATTGATATTCTCTTCACTTCAATTTTTTGTCCACTAGTGGAAGAAGTGAAAAAGAAACCAATAGCACATTATAATATCACTTATGTGTCTAATACATGTTTATTTTGCCTATCTAAATATGAATTTAATGCGATTTAGATACATGTCAATAATTCTTTAAAGCTAAACAGAACATTGAATTTCTTACATACTACTGACAGTGCGGAACGGAGCAGTGTGGACACCAATCAGAGAATACATAACTGTGACGTCATCCCGTCACAATATGTAATGTAAATGCACAGAATAGCTGGCAAAGCTTCTCTTCAAAATATTATGATCATTCTGTATCATCAGTTGTTCGTGCATCTATGACGTCATAGACAGCCGCCACGAGTATTGTAGCGTTTTTGAGCGAAATTGAAAAAGCATTTTTAAAAGCAGTAGTTTTCATTCGAAGTCCATTTTTTTTGCAGAAATATGATTTATTTTGCATTCAGTAGATGTCTAAAAATATCAGGGGGTAGTTTCATAAAATCAGTCGTCATACCTAGGTAGTGTAGATTGTAAATTCTACCTATATAATATACTTTAGTATATTTTAAGGTGTTCTACCTACTATGTTCCTATTTGACGTGTAATCTATAAAACCAATAAATGAACCATTGAACCACAGATGGAGCGTGTGGTCGGGCTCATCTTGCTTGCGCATCCTGATCGGTAGTAAACCCACGTCACGGGCCTAGAGCGTAGTGTGTGGCCGTAGCCAATCTCATTAGACATAGGTACCATTAATTATTATACTAGCTTTAAGTTTCCTTGTTTAATATTTAAAGCTTCAAGGAGAATTCAAGGGAACCGTGGGAGCCATTATGAAATGATACAGGCAAAGGTCCGCCTGCAGGTTGCGGGTTCGATTCCCGGCTCGCGAAATATTTTTGTACGATCTAGTAATGTCTCGGGTGTTCTGGGTTTTTTTTATGTATAATAAAAAATATCTATCTAGTACCTAATTCTTTTTTCACTGCTTTAATGACAAAGAAAATAACAATAAAATAATATAAATAAATTAAACTAGTATGTACATTTGAAACAATTGAGGTAACTGCAGACTGTTGCGAACAATCTACAGATATTGTATAATGTATATCAGTTATCTAGTACCCATAACACAAGCTCTACTTAGCTTGGGGTTAGATGATGCTGCGTGGATTAACCAGCATTATTTATTTATTAATAGCTGCTGCCCCCGCCTTCGCCCGCGTTTTATCGGGATAAAAAATAGCTTTTATGTTATTCCAGGTCCCAAACTATCCCATACCAAATTTCAGCCTAATTCGGTTCAGTAGTTTTTGTGTGAAAGAGTAACAAATATTTATCCATACATCCATCCTTACAAACTTTGACATTTATATTATTTATTATGTTGTCTATTGGAGAGATAGGTCAGTAGCCAACTTAAATAAAACCTTGTAATAGTAATTAAATAGCATTTATTAACATACAAAATTATACATTGTGACATTTTAATAGCCTTATACATTGTGACATTTTAATAGCCTTATACATTGTGACATTTTAATAGCCTTATACATTGTGACATTTTAATAGCCTTATACATTGTGACATTTTAATAGCCTTATACATTGTGACATTTTAATAGCCTTATACATTGTGACATTTTAATAGCCTTATATATTGTGACATTTTAAATAGCCTTATTGATAAAGGTATTTATTTATAAAGGTTTTTTATCGCCCTGTTAGCTAGGTATTTAGTTTAAGAACCTTATTAATCTTTAGCCATGATCCAAGAAAACAAGGTCTGCTCCTCCGGGAGTGTCACTTGCTCACGTCACTGTCCATTTGCCATTTTATTTCAACAAAACGTAGACGTTGGGAAACAAATGTGATAAGAATCAATTGAAAAATCAATAAAAAAAATGTGAATCGTCAGTTATGTTTGTTAGATCAGTCAAAAGAGTGTTAGTTAAACACGAGTCAATGTGATAAATAATTGGTAAATACAAAACCACATAGTTTTATCAGATTCATACAGGTAATACAAGCTCGGGAAGTTACGATTTTACGCTACTGGTTACACAAGAAAACAGATTCGTCTTCTCATTCGCCGATGGCGATGATGACGTGAGCAAGTGACACCCACGTGACCATCGTGTCTCGGAAGACCATACCTTATATTAATATACCATGTGGTCATCCAACAGAAATAAGGGCGCAGTTAATTTGCTTACATCCGTGATGAAGCCCATAGCTATTTGGTTTTACATATTAACTAGCGGACACGACAAACGTTGTTTTAACAACAACAACAAAAAACTGGATATAAACACCCTAATAACCTAGCGGTATGAAATATACTTTGCGACCATCATACCTTAAAAATTATACATAAAAATTTCATAAAAATTGGTCGAGCCGCTTCGGAGTGCGAACACAAACACCGTGACATGAAAGTTATTTATACATATAAGATTAACTTTAACATATTAATAAATACAATTATATTAAATAATACAATTATTTATTCTGATAGGTTATGATATATACAAAATAAAAGTAATATAAGTCTTTCTTTTCTTTGTTCTTTTGCTGCCTTAAATACTAATATTTCTACATAAGCTTCTGGCTGCAGCTTAGCTCATAAATGTAAACTGGGTGAATAGCGACTCCAGGATGAATAGAAATGGACGAAAAAACTGGAGCAAAACATTGTATTGCAGAGATCAGATCCACTAACACACGAGGTGAAAAGTCAGAATTAAGGATACCTCCACTGCTACCAGACAGGTAATGTCTTGCTCCAGTATTACGGCCATTCCTATTTACTACGGACGTTATGGAGTTATTAGGTATTTTTGCCGGCGGTTATTAGTTAGGTATTTTGTTCACATAACGCTATTGCAGAGATCAGATCCACTAACACACGAGGTGAAAAGTCAGAATTAAGGATACCTCCACTGCTACCAGACAGGTAATGTCTTGCTCCAGTATTTCGGCCATTCCTATTTACTACGGACGTTATGGAGTTATTAGGTATTTTTGCCGGCGGTTATTAGTTAGGTATTTTGTTCACATAACGCTATTGCAGAGATCAGATCCACTAACACACGAGGTGAAAAGTCAGAATTAAGGATACCTCCACTGCTACCAGACAGGTAATGTCTTGCTCCAGTATTTCGGCCATTCCTATTTACTACGGACGTTATGGAGTTATTAGGTATTTTTGCCGGCGGTTATTAGTTAGGTATTTTGTTCACATAACGCTATTGCAGAGATCAGATCCACTAACACACGAGGTGAAAAGTCAGAATTAAGGATACCTCCACTGCTACCAGACAGGTAATGTCTTGCTCCAGTATTTCGGCCATTCCTATTTACTACGGACGTTATGGAGTTATTAGGTATTTTTGCCGGCGGTTATTAGTTAGGTATTTTGTTCACATAACGCTATTGCAGAGATCAGATCCACTAACACACGAGGTGAAAAGTCAGAATTAAGGATACCTCCACTGCTACCAGACAGGTAATGTCTTGCTCCAGTATTTCGGCCATTCCTATTTACTACGGACGTTATGGAGTTATTAGGTATTTTTGCCGGCGGTTATTAGTTAGGTATTTTGTTCACATAACGCTATTGCAGAGATCAGATCCACTAACACACGAGGTGAAAAGTCAGAATTAAGGATACCTCCACTGCTACCAGACAGGTAATGTCTTGCTCCAGTATTTCGGCCATTTCTATTTACTACGTACGTTATGGAGTTATTAGGTATTTTTGCCGGCGGTTATTAGTTAGGTATTTTGTTCACATAACGCTAGCACCAAGTGGTACCCAATAATTTTACAATACCTATTACGTAACCACCAACCATTTTGTACTACACCCGTACAGGTGGGTACGCGGTACACACGCAAACTAAAATGTTTGAACGCAGTGCTTATGATGGAAAATAACCAACTATCTCTTTTGAGAGGGATGCCCACAATTGTTGGTTATTTAAATTAAGAACGGAACGGATAGCCTTATTCCCCATACAAACGTACTTTCCGCTTCATTTGGAAACTATGTCTAATCGGATGACAAATAGCTATGTTTGCAGCGGTTTTATCATCATCATCATCATCATCATCAACCCATACACGTCCACTGCTGGACATAGGCCTCCCCCGTACGACGCCACAAATAGCGGTCCTGAGCCGCCTCCATCCATCGACTCCCTGCGACCGCTACGATGTCGTCGGTCCATCGAGTGGATGGTCTCCCATGTAGGGGGGGATTTGCCATAATCACCACGCTTGGCAGGCGGATTGGTGATCGCAGTGTTGGTGTTTAAAAATACTCAGAAGGAAGCTGCTGCCCTTCCTCTGGTAGGTTCCCTTAGTCGGCTTTTACGACATTCACGGGTTGGAGGGGTCGATATACGTACGCCGCGACCCCACGGCAAGCAGCGGTTTAGTTTTTGAAAATACATAATGATATTTAAATGAGAGCGAAACTAGTTTTGACCACCAAATCGAGTCATCTTCAAGCTATTTTTTATGCATGATAGACACTTTTATTCGAAAATCTGTCGCGCTGCAAACATCCTAAATATATTCAACATTATAATTATTCAAAAAGATTTTTGAAATCAATCGTTTACTCAAAATTAAACGGAAAGTACGAAAAAATATCAAAAAATGGAAGTTTGCGTGTGCTTGGTGCACACGCAAACAGCCACATGACAGCTTCGTATTAGATGGTTAGACGCGCTTTCTCACTCATAGCGCGCCCCATTACATTCTACGTGAAACAACAACAAATCCGCATGGGAAAATCCGTTTTTGTTTGGGAGAGGTTCGTAGCCTTCTTAACTGCCTACCTCGTTAACTCGCAAGAAAAGCCTACTGTTAAACAGACAACAAGAATTTGTTTTTTTTCTAACCAAAACAACTACATAACTTTATAGGTGGACGGTACGCTAGTGTGCGTAGATGATAGTTATTGAAGTATTGGGTAGTTATGGCTCACGGTCGGTTATGCGCGATGCTCACTTTGCAGAGTTATTCCCTAGCGGTACTATCAGTTACTGAGTTAGTTATTGAATACCGGAATCAAAAATCTTTATCAAATTCTTAAATAGTAGATATTTACCATGGAGTCTCTATTCACCCCGATTTACTGTACTAAAATAAAACGTAGCTACCTACATATATATGATAACATAAATACTTTATAGTACCCCTGCTCGGAAAGTGATATATTCCTTTTCCAAAAATGAGGTAGAAAGTACTTCATTGCAGGCGCACTAAAATGCAGGAAAGAAAACAATGGAATTTCATTTCATTTCAACGAGAGAAAAAATTGTACGGAAATCCATTTTAAAGTGTAATTTCTCTTATTTTTCCGAAATTTCTACCTTTATCTATGGTTATTTTCACTATAGGTCAAACGACAAAAAGTTTTTACTCTAAATCAGCCATTTATCGGTCTCTTTCCGTTTTCGCAACAATAATTCAAAAATAAAACCAAGTGAAAATCGCGCGAGCGCGTTCATGGTTCATTGTCTCTTTTCAGTTTACAATTTGAATTTATCGAGTGAGGATTCTAAAACGTTGATTTTCCTCAAAGATATTATTATTTCCATTTTATATCCTCGCGCAGGCGTAGTACAAAGCATTATGTATCACTCGGGAGAAAGTGCGATTCCTACCTCGTGTGTTCACACGGTAGGTTTCGGGCATTTTCTCACTTCGATTAATGTCATCAAAATTATAGTGGGTAACAATACAAAGTTTGGCAAGGGGATAGATCTCCCTATTAGTCTTGTGTAGTTCAGGAATAATGAACTAAAATGAATTAGTTCCGACCAGTGAACTAGTAAGAACGATTCAGCTCAACTAGTTCCTTGTAGTTCACTTGCTCTTCAGTCACGAAATCTCGAAACCACTAAAAAGTTGGCGTCTGAATCACTATTTTCTATGGCATAAAGTTTAAAATCCAAAAACAAGAATAAAAAGAACTGTTTGAGAATGCATTTCGATTACTCGTTCCCTAGTACAATGTTTCTTTTAGTTCACTGTTACATTCCGTGATTCCGTGTCAGACGGAACTAGAAGACAAGGGAATAATTAAGGGAGAACAGAGATAGAGAGAGCGCATATTCCGCGGTAGTAAGAGAGACGGAGATATGAATCTAGTTCTCAAGTTCAGTAGTAACTTGTCTCAAAGGAACGAATAAGGTTGAACAGAGATAGACAGCGCATAATCCCCGGTAGTAAAAGAGACGGAGGGGTAATGAATGAGAAACTTTATTTGTTTGAAGATAGAGATCAAATTGCCCTGTTATTATTTTATGTTTGCAACTTTTGTAAGTGTAATATGTATGTACCTACTTGTATTATTTTTGTTACGTGCAAGGAAGGAGCATTGCATTTCGATATTTCGTCTGTTTTCGTGTATGTATTGATGAAATAATATTATAATTAATATTCAGTAAATGTAAATAGTATCCAATCTAGTTTCTGACACAAAACAATCGATTGCGTATTTTGAAGCATAAAAATAGGAGCCCTTTTGTGATTAAAACGACCCGAAAGTTTTGCCGAGTAGGGTACTAATAGAACTAGAAGTCCGAACTAGTACATTAGTGAGATTGTACTAGGACAGAGCGATCTCTTTACTGACCGAGCAAGAACAAGCCTACTCCCTATTATGGTTATTCCAGGTCTGAAATGATAATGCAAAGATCGGCTTATTTAGCTTTATGCGTTCAATAGTTACAAATAGTAGTGAGCGTTGAAAAAACTAACCATTTTTTAACCAGTTTTTCTACAGTTAACGAGTTAACCGTTTTCTTTTTACCGCAAAACGAGTTGATTCTATGAACTGGCTAATTCATGCAACGACATTAACAGTTAAACGTTAACTGGTTTTTTAACATAACTACATTCAGTTGGCGAGTTGGTTTAACAACGTTTAAAGTTTAACATATAGTTCCTTCTACTACAGTTTACATTTCAACGAACCAACCAGTTAAAGGTCAACTGGTTTTTCGACGGTTTATAGAAAACGGTTTCGCTAACGAAAAACATTGAACGACCCAATTTTTTGTAACTTACAAATAGTAGTTATGGCGTTCAGATACACTTTCTTTACAAGATTGAGCTGCATAATACTTCCTACTGCTATATTTTAGCACAGACAGAATTCCTTCATAGATCTCTGGGTAGACACTTCCTTCTGCAGCTTTAGCTTCTGTTCCTGTACATCTTGCATCACTTTGTCGTCGACTGCGCAGTCGTCTACAATCTTCTGGAAGAGTTCCTCTGTAAAGAAATTTTTAAGTATGATAGTATATATAGACAAATCAGCTGCTGCCCGCGCCATCGCTCGCCCGCGTTTTATCGGGATAAAAAATAGCCTATATGTTATTCCAGGTCCCAAACTATACCCATACCAAACAGCCTACTCGGTTCAGTAGTTTTTGCGTGAAAGAGTAACAAATATACATACATCCATCCTTACAAACTTTGACATTTATAATATTAGTGGGACTAGCTGCTGCCCGCGCTGTCGCTCGCCCGCGTTTTATCGGGATAAAAAATAGCCTATTTGTTATTCCAGGTCACAAAGTGAGTGAGTTGGAGAGGTCGATTGTTAGGCCATGCCACTTTCGTGATTCAGACGAATTCAATATCCTACTAATATTATAAGTGTCAAAGTTTGTGAGAATGGATGGATGTATGGATGTTTGTTCCTCTTTCACGCAAAAACTACTGAACTGATTGGGCTGAAATTTGTTATAGTTTGGGACCTGAAAAACATATAGGTTACTTATTATCCCGATAAAACTCGGGCGAAGGCGCGGGCTGCAGTTAGTTTTTCATATACACGTGATCTGTCAGCTGCAAAAATACCGAAGTTCTTGTTATTCCGATTATTTTTCGTTACGTAACGTTTAGGGGGAGGGGAAAACGTTATGGCGTGTTATATGGGGGGAGGGAGGGTCAAAAATATTCAAAAATTGCGTTACTTAACACTTGAACAATTCTCATTTCCATGATCACGGGCCATATAGTGACCCGGTCCTTTGGGAGGCATGTGTGGAGCCGAAGCCAACAGCACAGAGGCCCTTTATGAGAATTAATGTAAAGGCGAGAGCTACACATAGCGAGCATCATCCTTGGTTGCACAATATGATACACCCAAAGATGATATCCGCCAGGTGTAGAGACTATTGCAAAGGAAAATGAAAGTAACAAATAAAACAATGTTTTTGTGATGAATGGAATGGGTAATCGGGCTATGGGGAGACTATGGACGCCTGTCATAAACATACTCTCAATGCTATTATAAACAGCAGACGGTGGCTTGCCAAATGCTGAATGGGTTCCTCAAAATGTTGGCGTAAATGCCGTGTTTATTAACACTGTCATCCCGAATCCGCCTGCCAAGGGATTTTGGGCTCTTGTTTTTGGGAGATAATGTTCAGCGTATGAGTTCTTATGTTACCTACATTATCCCCAGTCTTGCTAGAAGTCAGAAAGTGGTCACTTAGTCCTTGAGTGAGTGACCACTACGTCAGCTGATATTTCTCTTGTAAAATAGCTACCTTCTAGATCCTTCCATAGTTCTCACCTATAGAAGAATATACCAGATCCTTCCATAGGAAGTTTCCCCCTCCCCCCTAAGAGCCGACTAAGGAAAAGCTACCTTCTGTGTATGTGTTCTTACCTACATTATCCCCAGTCTTGCTGGTAGTCAGAAAGTGGCCACTTAGTCCCTGTGAATAAGCGGCCACCAGCAGAAATATCTGCTGGTACTTCTCTTGTCACGTAGCTACCTTCTAGATCCTTCCATAGTTCTCACCTATAGAAGAATATACCAGATCCTTCCATAGGAAGTTTCCCCCTCCCCCCTAAGAGCCGACTAAGGAAAAGCTACCTTCTGTGTATGTGTTCTTACCTACATTATCCCCAGTCTTGCTGGTAGTCAGAAAGTGGCCACTTAGTCCCTGTGAATAAGCGGCCACCAGCAGAAATATCTGCTGGTACTTCTCTTGTCACGTAGCTACCTTCTAGATCCTTCTATAGTTCTCACCTATAGAAGAATATACCAGATCCTTCCATAGGAAGTTTCCCCCTCCCCCCTAAGAGCCGACTAAGGAAAAGCTACCTTCTGTGTATGTGTTCTTACCTACATTATCCCCAGTCTTGCTGGTAGTCAGAAAGTGGCCACTTAGTCCCTGTGAATAAGCGGCCACCAGCAGAAATATCTGCTGGTACTTCTCTTGTCACGTAGCTACCTTCTAGATCCTTCTATAGTTCTCACCTATAGAAGAATATACCAGATCCTTCCATAGGAAGTTTCCCCCTCCCCCCTAAGAGCCGACTAAGGAAAAGCTACCTTCTGTGTATGTGTTCTTACCTACATTATCCCCAGTCTTGCTGGTAGTCAGAAAGTGGCCACTTAGTCCCTGTGAATAAGCGGCCACCAGCAGAAATATCTGCTGGTACTTCTCTTGTCACGTAGCTACCTTCTAGATCCTTCTATAGTTCTCACCTATAGAAGAATATATCAGATCCTTTTATAGGAAGTTTCCCCCTTCCCCCTAAGAGCCGACTAAGGAAAAAGCTACCTTCTGTGTATGTGTTGTTACCTACATTATCCCCAGTCTTGCTGGAAGTCAGAAAGTGGCCACTTAGTCCCTGTGAATAAGTGGCCACTACGTCAGCTGATATTTCTCTTGTAAAATAGCTACCTTCTAGATCCTTCCATAGTTCTCACCCATAGAAGAATATACCAGATCCTTCTATAGGAAGTTTCCCCCTCCCCCCTAAGAGCCGACTAAGGAAAAGCTACCTTCTATGTATGTGTTCTTATTCTTACCTACATTATCCCCAGTCTTGCTGGAAGTCAGAAAGTGGCCACTTAGTCCCTGTGAATAAGTGGCCACTACGTCAGTTGGTACCTCTCTTGTCACGTAGCCACCATCTAGAAGGTCCTTTTTGGTACCACACAGGTATACTTTACATTCCTGTAAAGATAAAAAAAATATTTAACAACTTACAAGGTAAACCACTTACTTTTAGTACAACAAAACTCCAAGTGAGTTGCAAATACTATCAATAAATAAATTCAAACAAACTATCAAACATATCCTTTGCAAAATGGCTTATTACAAAATATCAGATTATCTAGAGGATAAAAAAGCATGGGACGACTTTTGCTCAAACTCGAAAACTGACAACCTAACAAGATAAAGGTTTCTTGTTCGCTTCTTTACTTTATCTTAAAAACATTGAAGTGAACAAACGAATCAAAGTGATCACTTTTTTTCCCTGTTTTACTTATGTAGTTTTAATTTTGTGACGTGTCCAAGATTTCTGTAAGGTCTAAAGGAAATAAAGCACTTTGATTTTTGATTTGATATTTGAGTCTTTAGATTTATGGGTAAGTTTCTGGTTAAACAAAATATAAAATTAAAGATAAATATTTCTTTATCTCTATCTTATCATAATCTCTTCTTCTTAGTCGTGCACTCTTGGCAGAGTGGTCGTGGTTATGATTTGGGGTCCTGATGAACGGCTGCCTGTGCAATGCGCCGCCATCATTCTCTATTGGTTGCGTTGTGGGAGCAGTCGGTCAAGGTGGATTGTGTTAGGGAGGTGATGAGGTCCGACCATCTCGTTGGAGAACGACCACGGGACCTTTTTCCCTCCATTCTGCCTTGTACCACGAGACGCTCCATCGAGTCTTCATTCCGTGCCACGTGCCCAAAGAACTTTAGTATATTTGCACAGTCGACGATAATCTCTCCTTTATAGAAAGTTCTACGAGGATAGAGACATTAGTCCGATGTGCGGTCCACGGAATCCTCAGGAGACGTCTCCAGCACAACTTATAATAATACTTTAACTTAATTATTAACAGTGTCGATATGAATTACGAAGATATGAGATGTTATTGTGAATTACAAGATAGGCCGTGGGCCGCGGCGTACGAATATCGACCCCTCCAACTCAACCCGTGGATGTCGTATGAGCCGACTAAGGGAACCTACCAGAGGAAGGGCAGCAGCTTCCTTCTGAGTATTTTTCAACACCAACACTGCGATCACCAATCCGCCTGCCAAGCGTGGTGATTATGGCAAAACCCCCTACATGGGAGACAATCTACTCGATGGACTGACGACATCGTAGCGATCGCAGGGAGTCGATGGATGGAGGCGGCTATTATTGGCGTCGTAAGGGGAGGCCTTTGTCCAGCAGTGGAAGTGTATTGGCTGATATCATGATGATTCAAAGATTTTTTGAGTAAAACTAAAAACCGACTATAAGACCCATTACGCATTGTCGACTAGTCACCGGCAACCCGGTCGAGACGGCGCGACTTAGATTTAACGTGTCGATTGAATATGTGTTTACGCACTTGGTCGCCGGTGCGACTCAGCCTATGTTTTGGTCGCCGAGGGACAGAGTCGTTGGCGACAAGTCGATAGTGTGTGCGTAACGGTTCTAAATTCCTTAATATTTAAGGTGAGTAAAGTTTTTAAGTTTTACGGGAGAAATAGTATTTACTAGATTAACTTTTATGTGACCATTATAATGTATATACAAAAGCGAAAAAATTATCAATATTTCTATGCTGTCTAGTCTACATAGACAGAATCGAAACAAGACAAAAAAAAAGTGCTTCGTTACATTAACTTTAATGGCGTGGCATTTCGTGACTATGGGCAGGCCACATAGCTCGTAGAACCGATAACCGTTGGGGAGTAAAGGTTCTCGAGTGGCGACCGCGATGCAATGCAAAACGGAATGTGGGAAGACCTCCCACTCGATGGACCGACGACATTCGACGGTCGCAGGGAGTCGCGGCTCAGGACCGGGACTATTCGTAGCGTCGTTGTTCGGGGGAGGCCTATGTTCAGAAGTGGACGTATACTGGCTGATGATGATTAATTTTAAATTTCGATCCGCGGTATACACACACGCGCTATACGTTGTCGTCTATTTTTAAACGACTTCAAAAAGGAGGGTCTGCAGATATTTGTTCAGGGTGTTCTGGTCGTTTTCTATGTATAATAAAAAATATCTATAATATATTGTATTACATATGTATACCAGTTATCTAGTACCCATAACACAAGCTCTGCTTAGCTTGGGGCTAGATAAATAATGCTGTGTGAATTGTCCAGCATTATTTATTTATTTTTCTTTCTTTCAAATAATGGCGGCATGGGCGTCTCTTGTCTACCCTCACTTAGAACAAATGTTAGTAGGATAGGTACCTCCTCAACAGTCCTCAGTTCTTGGAGCCAGTGCCGCAACCGCATCCAGGATGCGTATGATGAAGGTTCATAGCAAATAATGGCGGCGTGGGCCCCTCTGTAGTATATCCTTGTCATGGCCTCATATCTGAAACGATAAAATATTTGGATATTTCAAACATATAATAAATAATAATAAAAATCAGGAACCTACCAGAGGAAGGGCAGCAGCTTCCTTCTGAGTATTTTTAAAAACCAACACTGCGATCACCAATCCGCCTGCCAAGCGTGGTGATTATGGCAAATCCCCCCCTACATGGGAGACCATCCACTCGATGGACCGACGACATCGTAGCGGTCGCAGGGAGTCGATGGATGGAGGCGGCTCAGGACCGCTATTTGTGGCGTCGTACGGGGGAGGCCTATGTCCAGTAGTGGACGTGTATGGGCTGATGATGATGATGTATGTCTTTGAGTGTGGGGGTGAGAGGGGTCTCCCGAGGCACCAGTCTCTTAAGAGTCTGGGCAACTGGAGATCCAGTGTGTGGATGTGTATTCATGAGTGTGTATGTACCTAAACATAGTTGGGCATAAACGGTTGTAACTTACGATTGCGCTGACTTAGCTTAACTGTCTGTTACCTTCCACAAGGATAAGAACTAGGCCTCACTACTTAAAACACACTGCCCGTGCTGTATCGATCCATGAACTGCATTATTCAAGAGTCACTGAATTTTAAGGTCTTAGTTAATAGATGAGCGATCGTTGTCATAATCTAGGGTAGAAGTTTGGCTTTGAACGCGCGCCCACGGCTACTTTTTGTAGCGATGCTGTCGCGGGTAAACTTGCCTAACTCTTGTTAGCGCTTAAATCGCACCTGGCGTATATCTCAGCTGCCATAATTGCTACTAGCGTTTCTAGCCTACAAAATGTAACTAACTGTCGGCCATATTGCCATGTGACAGATGACTGTCGGCTTTGCGCTGCTCTCTATTTCAAGATTAACCCTTAGGGGGTACAAATTAGGCAAGTGTAACGGCTCCGAGATGTTGTGGATCTGACTATTTGATGTTAATTTCAACTCGATATCTCCACGCGTTCCTGAGAAAAGGGGGTTGTCAAACGGAGACACACAGACGGACAGGCGGACAACAAACTGAGCCTTTATGGGTTCCTTTTTTTCCTTTTGAGGTACGGAACCCTAAAAAACGCAGGCCTGACTGCTATCATTTCCATATAACTTGATATCTCCGCGTGTTTGAGAAAAGAGGGTTGACAGACGAACAGACACACAGACGGACAGGCGGACAACAAAGTGAGCCTTTTTGGGTTCTTTTTTCTTTTGAGGTTCGGAACCCTAAAAAATGCAGGTCTGACTGCATCCGCTTTTTGTCTGTCATTTCCGTATAGGTATTACATGAAATCTACGTAAGTGTAGAAAACACTACATAAGGGTAGAATCTTGCAGCTCAATTTTAGATCAGTTATCCTCAACAGATTGTGCTACAATTTGGCATACATACCTATGTAATTTCGGCTTGGTGACAATGCAATGTCATCGTACCATCGAGCTGGTCTGATGATGTAAACCGAAGGTGGCCATAGGAACTCCTAAACGAAACGACTTAACCACGTCGAGTTTGGGCTCGTTGGATTTGTCTTCCCAAGCACTTTGGCCCCAGATAATATACAAGCTTGTACTTAAAAATTTTTTTTTTTTTTTTATATATATTAAATATGTATTACCTTTCACTGCCAGCCGTGTCCCATATGCCAACATTAAAGTCCTTTCCGTTTGAATGTATTCTCTTCGCACAGAACGCTGCACCAACAGTCTGAAAATAGATTATGGTTGTCAGTTAACATTGTAATGTCAAAGTTTGTAAGGATGGATATATGGATGGATATATGGATGGATATTTGTTACTCTTTCACGCAAAAACTACTGAACCGATTAGGCTGAAATTTGGTATGGGTACAGTTTGGGATCTGGAATATCATATTTTTTTTATCCCAATAAAACGCGGGCGAAGGCGCGGGCAGCAGCTAGTACAAAATAAAACTATTAGAGACATTAAAAAAATCTTATGATAGGTATCACAAACTGGCCAAGGTATATTTGAAACTTCCTTTATTTAACGTAATAATTCTATAAAATAGGTAGCAGCGCTAGTTTAGGTCAGGGAACTGCCTTAAGTGCCTACATATAAGATGTGTACGTAGGTGTTCTTCCAACACAAAAAGGTTCATAGTTAACTTGCTTACATTTAGAATGAAGATGTACAGGTATTTGAGATTCATTCAAAACTATACCTGCATAGGACTATAGAATATTTTTATTGTTTAGTTCATCCAAAACAAATATATATATATATACAAGAAAGTTGTGTTAGTTACACTATTTATAACTCGAGAACGGCTGAACCGATTTGGCTGAAATTTGGTGTGCAGGTAGCTTGGAACTAGGAAAAGGACATAAGATAAAAAAAATAGGGTTCCGCGCAAAAAAATTAGGGTTCCGCGCGAAAAAAATAATTCAACGGGGGCGAAGCCGCGGGCAGCAGCTAGTATATTATAAATGAATATATTATTTCTAAGAATAATCTTTTATTAAGTTCTGTGTTACTAAATACACTACCATTGTCAGTGTTTATGTAAAAAAAAATACTGTGAATCACAGATAAGGTAGCTTCCTTGTGGATTGTTAGTGCAAGCTTTAAGGTTCAAAATTGCATGATCATTCTATTCTATGATAATTCTATTGTCTATGGTATGAGTCATGATTTTTACACGCATTTTACATTATGTTCTGACCATGGCTTTGCTCACATGGGATCTTGATAAAAAAAAAAGTCGAATAAATCAAATGAATGGATGGATGTGTTACTTATTGATACCAAAACTACTGTATGCTGAGTGTGAACTGCCATACTGTTTACTACAAAGTTTGCGTAACTTTATTTTCTATGGAATTCCTATTTTTAAAACTTCCCGCTTGGAGCGCTGTTCAAGAATTATATAGATATAAAGTTACGCAAACTTTTTAGTAAACAGTATGGCAGTTCACACTCAGCATACTGAGCAGATCAAGATGAAATATTGCATAAATTTAGGTTTAACCTCTTCAGACCAGAAGCTTATAAACATTAAATCAAAGGTTTTTTTATGCTAAAATAGGATTATTAGGGTTTAAATAAGTCATTGTAATAACTTTCAAATACAAAACAACTTTAATTTTGAAATTATGATAGGTACAAGTATGTGGACCTCAGGTCTATGCCATGTACATTACGCCTCTTTCACCTTATTTATAAGTGTAAAATGTCTCAAAAATCAAATGTAACTAACTAAATTACATAAAATAGTCAATCAGTTATCACGTTTTTTCATATTTACATACCTATTATCCAAAAGTTTCGCTACGACGTCGTGAGAAAAAATGATCCTTCAAACTGGCTTCAAAATTACTTATGAAAAATAAAAAATTTATCCACTTGATCTGCTTACAACGCTTTCTCAACGGTTTTTTTAAGAACTAGAATTAGTGAATACATAAATAGTACCGAATGTTCAGGTATTTGAGATTCATTCAAAACTATACCTGCATAGGACTATAGAATATTTTTATTGTTTAGTTCATCCTAAACAAATATATTATAAATGAATATATTATTTCTAAGAATAATCTTTTATTAAGTGCTGTGTTACTAAATACACTTCCATTGTCAGTGTTAATGATAAGAAATTGAGATTTTATAAGGTTCACATATGTGTACCCCAGGTCTGAAGAGGCTATACATGAAATAATAAATAGGTTATAGCAGTTTTTGAGATATAAATTAGCTAGAAACCTTTTAATATTAAATTTAGAAATAACATAGAAACAACACTATGGAAATAGACACAATTATTCCTGAAACTTTTTTTTTTTTGCTGTGTTTTGTTTGAAGTGAAGACAATATCAATAACACCTTATTTCTTATTTGATAATAATAACTATGTTTATAGTATAAAATTTGACTAGTCTAAGTGCTTATTTTGTAAGCCTAAAGAAATAAAGTTATTGATTCTGATTCTGATTCTGAATATTTTACATCAAATTTGGTAAGAATTATAAGTTCAAGAGATGAACTAAAACAAGTTCCAATCCAAAGTTTCCAGTGTTCATTACTGTCTTTGTAGCACTGAGCTTAACTTCCAGCGTACTTGTATGATGAAGCTCCTTGTTATGTGGTGTAGGTATTGAGTACAAAATAAGTTTCACTTACATTTTGATAAGGCATATCCGGGTTATATCGACAATTCACGAACCTAATAACTAAACTAGTTTTTCCTACATGCTCACTGCCTAAAAGCACGACTTTCAAATCACAGCGACTCATTTTTAAACAAATTTGAGGGAGGACGAGTTAGTCACATTATAACCTCATTTATTTATTTGTTCTAACTTCAAAAACACTATTTACACTTTATAAAATCAAAAACGTTTACTCTTTTTTTGTTGCGTATTCAAAATCAACAATGAAAAATAAAGATTCTTTGTTTGTTTTGTTTTGCCTTTTATAATTTTTTTACCCAACCCATTACCCAAGCAAAGCAACAAACAATGTTGGTTTTCCAACTCTTAAGCAAAACTTTCCCGAAATAAATCCGAAATAATTTATAGCCAACACAAAAACGGATTAACAAGATAATTCAACAATGGTTGACGACCGATGTGGCGCGGTGGGCGAAGGTCCGCCTGCGACGCAGAAGGTTGCGGGTTCAATTCCCGCCTCGGGACAAATATTTGTACGATCTGCAAATATTTGTTCAGGGTGTTCTGGCCGTTTTTCTATCTATAATAAAAAAATATCTATCTATGTAATATATTGTATTATGTATATCAGTTATCTAGTACCCATAACACAAGCTCTGCTTAGCTTGGGGCTAGATAATGCTGTGTGAATTGTCCAATATTATTTATTTATTTATGGTATCACAAACAAAACAATGATATTATAAATGCGAATTGCGAAAGTGTGTTTGTTTGTTTGTCCTTACTTCATGCCATAAATAAGCAAACAATCGACTTGATTTTTGGCATAGATTTAGTTGAAAGGATGGAAAGTAACTATACTTTTTACAGTGGAAAGTAGCTACTTTTTATTATACTCTAGAGGCATACTTTTTATCCTGTTATAACATCAAATTACGGGAAAATAGACCTTTTTATCATCCGAGAAGTTTGAAATTCGAATTTAATGTGGGCGAAACCGCTGCTAGTATTTCATCGTTAGTTTTTCGCATTTCCTAATTTACAGCCTATGTTCCCTTTTTTGGAGCAATACATTTAAAGCTGGAAATATTTTTGCATTTGACTGCACCTTGACCTGACAGCTTGACTTGGCATTTTCCTATTTGATATTCTTTGATTCGTCCAGAAACTAAACTGGAAAAGTATCTAGTTATATTAATTTTATTATTTAATTTTTTGCTAATTTTATGGCCCATGAAACAATTCTGAATACCTGAAAAATATAGATACTTTGATATCTCCGTTGACACTTTGAATTTACTTTTAATGAAAATCATTGTATGAAATCCATCGAGAAAGCTTCAGGAATTTGTCAGTATCGAAATTCTTGAACGAAAATATTTTAGGGATTCACAAAGGGGATACCATTTAGACAAAAACACTCCAATACGTGTACAATTTCGAAACGTTCGAAACCTAACGTTAAAGCTTACTATCAAAATTTTATGAAAGAATCAATTATATTAATTTTTTCATTGTTGAATGTAAAGTATAAAGTATGAAGGCAGCTATTACTAAAAGTAGGTTTTTTTTATTCATAATTTATTTATTATAAAGGTGCCTTAGAAATCAATAACGGGTTAAACAAATTTTACTGCTAAGGGATCTATAAAAGTAGCTTAGGGCTTACAGAATTATACGTAATGAACCTGTTGCTGTACGTATTGCATCCTTGATAAAGTAGACAGTGAGTGACCCAGTTGTGTAACAAAGTAACTGATGGACACAGTAGAGAGATAAAGAAAAACTTATTCTCTTATTTAAAATTTTCATATTGTTTATTACAAATAAGTTATTTTTATGAAATAATTAATATTTAAGATCATCCTAATAATGCCAGTTTTATTTACTATCCCATCTTGGGATTTTGATGCCAATAATTTGGTTGGGATTCCTATCCAAATTATTTGGTTTAGGGAAGTATAATTATTGTATGTATTATTTTCATTTAGCTGTTTTTTTTCTAATTAACTGAAGTCTTAGGGTATTTAACATTCATTAACTATGGGATACCTATCAGGTTCAGCCGATAGGTACGTACCAACTACTCTTAAATCGAGTCTAGCTAGACTGTATAGAATATAATAGAATATATTATTTTTATTGGTTTTAATAAGACTTATACAGAATATGTAATAAACTTAGAACTGTTACTAATTATATATATGTTACTATGCCAATTAGCAGAATTGCGTAGAGTATATATTATTATGAATGAATAAAATGCTTAATTAAATGGGTATTGATATGTCACTTCTGCATTGAACTTGAAATTAAAGCCCAAAACCTTAAGTAGGTAACTACCACACAAACTATGAGTACCTAATCTACACAATACATTAGTATTGGTTAGGTTAGGTAGGTACTCTTAGTTAGTGGTGGTGGGTATTGACCCACCAGAGGTATGGCTTCACTGACTTTTACTATAAAACGTTACCTACGTAAGAATATATAGGTATACCTACCTACCTACCTAATAAAATCAAATGTGTTGCTGAATTCGTGGAACTGATACCAACCGACAAAATTGATTGCTAAAACATTTTTTATATCGTATATTTAATAAATGTATATTTAATAATTATTAATGTAATTTTAATATTGTAAAAATACCAAGCAAACGAAATAAACAAATCAGCAGCAAATACATAGTACCTATCTATTCTTGTCTCTTTCTGATAACCATTATCGAACCCTAAAATTGTATTCTATGTTTTATCAATGGGATGTAGAGTCCTAATCAGAATGAAGTATCTGTCTGCACAACATGCAAAGTATTGATTGTTAACGCTGGTTTGTAGGTCAAAGGCTGCTATGCAAGGATGAATGAACGGGTTTTAGTAAAAGTTACCTGCCTGCTTTGTTGTGAACGTGGAATTACATGAAAAATTTGTGCCTTTATATGGTTAGGCTAGGTATGTTGCAATATATTGAGCACCTATTCAAGGACTACTGAATAAAAACAAAAAAAAATTGCGAGTAAATTTATCAGTGTAGTAATTAATAATTAACATTCTTTTAGATGTACAACAATTTAGTTTTCCAAAAAGTACCTACCTAGGCTACCTAAACTACGCTATGTTTACATAAATAATGAGATGTATGCACAATAATTTGTATACAGCATAGAATGGTCTAAATTTAAATTGCCCTTTCTTAAGTATCAGGGATTTGAAAACGGATATTGATCTATGTAATGACAATATTTATTTAATTAAAATTATAAAATGAAAGAGCAACAAAGTGATAAGCGCAATTGTAATAAATAATTGATGTCCATAAATTAATATTGACATCACTTCACCAGTTTGTACATATATGTTGAAACAACGTCGACAGCACCGAAATAAATATCCCAAGCAATGTTTCTATTTACGGTATGGATTCACTCTATGTAGATACATAATCAAAATATAAAAATAACCTTCTTAACGAATATAAAATAATTAGGTAGCTAAATATATTCACAAATTAAAATAATTAAAAGAAAGATCGTGTGGAAACGAGATGGAAAAACAAATATTATACAAGGTGAAGCACACAAAGGAATAACCTCGAACGAACGATAGCACGTATGCCGATAACGAAGTCAAGTAGGTAATAATAATGCCAACTCAACGGTCGACCTACCTATAACTATCGCTTTGGTGCACTGTCTTCTACTGAACTCTTGTCCCACACCCAGCCCAATGTTGCTCTTTAATAGTGAAAAACGAAAATTGATTATAGCCTTTCTAAATTTTTAAAAACATTGCTATGATGATTGTATTTTTTTTAAATATTTTAATGTTAATAATTAGCATCATAGTGCATGTATTCAATTATATTATTCTTTCAATATAATGCAACAAAATTCAGAAGTCTTCATTACATTATTGTAGGAATTTAACACTTTCTTCTTAATATGAGTATTCTGTGATATTGAGGTTTTAGGCAGTACTTATTTGATTAAGAAATTACTACTTGTTAGTTTTTCAATATCATCAACAAACCGTTTTTAGCATGAAATCGAAACAAAATAGAATAATCGTAGATCAACACAATGCAAGGAAAATTTATTTGACCCACGGATCTCGGCATGGTTATCTACCAGTGTTGCCGTTTTAAAAATATGTATTTCCTTTTTCACCATTTCGTAGGCAGTCGCTTACCCAATGCTCTTGAAATGGACGTCGACTCAATTCGTTTTCAATCCGCGAATTTTGTTTATATCTTCGATGATCCGCGTTCAAAACTTTTGTAGTCACTTTTAAAAGCTGTCCCATTGAATAATTATGTTGTGCGTGCATTTATAATCATACCAAATCGTTTCTATTACGTATTTTACTTAGTTTTATTCCGCACCTTGCTTCTACATCAAATTGATTTCGTTTACCAAGTCCCTGAAGTGAATTTTTTGAAGAAAATTGTTTGTTATTTCACGTAATTGTTATCCGTTTAAGTTTTTACGCTATAAATAAGTAATATATTTGTTGTTGTGTAAGTTTTCAATGGTTATATTTTGTGTTTTTGGAGAAATGGTAACTTGCTAGAGGTAAGTTGGTATTTACGTCTTTTTGGATTTGGAATGAAGTTTTACAGCTTTCTGAGGGAGAAGATAAGAAACAATTACGGTTTCATGGCATTTCTAGGCCTGGGTCAGTTCTGTTTATGCGAAGAACCATAAGATTTACATCCTATTGGGTCCCACAGATAACATTTTGATAAAACAATTATCTCCTTGGCTTACCACATAAAAACAACAGTTTTCATCCTAAATACTACTACAACATTTACGGGGAAAACATTGACAGATATAACTTTCCTATTCCTCGTTAAAAGCTTCCATGAGTCTACAAGAAGGTACCTTCTTAATTTAGCAGGCAAGAAATGCCTGAGTAGAACCTTATTCTTCATTTAATCTGGTTCCCAAGACAGGGTTTGTTTATTTATTTACATGTAGGTATTATGGGCTCAATGCCAAGAACTGCAAACCTATATAGATAGTGTCAGACTATTAACATGGCTCCCACTATGGGAACAACATTATTGTGATAGGAGAATATGATAGAAACTATCATTAGTAGAGTGAGAGGTGGTATCAACACCATTATGAAAAGAATAAGAGACAAGAATAGGTATCTTCTAGACCTTCATAACACACCGGCGGCCACATTATCACTTTCTATCAGGTGAGACTGTGGTCAAAAGAAGGGGTGCACTTCCGAAAAGGGAAAACCGAATTTTGTCACCAAATTTGGCACACACGTTCCTTTAGGGCTCCTAAGACTCCCCTTAAAAGGATTTTCGGTGACTCGAAATATTTTTCAAAATATTGAATTTTTGAGTATGCTGTTTAGCACGCTCTGGTATATCTATATATATTTGTCGCCACGTGATTGGTGATTATGTATACATATCCACACACATATATATATAGTAATGCGTATACATATGTATATTCCTATGTACAAGACTGTATATACAAGATATATATATATATATCTACGATTATGTCCTCTCTACGATATAAGCCTGGGTTATTGCATCCATGCAAAGTTCAAATCGTTCTGCGATTCAAACCCTCTACAATTCAAAACCGGGGGTTTTTTTTTTGAAGCAAAGGCTAACGGCGCTAAGCGCCGTTATCCCAAACCCGCCCAACTATTGTTTTATTTTTCCAAATACACACTTTTTATATACATGTGTGTGCGTCCTGGCAAAGTTTAAATTCTTCTTCGATTCCAACCATCTACAATTCAAATCCAACGGCGCTTCGCGCCTTTAGACCACACCTGCCCCACTATTTTTTATTTTCTGGGATATTTCAATATGGAGGTGGGAGATAAGCTAGGTTATATCTATTTGTCTTTTACTCTTAAATTCTCTATTGTACAGACAAATAACATCATTCATAAATGTTAACAACTATTGGGAATCAGAAATGAGGAGATCCGCAGAAGAACCAAGGTAACCGACATAGCTCTCAGAGTTGCGAAACTCAAGTGGCAGTGGGTAGGGCACATAGCTCGTAGGACCGACGGCCGCTGGGGCCGCAAGGCTCTAGAGAGGCGACCACGTACCGGAAAGCGCGGTGTAGGTAGACCCCCCACGCGATGCACCGACGACCTAGTAAAGTTCGCGGGAAATCGCTGGATGCGGGCAGCGCAAAATCGGTCATTGTGGAGATCCTTGGGGAGGGTTATGTCCAGCAGTGGACGTCGATCGGCTGATATGATGATGATGATGCTAAAAGAGTTTTCTTACAGTAAACCTAGAATTATAAATGATAATTTATGAGTGTGGATAGATAATGTGTAAAAATACAGAAAATAATATTATATAAAATAAAAAACTAAACTATTATATCTTATTTTGTCTATGGATCATTGTTGTTTAATAAAGTTATTTAATTGAAAAGTTAATTCATTAATAGCTTAATTCATTCTGTTTCTTAAGACTTTCTTATCTAGACTGAAATAAATCAAAGAAGGAGAAGTGTTCATAACATACAAAAAACTCAGAAGTGTCCTTCTGACTAACCCAACCTTATAAAACCTCTTTTTGCCCAACTTTAAACAAGGTGAGGGTAATAGGATGTTTGTAAGTTATGTTGGCTCTCACTGTAGCTCAAATGGCTGGACCAGTCCAGACTAAGACAAATGAAGTGTTGACTATTATATATATATATTTTTTTTTAATACACATGCAGCTCCTTAGCTGATGTGTGTATAACTTAGTCTTTGTCAGTGCACTTTTAATGTTGATTTGTCGAGATATCAGAATCAGAATTTCTTTAGGCTTACAAAATAAGCACACACAAAATAAGAAATAAGGTGTTATTGATATTCTCTCATTCGGCATAGGCTATGATTAAATGATGAAAAATCATAAATGTCAGTTGTAAAGCAATTTTCAATACTTTTTTTTAAATAATTGTAAAGCAATTTTCAATACTTTTTTTAAAATAATTGTAAAGCAACTTTCAATACTTTTTTTAAAATAATTGTAAAGCAACTTTCAATACTTTTTTTAAAATAATTGTAAAGCAACTTTCAATACTTTTAAAATAATTGTAAAGCAATTTTCAATACTTTTTTTAAAATAATTGTACAGTTATCAATTTCGTTTGTTAACTTTGACTTTATGAAACTTCTGTAGAACATGTCAAATAAAATGTTATTGCCCGATTACCTTTCTGAAGAACACATGCCTTATGTTAATTATTCCAGACCAACTACATATATTGTAGGCGTCACAGCCAGACGATGGATGGACGTGGCTCATCATCATCATCATCATCATCATCATCAGCCCATACACGTCCACTGCTGGACATAGGCCTCCCCCGTACGACGCCACAAATAGCGGTCCCGAGCCGCCTCCATCCATCGACTCTCTGCGACCGCTACGATGTCGTCAGTCCATCGAGTGGATGGTCTCCCATGTAGGGGGGGATTTGCCATAATCACCACGCTTGGCAGGCGGATTGGTGATCGCAGTGTTGGTGTTTAAAAATACTCAGACGGAAGCTGCTGCCCTTCCTCTGGTAGGTTCCCTTAGTCGGCTCTTACGACATCCACGGGTTGAGTTGGAGGGGTCGATATTCGTACGCCGCGGCCCCACTGCAAACTGGACGTGGCTCCGGACCACTATTTATGGCATAATATGGGGAGATCTATGTCCAACTGTGGACCAAGCCGATAAGATGATGATGAATTTTATGAATTCCTCAAGCTATCTTTTCTAAATAATATCTGGTTTTGTTCCAGTAATAAATAAGCGGTAGAATACAAGAATATAATGGCAGTTTGCGAGAGCCAGCTCGACTCCGGTCTGGCCAGAGTACGGAGGGAGGGGAGCGATGAGAACAGCCAGGAGAGACCTTGTAAGTTTCTACATGACTTGAAGTACTTAAAAGCAGTGACGGAAAATTAGATTTGTGGAGATGTTACGATTTTTGGACGAATTTATAATTAAAAACTTAATGGGTAAGATTTTCGATCATAAAAACTTAATATATACGAAAAAACTAACTGCGGTATATGGGTATTTTTTGAGCATTTGGGAAAATAATAGATTTTACGCTAAATATTAACTATTATGCTAAATATTAACTATTTCCCAAAAGCTCCCAAAATACAATACATCATGGGTTTATAATAAATAAAATAATAAATAAAAATATATTATTTCGGACAACAGAATCCATAATTTGTTAGTAAATATAGACGGGCACTTATAATTAGGGTTAGTTAGTTTACAGGTTACTAAAAACTAAACTACATTAAACATTTAGTAGATCACTCTCCTCACAAAACAGTGCCACATGGGAGAGGTGATTCTACCAGCTATAGTTATAGAAAATGGTTTACAATTTGCGGCAACTTACGATTCCCTTAATTTTATTCCTTGTAAAACGCAGAAATATTTAAAAACTATAAAAACAAATCGCGCGCAAACACGTAACAATGAACCTTAATCCAGCAGTCTGAAAAATGCTGAAAAAAAATTTAAACTACAAAACGAAGTTGTAACAGCTACAAGGCTTCGCTCTGGGCATTTTCCATAAAACATGTTTGGGTTTATGATGGGCAAATCTGAGTCACCAAATTGCCATCATTGTGGCACAATTGAAGATGCTTACCACATTTTAATGGAGTGTGCGTGGGGCGAAGACAGAATCGACGACAGGGTCGTTGAAGATTGTTTGATTCTCATCATATCTTCTGGAAGGTTGGAGGCTGCAACAGCATCCTTTCAGAATCACTTGACACATCCCTGGTGGCTAGGGTGCTGATAGAAATATATCGTGCAGCTCTTAAAGCAAATCAGAATCTGATTAGTAAGACTTAAGAACGGAACAGATAGCCTTATTCCTCATAGAAACGTACTTTCCGCTTCATTTGGAAACTATGTCTCCGATCTTATTGAAATTTTCCATACGTAATCGGATGAAAAATAGCTATGTTTGCAGCGGTTTAGTTTTTTATAAAACATAATGATATTTAAATGAGAGCGAAACTAATTTTGACCACCAAATCGAGTCATCTTCAAGCGATTTTTTATGCATGATAGACACCTTGATTCGCAAATCTGTCGCGCTTCAAACATCCTAAATATATTCAACATTATAAATAATCAAAAATATTTTTGAAATCAATCGTTTACTCAAAATTAATCGGAAAGTACGAAAAAATATCAAAAAATGGTGCCAACACCAAGCACACGCACACAGCCACATGACAGCTTCGTATTAGATGGTTAGACGTGCTTTCTTACTCATAGCGCGCCCCATTTCATTCTACGTGAAACAACAACAAATCCGCATGGGAAAATCCGTTTCCATTTGAGAGAGGTTCGTAGCCTTCTTAATTCATAAGGGTGACATAATTATAAAAACAATAAAAGATTTAAAAAAATACTGCTAAAAACATTTAATCTCGCGCCAACACGTACGGTCAACCTTAATCCAACTGCCTACTATTTGTTTTTTCAGTACCAGCCGGTCTACCATTAACAGTTGATTATCGTTCACCCGTCTCCCACTTCGTACCTCCAGCTGTGGAGCTGTATGCGGCAAGGCAGAAGCAGGAGCAAGTCAGCTCTGGTAGGTGTTGTACCTTATTTTTAAAGGATTATACTGGTGGCGCAAAAGTTATGTCACGTTGCAACAGTCTGCAGTTAGCTCATTCGTTTCAATTGTAAATACTAGTTAAGTTGTTCATATTATTTGATTGTTATGCCATATTGTGACTTGACTTCTTTGTTATTGGCAATATGTGTCTGGTTTGCCACTTTTCTGCCAGTATCCAGTTCATGGAAATTTCATAGTCATGGAATGGAGGCGGGATTACAACAATAATATGAGCGGTAAATTTGAAAAACACCAATCAGATTTTTACTAAGACTTCTCTATCTGTCTACGACATGGACGTCAAAGCAAAGTAACATTTGACGCCATTTGTAAAAATTTAAACACATTCACATTATGACTTAACTTTTAAGCAACCCAGTAGTTACTACTCATCTAGCAACTTACAGGGGGTTGGAAACGGAATTTTCTGCTTAAAAGTACACTTAGTTTGAATTGGTGAAAAACTATACTTTTTTATTATTACTATAATTTTAATATAATTTTTGTAGACTAATAATTATTAGTCTATGGGGGTCTGGCAGAATTCTCAAGAATAAAGAAAACAGACCATATTCTTTTAAGATTAGCGGCAGACCACAACGTTTCCATTCTAGTTGTCCAAAAAAATAAACTAATTTGTAACTGCACTAAAAATGTTGCCTTCACGTTTATTTTGTTCTCAATATAAAATGGACACTAGTTAAGTTTTGTCTAATAAAGATTATTTATGAAAAATAATCTGCACAATACAATAATCATGGTTATGGACGTTCTCAAAGTTCAATGACGTATCTTGGCTGGTGTTAACTATGTATTCATTCTAACAAGTGTTCACTGGGAAATATATTAATATCCCAAAATATTTTTTTGGGAATTGAACCCGCTACCCTCCTTCGGGATGCGCTGACAAATTGCGCCGCACGGTCAAGTGACGCAGGAGTCTAAAAACTCTGGAACTTTTTTCTTTCGACTCGAGCGCCGTTCGCTCCACCTACAGGGGAAACATTGAAGTTTATCCAAACCTGTTCAGTGACATAAGTTACGTTTAGTATCTTTAGTGTTGACTGCTATGCAAAGGCCTTATGACTGCTATAGAGTCCTGTCTTCTGCTTCCCTCTGTGTCTAGTCAAAATAAAATATTTACTTAGAAGAAGACACGGTCGAGATGATCTTGTCTTGATCAAAATCAATTGGTGGGACTTGATATATCAGCGTATCACGGAAAAGTTTAGGGAACATTGGGCATTGGGGATAGTCAAAGAGCCCCAGATTCAAACAAATTGGCGAGATGTGTAGAAACAGCCAATAGAATTTCGAATAGATGACGTATAGCCCCATCCACGGACAAGTATCTATTTAGTAAGGTGAATGATAGACGCAGAACTAATGGGCAAACGTTCCGTAACGTGATTTTATTTATAGTGCCGAGTAACACTCCACCATATTCCTAAAATGTGTAGTTACTTATGAATAGAATAATTTATTTGTGCAATCAGGCCACTTACCATTATTAAATAATATAAAAATGTATGTCCGAAAGTCACAAACTGGCCTCTGCCTGAGATTGCCTCTGATTGAGAGCTGGCAGAATACGCTTTATGACGTAATAATTTGGCATCGTGCTTTTGGTTGTTTTTACGTATCTCAGTCTCTTTAGTGAAAACTGTCAGACATAATGTTGTCCCTTTCAAACATATTGAAATTAAAAGGACAACAATAGTTTTACTGTCCGGATGGCTACGTTAACATTAGAATATTTGGATGATTCGCCATTCTTTGCATGTTATTAGTTATATGCATGAGAAGAATAACAGTACAGTTGACTCCACTAAGATGTATAGGGTTAAGTAGGGACAGTCGCACCAGCAAGTGGGGTACATCACTAAATGTCCTAATGTCAAAAACCCTAACTTTTAATCAGGGACCCTATTCTGCATAACTAATCGCTTCACTATGATAATGATTATCATCGCAAAATCGCCACCATTGGTTTTGCTATTCTTCCTTAGATGAAAGAATCTACAGATGTATGGACGCGCGTCAAACCAATCCAGAACAATCCTACCAATCTCTGTGCAAATAGCATGCACTATCTGGAGTTTCCTTCATCCTAGGATTCTACGTGGCGACTCTGCGATGATACCATTGTCATGGTTAAGCGATTGATTAGCAGAATAGGGTACCAAAGTTTCTATCTGTAGCCAAGGCTAGAAAACTATCCCTACTTTGTTCTAGCATACTGATAGCGGTCGTCAATTTAGTGCTCATATACACGAGCGGCAAAGTGCCAACGGCAGGTTGTGACGACGGCTGCCGTTGGCGTGTCGACGTCTACAGTAACCTCTGCCGTAGGCACTTTGCCGCTCGTGTATATGAGCACTTAGGGTGCGCGTTCACCTGCCGGCATTGCACGATCCGCACTTTCATACGGATTTTAGTATTCTTTGTATGTTTCGCATACAAGTGCGTCCACTGATCCGCACCGCACGGAGCGCACTGTCGGCAATGCTGGCAACATGTTTAGTGCGCATGACGTCATTCGGATTGCCGATCTGTAGAAAATATGCTTGCAAATGGCGGTCACGCGACAATCCGCTTGCTGCAGCGGACGAACCACCCTGCATCACGCTTAAAAACTCCGTTTTATGTGGTCAATGCGGATCACCCGATGTCAGAAGATGAACGCGCACCCTTAATAATTTTTTAAGTGATATAGGGTCAATTTGGGTAAATGCGTCTTACGGGGCTAATGCGTCTACATTATTATTGTATCATGCGTAAATCTACATTATTGTAGAAAGAACAGTTTTCGAATAATTTCAAAAAGACGCATTCGTCCCGTAAGGCACGTTTACTCTAGTTGACCCTATAGTGGTTTACTTAGATCTTAAGTGCAGCATTACATAATGTAATCCACACTTGCAGAAACCCAAATTTCTCAAAATATAATTGCCTTTTTTTGCGGCTCTGTGTACTTTCAATTACATATTTACAAAACGTCCAGATCTTGATTTGGTATAGTTCTCTAACAGTCACAGGAATACTGCAAATTCCCTGGTTGCAAAGTGTGCATTTCATATGTAATCCGCGCGACCACTCGAGGGTTAATCTCAGAGAAAGAGCGAGATAAAACATTCGATAAATTATATCATGGCGCGCAAGAGATCCTATTGGTCGGGTTTGACATATTCTATCGGTTAGCTACAGTTTTGCAACATGTGTAAGAAAAATAATTTCATTGTTTTGAAAAAACTACCGACACATTAATTTTTAAGCTTTTGAGACAAATACTTATCCCGGAATATTTTTTTTATGAGACTACCTCGGTATCATTCTGCATACAATAGAGAATTTTTGAAATCGGTCCATAATTGACGGAGAAATCGACAAACATTTATAAAAAATACACACAGCCGAACATAGAACTTTCTGACCGGGGATTGTTATCTAGGGTAGTTTAGAGAAAAACACTGCCATAGAATGCGTAAATTATTTGTAATTCATTCCTTCGACTTCAATAATGTACGCAATGTATGACGGCCTTTACTGGCTGCTCTTTTATTTTCCTTACGTTACTGTAATATTAAGTTACATGGCTATCCAATTTTTTTTAATTTTCTTATAATTTCTGCCAAACTGTTCGTAGCAAATCTTTGATCACCTCTACCAAAGACCCCGAAGCAGTCATTCAAAGAGCAATCATAGTTTCATAACTTATTTATCTCGTAGTAAGCATGTGAATGTTGATGTTTTATTCGCCAGCTGAATCAGCCGAGACCTCAACGCCTATTAAACGCAAACGTGGTCGCCCACGCGTGGACAAAACAAGCCCAGAGTACCTGGCCAATCTGGCGGCTCGGAAACAAGCGCGAGAGATGGGTATGTATGTTTGTTGTAGGTATTGTTTGTTGGGAAGGTGCATCCATAACGAAATTTTGCAACTTGTTAACATTAGGTATTTTAGTAACAAAAGGGTGTCGATTTTAGTGATGACTCAACTAAAATAATTTGACAGCTCCAAAAATTTCGTTGCTTTAAATTTTCAATCGTAAAGAAAGGGACGAAAAACTTTTCTAGGGCAGTCAAATAAGTTGATCATTAACTATTAATGTTTTAATTATTAATTGAATCGACACCAATGTAATGTTCCTATTAGATTTCCTGAAAGACATCAATCACTAGAGTAAAACTCGTTTCATTGCCATAAATTTTCCACTTTCAAGCTTTTCTACAAAATTTTGACGTAATCTATAATATAAAAGACTGGTTTTTATGTAAAGTTTTAGTGTTTTCATGTTGCAAAATCGTGCTCAGCAAAAAATAACATAAGTGTGGATGTACTAGTAGATTTAGTGGGGTAAATAGACATTTTTTAAGTATTCCTAAAATAAATTAAGAAATAATTGTGTCAATTCAGATGGCCAAATCTAAACTAATTTGATTACACTAAATCTGATGTCATCCTTTTCATTTTGATCGATGGCAAAGAGACGCCTTCATTTTAAGTGCTACCCAGAAATACAATTTGTTGATAAAACCAATTAACATGTCAAGTTTTCTCGTAGAGAATACAACATTGTATTTAAAATCGGGCTGTGGGGCCGCGGCGTACGAATATCGACCGCTCCAACTCAACCCGTGGATGTCGTAAGAGCCGACTAAGGGAACCTACTAGAGGAAGGGCAGCAGCTTCCTTCTGAGTATTTTTAAACACCAACACTGCGATCACTAATCCGCCTGCCAAGCGTGGTGATTATGGCAAATCCCCCCCTACATGGGAGACCATCCACTCGATGGACCGACGACATCGTAGCGGTTGCAGGGAGTAGATGGATGGAGGCGGCTAAGGACCGCTATTTGTGGCGTCGTACGGGGGAGGCCTATGTCAAGCAGTGAACGTGTATGGGCTGATGATGATGATGATGATAATGATGATTTAAAATACAAATAATAAAAAAATACAATCCATCAAATAAATTTAAAGTTAGTTTTATTTAGTTTGTGTGCTATTTAAATTGACACCATTAAATCGTTGTCCGTTGTTAGTTATTTTTGAAGGCTTTATATAATTTTATCTAGATTATCCAATCTTATAGAGATCGTTATGTGGAATACTAAGCGCATTCCCATTTCGGAGCGTGCAAGACAATCGACCAATCACATTGATTTAAACTAGAAATACCCAATCTATTTTCTGATTGGTCGATTACTAAACATGTCCGCTTCGCGTCAGTGAGAACGCACCCTTATGTCTGAATATTGACACTTGAGTACAACAAACTTTTAATTGATTGCTACCTATTTATCTATTGCTTTATTAAGCACTGTTTCAGTATTCAGGCGAATTACCTTAACTTCTGCGTAAGTCCTTACACTCACCTTAACTTTATCAAATTATAAGTGATCTGGTAAAGTCGAGGTATAATGTAGGTAGATGTATGTAGAAACTAAAGTTTAGTAAAACAATAGTATGAATCTTAATGCAGATTGAATAACTGTCATTCTTTCAAAAACCAGATTATTTTAACCATACATTTATATAAAGACTGCCATCACGAAGTCGAAAACTCTGTTTTGTGATATAAATCCTTAATTTTATATTAAGAATGTGCCTCAAATAAACCTAAATTATTATTATTAAAACAATTGAAATTAAATAATAATTATTATTGTAATAAAAATTATAAATATTTCCACGATAAAGGGCCCTAAGTATATTATTATAATAAAAATATTATTATTAAACAATAAAAACACCAAACCTCTTGAGTTTTGTTTCTAAACTAACCTTACCAAACCCTTGAGTTTGGTTTCTTGATAGTATTTAGTGTTTAATTTTGCTTTGGTGACCGGTAAAACCCGACATTACCCTACTCTTTAGTCTAGAATAGAGGCTACAATGACACTTATTCCCTCTGCGTTGAACCGAACTATGATGCGCGCCGCGCCAATATTCGTCGTTCGTTTTGTCGTAAATTCGTTCATTCGCACGAAACAGAGCGAGATATAAAAGTCGACAAATGTCGAGGCCCGCATTATAGGCACCAGCTGGTCGATTCAGATGTATTCGTGTATCATTCAAAATATTTTCGCCGTTCATTGGTTGCATTTTGATGAAAAACAAAAGTAAATCCATGATCCAAGAAAACAAAGTCTGCTCCTTTGAGAGTGTCCCTTGCTCACGTCACTGTCCAGTTGCCACTTATTTCAACAAAACGTAGAATTTGGGAAACAAATGTGATAAGGATCAATAGAAAATTGCAGAGAACACATGAATACATCTGTATACACCTACAGAATTGCATCCTAGATTTTTGTTTATTACATTAATTTGCACCGCATCCTCGCTTCTTACGCATGACAGCCGCCATGTTGAATCCGGAACGACAACCGGAAGCGCCCCTCCCTGGCGGGAAGAGGAAGCGGGGCCGCCCGCGCATAGACAAGACCAGCCCTGAGTATTTGGCGCGGAAGCACGCGAGAGAGATGGGTATGTCCATAGATAAATAGAGGTGTTTTAGTGCATGTTCTGAGTGGCGGCGTATAGCGAAAGCGGATTGCGGAGCGTAGATACATAAGTACAAACATAAGTACTTTGAAATTTACTATTCAAGGTGGATTTTTTCGATGGGGCAGTGCGGGGAGGTGCCTTAACTTGTAACCTTGTACTGCAGGAAATGGGTACTATCCATATTTTTTAGAGAAATTTTCATCACCGCGGATTCCTATTTGCGATGCACCGTCACTTAAGACACGCTCTTAGGTTGTTCTTTAGTTTAGTTGTTGTAAGAACACCTTTAGACTCGAATACCATAGACTGCAGTAGAACGCAAAAGTAATTTATTGTCTTTGGCTGTTTGGTTCAAGAGTGCCATAGACAATATAATTGATTTCCTTCCATAGATAGAGCTGTGTTTTTGTTTAATATAGATTGCCGTAAAGTTGGCATGATGTAGTAAACTCGAAGTATGTCGACGTTTGATCAACTTCTCTATAGTTTTTAGGACTAATATTTTCATAAGTTATTAAGAAGTCTCTATTTGATTTATTGTCTAGGAGGCTAGGGGCCTTGTTTTTTTTCCATTATAGCGTCTGAAAAAGAAATCTTAATAAAGGAAAAAGCTCAGTTTTTTTCTTCAGTTTATTTAAAAGGGAGAATGCGTGTGTGTGGTTGTTTTTTGTATCGTTAGAAAAAAGGAGAAGGGAAAAAATTTTTAGATTTTGTTTTTAAAATGATTGTTTTTTGTTGTTCACAGAAGCGCTTGAGCGAAAAGCCAAGAGGGAGTATAAGCGGCGTGGGACTGCTGGTAAATTCATTTATATATTTTTGATTTATTTATTTGTTTTTCTTATTGACTAACATGTTAGTTAAAATTATATACATATTCTAAAACTAACAACACAACTGTATGATCAACATTTCTGCAGTTGAAATTTAATAATAACGTCTAGTTTAAAGTAACGCTCGTCTTTAAGATTTAAGAGATAAATTGAAAAACAATACTGCACTAATGTAGATCTCGATTTCAACTGCGCATTGCGCAAATTTTTATAAAAGCAGACAAGGCGCGCGCAACTTTATACGGAACGGATTATACCTGTTTTACCTTGTAAATAATTTCACAGTGTGGATCTTATGTTACTAAGCACAAGAGTGGGTTTCCAATAACAGCCAGCAATTTTATTTATGTTTAACCTACTCATTTCTTATTGTGTGCACAATCTGGTTTGAAAACTCCAACAAAAACGCCGTCCAGAATGACAATATAACTCCAAAAATTATATCTTATCTTTTTAAAGATGGCCGACCATTGCAGCCATGTCTATTTGAGATATTCCTCAAGTGTTTTATTTATTGACTCGTTGCACAATGTCACTCAGTTAATATTAGCAACGGTTAACTTTTCTGTAAGACATGTACATAATTTGTAACTTATGGTTTTTTCGGTTTTTTATTAATTAATTTAATGTTGCCAGCTTTAAAAACCAGATTGTGTAAACATTGCTACCTAACACCACGTTTTAACACGCACCAAAATTACTTTTTTCGGTTTTTTTTGGCGCGATTTAAAACATACTCTTTCACCGCTTTAGTGAAGACCATCGCGAAAGTAAAAACCACGAATAGACGGGCCCAGCCGCGTGGCACGAAAGTATTGCCAGCTAACGCTCGGAAATTACCCCAAAAGTCGGGTAAAATGTCCGGTAAAATCGCACCGAGAAAAATTGGCGAAACGAATAAGAAAGTGTTGCTAAGAAGGAATAGACTGACAAAAGTTAGGAGAAAAGGTAAAATTAGTGAAGTTTTTATGTAGTGCATGGTAGAGAAATTATAGGAAAAAAGGTTTGGGTAATTTTTTTGTATTTTTTGATGGAAAACTGTAGAAATTAAGTCTAAGTTTGTGCTGAATTTAAAATTTATAATCTGTAGGTATGTTTTTTGTCTGTAAAAGTGCCTGAAAAGTTTATATTAGGTTATTCCAAATGTTTTATACATATTTTTTTTACATTTGTGTGTCGTAATTGAAATCTATTCAATATACCTACATATACATATTACCTACGTATTTTGATACTTTATAACCAAATAAAATAGTTAAGTAAATAAAAACGCATGTGGAAAAATTAACTAAATTTTTAAATTTTTACAGTCGGTTGGTACATTGTATGTGCATGATAGTTTTTTGGATAACAATAGTTTTTGTTTTATCATTGTTTAAAATATTTGCCATTAAATAATTCAATTATTATATTATATACTTAACTAAATAATGTTTAATTTGACAGAGAAAATTCACATTAATATTTTGAACAATTGACTACCTTTCTAGAAGGGCCCTACTGAAAACCAGCGCAGCATTGGACAATTATTTGCCCAATACTGCATAACGCTGAGATAGGGACCCTTTTTACCCCTTTTTTTAATAATTGTTAGTTAATAGAATTCTATGTATATATGTCTCCTATGTTAATTTTAGGCTGTCTATTTGTTGTTCTTGTTATTTAATTTTGTGGGTAAATAAATAAATTTTATCTTTTAGAAATCCAATTGAGATAACTTAATCCATAACATAAATACCTGAGAGGCAAAAAATACAAACATTCTCTTTTTAATTTTTTAGTACAAGAATACATAAAGTTTATATCCGTGTGTCTTTTTAAACTGGCCACGGCGGTGTAGTAGTTCCGCTGGGCCACCATCAGTGAGTCAAGTGCAGTGGTTGCTCACCATCCCTCGAATTAGTTGGTACTGTTTCTCAAGAGGCAGTAAACGCCCATATGCGTCAGCGTCCTTGACAGGTAGCCTAGCTCAACTTTACATGATTGATTCGGCTGATATGTATAATAAAAAATATCTATCTATGTATTATGTTATATTATGTATATCAGTTATCTAGTACCCATAACACAAGCTCTGCGCAGCTTGGGGCTAGATGATGTTGTGTGCACTGTCCAAAATTATTTATTTATTTATATCTCATCATCGTCAGCCCATACACGTCCACTGCTGGACATAGGCCTCCCCCGTACGACGCCACAAATAGCGGTCCTGAGCCGCCTCCATCCATCGATTCCCTGCGACCGCTACGATGTCGTCGGTCCATCGAGTGGATGGTCTCCCATGTAGGGGGGCATTTGCCATAATCACCACGCTTGGCAGGCGGATTGGTGATCGCAGTGTTGGTGTTTAAAAATACTCAAAAGGAAGCTGCTGCCCTTCCTCTGGTAGGTTCCCTTAGTCGGCTCTTACGACATCCACGGGTTGAGTTGGAGGGGTCGATATTCGTACGCCGCGGCCCCACGGCCATTTATATATAACTAATATTACTGTAAGTACTGATGAGAGAAGATTTGCAACTATAATTTAGCCCATACTCCAAAGGAAACAGTCCATAGTCCACAGAAACAGCTCAGTCCAAAATCTCTCACAATTTGTACACCGCAATCTGTAAACAGAGAGGTAAGTAATAAGTATCGCAGAGAAAGGGCAGCAGCTTCTTTCTGAGTATTTTTCAACACCAACACTGCGATCACCAATCCACCTGCCAAGCGTGGTGATTATGGCAAATCCCCCCCTACATGGGAGACATTCCACTCGATGGACCGACGACATCGTAGCGGTCGCAGGTAGTCGATGGATGGAGGCGGCTCAGGACCGCTATTTGTGGCGTCGTATGGGGGAGGCCTATGTCCAGCTGTGGACGTGTATGGACTGATATGATGATGATGATGAATCGGTAAAACATGTTGATATACATATATATATATATATATATATACCTGTTTGTAAAATCTTATATCTACAAATGTAAAAATAAATGATCTTTACCTTTAATCCAATATTGATTTCCTAACTGTCAAAACTGACAATCCCGTCTAAGCTATTATTGATTAACCTTAACCTTAACCTTTCAGATTCCGGTGCCTCTTCATCCACTGGCGATACAACGCCACGCGTCAAACGCAAGTACACAAAACGCAACGCAGGAGTTAAGAAAGATGGTGTAAGTACTTTGAAATTCATTGTCCAAAACATATAAGGTTCATAATTGTACCGCTTACACACGGATGTAAGCAGAAGCAACTCCTTCTACAACTGCTGTGTATTGATCGCCTGGGATGCTGGTGTAGGCAAAGGTCCCCTCGTACAAATCTGTGACTTTTCGGCCTTGATGTACAATGTACTATTACGCATTCGATAAATAAAATTTATAAATAAGTGATGCTGGAAAATTCACACATCATCTAGCCCGAAGCTAAGCAGAACTTGAGTTAGTACTAGATAACTGATATGCTCAATACAATAGATAGATAGATAGATAGAAAGACTCTTTATTGACAAAGAAAATAACAATCAAATAATATAAAGAAATTAAACTAGTATTTACAATTGAAACAATTGAGCTAACTGCAGACTGTTGCAAACAATCTACAGATAGCTCAACTGGTCCATATCAATACCAGTCGGAAGCGTCCCCAAGACGCTGGCTGCATTGCCCCGCTGTATGGCAATGCTAATGCGCTGCGCCAGATACTCACCAGCTCTCGGGTCACGCGTCGCTTCGACCAGGCGCTCAGATAATTTTTTGAAAACCCGGAGAGCCTCGGTACCCCACGGACCTAGGGTCTCGACTCCAAAAGAACATATAGAATAGATAGATAGATAGATAATAAATAGATAGAAAGATAGAAAATACTTTATTGCACACTTAACAAAACAGTTTACAAACAATTTGAACAAAAAAAAAAAAAAAAATGTGACAATTGGCGGTCTTATCGCTCACGAGCGATCTCTACCAGACAATACATCCTACTAATATTATAAATGTCAAAATTTGTATGGATGGATGTATGGATATTTGTTACTCTTTCACGCAAAAACTACTGAACCAATTAGGCTGAAATTTGGTATGGGTATAGTTTGGGACCTGGAATAACATATAGGCTATTTTTTATCGCGATAAAAAGCTGGGAAGGCGTGGGCAGCAGCTAGTTGAAAAGATATATTATACAGAGAAAACACCAGAAACAAATATCTGATCGTACAGACCTGAGGTGGGAATCGAACACGTAGTAGGCGTCGCAGGCGGACCTTCGCCCGCTGTTCTACTGAGGTCGCCAATCAACGATGACCATTCGATGTCATTTTTATCTATTCTCCCCTAAACAAGGTCTGGATGACCGATATGACGCGGCGAGCGAAGGTCCGCATGAGATGCAGGAGGTTGCGGATTCGATTCCTGCCTTGGGATAAATGCTTGTACGATCTGCAAATATTTGTTGCGGGTGTTCTGGGTATTTTCTATGTATAATAAAAAATATCTAAGTTTGTATTGTTTTCTGTATATCACTCATATAGCACCAATAACACAAGCTCTGCTTAGCTTCGGGCTAGATGATACTGTGTGAATAGGGATGTTTCATCTTTTGTTCGCGCAAATATGACCATATAAGCGAATATCGAGCTAAGCTAAAGTGGCTCCCAATTCGCGAACGTAGGAGCGTGAGGGTACTTTGTCTTCTTTTCTCTGGTATTAAAGATCCATCTGCTCCCGGCTACCTCAAGAACCGTTTTTCATTTCTGGCTGACTCACATACACATGACAGACCCCTCAGATCATCATGTAACCTTCTAGAGATACCGGCACACAGCTCATCTTTTCGTGAAAAATCATTTTCTATTGAGGCTGTTAGACTATGGAACTCTCTTCCGTATGATATCAGGAAAGTCGAATCAAAGGATTGTTTTAAAAAGCTGACACGTGAGCATTTTTTAAGGAATCTCTACCCGACGCCTAGTTAAGTAACTCAACCATTTTTTAACTGCTTGTGTTTTTGTTCCCTACCTTCCTTAAAAACATTGTAATTAGATAATGTAATTATTCATTTCTATTATACTCATACTCATTTATTCGCCGTAGGAGCACAGGGCACACTTGGATACGTCAATTTACAAAATATACTTAACAATAAATGGTACTTACTTATATTATAGATAATTCAAAGCCATAAAACAGACATGACCGGAAAACAATCAAGAACGTAGATTTAAAAAAAAAATGGTAAATAAGTATATACGATATTATAGTAGTAATACTACTATAATATCGTATATATGTATTGTATATATCTATAAATATTATGTACTTTTGTTGAGTTTATTACTGTGTTGGTGTAGTTTTCTCTAATGTAACTAATTAGACCTATTATTACATAGCTTCGATTTATTTATAGCACGCCTATTTGTTTTGTTTTCTACCATGTGTGGTTGGCAGGTAGAAAATGCCATTGGCATTATGCCCATCTTTTGTATATTTTATTAAATGTGTGCAATAAAGTATTTAAACAAAAAAAAAAAAAAATTGTAGGTAAAATAATAATAATTCTAATTAGTCCGTCAGTTAGATTATCAAAAAATAACACATATTTTTTGCTTTATCAAATCAATCAAAATTGATAAAGATAACGTACATCACAGTTCGGGAGAGGGGGCTCATGACGTCACTTCCTGGTAAAAAGTGTACAAAGGCGTGACGGCACGCGGAACTCCAACGCACCATTCTTCGTAATTTTTTGTTTAATTGACAAAAGAAAACATCATCATCAGCCCGTACACGTCCACTGCTGAACATAGGCCTCCCCCAAACGACGCCATGAATAGCGGTCCTGAGCCGCCTCCATCCAACGACTCCCTGCGACCGCTACGATGTCGTCGGTCCATCGAGTGGGAGATCTTCCCACATCTGTTTCGCATTGCATCGCGATCACCACTCGAGAACCTTTACTCCCCAACGGTTTTCGGTTCTACGAGCTATATGGCCTGCCCATCGCCACTTCAGCCTGCTGATTCTGAGAACTATGTCGGTAACTTTGGTTCTTCTACGGATTTCCGTATTCCGGACTCTATCGCGTAGAGAAACTCCGAGCACAAAGAAAAAATATGTACGTACTAAATATATTTCGGTAATGTAAATGACGGACTAAATAGATTTTTTCAGGATACTAGCCTGTTGTCCGGTATTGTATGTTATGTTAATGCTTGGCCAGATGTCGCTCCGTTCCGCACTGTCTAAATAACGAAATTCAATGTTCTGTTTAGCTTTAAAGAAATATTGACATGTATCTAAATTGCATTAAATTTATATTTAGATAGGCAAAATAAACATGTATTAGACACATAAGTGATATTATAATGTGCTAGTGGTTTCTTTATCACTTCTTCCACTAGTGGACAAAAAATTGAAGTGAAGAGAATATCAATAACACCTTAATTCTTATTTGATAATAATAACTACATATGGTTATAGTATACAATTTGACTTGTCTAAGTGCTTATTTTGTAAGCCTAAAGAAATAAAGTTATTGATGATTCTATTATTTATTTATTTATTATCTAGGCTGTCCTAAAAATACAGGCCATATTTTCAAGTAGACAACAAAACACTGGTCGTATTATATCCCTACTTTATTTTTACAGACACCACAGACTGAAAAGGTGAAAGGAAAGCGCGGCAGACCGAGAAAGGATCAGATGCAGAACCGACCGCCAGCAGGACGTGAGTAGAATAGAAATAAATATAGGTCGTCTAAATTCATCAGGTCATTATATAGAATAGAAATAAAAATAAATCAACAAAACATTTTTGTTAGTGCCTTAAGGCCTATGTTAGGTTTAACTAGACAGTGTGGGTGTAGACAGAGTGGACAAAAAATTGAAGTGAAGAGAATATCAATAACACCTTATTTCTTATTTTATAATAATAACTATGTTTATAGTATACAATTTGACTTGTCTAAGTGCTTATTTTGTAAGCCTAAAGAAATAAAGTTATTGATTCTGATTCTGATTCTGACACAGAGTTCTCACCGGTAAGTAAGTAGGTATATTAATTTTACAAAATATACCTATATATATAACTATCTTGCTCTTGGCATTTATTTATTACATATACATAATGTCGTCGGTCCATCCACTCGATGGACCGACGACATCGTAGCGGTCGCAGGGAGTCGATGGATGGAGGCGGCTCAGGACCGCTATTCGTGGCGTCGTACGGGGGAGGCCTATGTCCAGCAGTGGACGTTTATGGGCTGATATGATGATGAATATTATAAATGCGAAAGTGTGTTTGTTTGTTTGTTCCTTCCTTCACGCCCTAACTAAGCAATCAATCGACTGATTTTTGAACCGATTTCAGATTTTTGCCATATAGTTAGTTGAAGGGATGGAGAGTAACATAGGCAACTTTTTGTCCCGGTAAATCAAATTCCCATACGAGATTTACGGGGAAAAAAGATCTTTTGCTGTAAACCTGGCGACTGCTTGGCAACACGACCGCCTGAAATATGTGTCTCACGCACAAGAAAGTAGTTAGCAGCCCTTATTTGAACATGGTAGAATTAGAAAAATTAAAAAATACAGCTCTGATGGGACGAGTAATGGGTGTCGGAAACATACAAAATACCCTATGCATAGAGAGGGTATGAGTGAAATTCATCTGTACACAAACAAACTACAACAAGTAACACCAAAACAAACTTCAAAAGCCGCCATGTTTGATTGTAATGTCTGTTTCAGAGATCCGCGTCCGCAGCAACCTGATGCCAGCAACCAACGAACCTATTTCATTGGACAGCGATGAGGAACCCGATTTGGGTACGTTTTTACGGCTTTGGGGTGGTTTACTAATCATGGTTACGCTCGTTTTTAAATATAATAATTAATGGTAGCATACGCTATTTTTTGGATGGTCTTTCACCTAAGGAAGACTGTTTTATTATATTTCCCTACTGAAGTGAGCAACGAGTCGAAAGTCTCCGCACGCCCCACGCTTGGGGTAGGGACAAACCAGTCTACGATGCATCAAATCAACGACGGACGCGTATGACTAATTGCATCCCGCGATCCGGTCACATTTGTTATTTTGGAAAACCCTCGTGTCGCGACCGCACCCGCTGCTACTCTAGCACCAAGGACTTCTGCCTCTTCTATCTGTGACGTCGTCGGATCCCCCCTGAGTTTCCAGGAGAGACATCCCGCAGCGAACGACCGAGACGAATTGTGAATTGAGGTGGGTACTTATAATAAGACAGTTTATAGGTGATTTGCCTTCCTTAAAACAGCGTTTCTCTCATAGGTATTTCATCTCCGCCTTCCGCAGGATCTAATTCAGGCTTTAAATCAGTAATTAAATATCTTAGATGTACCGACTTTAATCGGCCTAAGCAACCGCATCAGAATAAGGAACCTACAACTCCTTTATTCTCCATTTTGGTCCTTCGAGCCGGATCAAAGCCTAAATTTGGGTCCTAAAAGCCTAGGTTTCATTTCAGATAAAAGGTTACTAATTTTGAATAATAATTTATTTCATTGTTGCATATTGTCACAAGAATCTCACCTCTGTTGCATACTTGTTAAGGTCTATTTCTTGTATAACCATCCGTACCTACCGGCAGAAAAAATAGTTTTCTATAATCGTTATTTCGCATTTTTTGTTAATAAATTGTTAAGTTCCAAGAAAAGAATAGTGAATTCATATCGCAAAATAAGTTATTGACTTAAAATCATTCGTATTTCGCTAAATTGCATATCTTTTTTCTGCAAGTGCCGTACGGGGGGTAGTCTGAAGTGTTCAAAGTCCACATTCCTTACGCTTACCGTTAACCTTGAAAGGTTATGTCGGGAATAGTAGGTAAATAGATATTCTATATTTTTGTCGTCTCGTTAGAAAATTTATTGTTATACGAGGAGACATTTAGCTGAAATCGTAGACTCACACAACCGCATTTGATTAATTAATAATATTTAATCATTAAACGTATTTATACGTTCGCATCGCATTGTATTTGAATGAGTTAGTACCTACTATCCATTCATCTTACGTTCGCACAAATTGTTTATGATCGTTATCTACCTATCAGTAATATTATTAGAGTGAACTTGATTTTTTGACGGTAATCTCTAAATTCGGTAGGTAGGTAGGGACTTTCGCATCGCATTGTTTTAGTAACTCGCATTTGAGTGAATTAATAAAATTCATTCATCTTACGCCGCACATTAGGGTTTATGTTATTTTTGTTGAAATGTTCTTGATTTTTTGATAGGAATTTCTCGTTGAGAAACGTAACATAAATTCATTGTTTACGTGTTGGACGGTCACTTATCTAGTGAACTAACCGTAATATTACAAAGTATAAGTTATATACTTACCGCTTTTTTATCGCTAGGCTGTAGCGGTACTAGGTATCTACATGATAATTTATTTCTAAGATACCTACTTACTGCCTACATTCTTAAGTTATTGCGAACGAAAGGTTCGATTGTCGCTTTTTTAAACCGCATTTTATAATTACCTCCTTATCTGCGTGGTTATAGGTAGGTATTTACTCACTTGTTGACGCTCCTTTGTTGTGTGTGATACATACGCTTAGGATTAATTATATTTATTGTCGCTTCGCATAGATTGTAAGTACGTAGCTTACGTAAAAATACATCTATAATAAATATCGCTCATTTACCCAATACAATTAGGGTTCCGCTTGGTTCTTGGGGTTTGTTTGTGTGGTACGTAATTATTCCTTGAAAAATGGAAGATGAAACCCGACTAAAACTTTATCTCGCAAAACGCGATGCATGTTTCGCACGCGTTCAGGCTATTTATGAGTCATCTAGGGCGTTAACAACTGAGCGCGCTCGTAAGTCATTTATTGCACAGGCAAAGCAAATTGATGCTCTGCGGGGCGAATTCAACGAAATCTTAGATAACGTCAATCGTTTATCTATGAAACTGGTCGACAAATACGAAGTCAGTTATAATAGCTTGAACGCATTTGATGACTTGGCCTGCGAAATAAAGGATACATTAGGTGCGTTATTAGAACCACCGTCGGTATCATCGCCCTCTGCAACCACGAGCTCGGCTGTTAAGAGTGCGTACCATATAAGGGTACCGAAAATAGAACTTCCTACGTTTGACGGTGACATACAAAGTTTTCCATTCTTTTATGAAACTTTTAAAAGGGTTATCCACACAAACTCCGACCTCTCGGATTCAGATCGTATACATTATTTGTTAAACTGTCTCAAAGGCAAGGCAAGGAATGTGTCGGCAGGTTTGTGTCCCTCCGCGGAAAATTACCGTGTCGTTTGGGATGCGCTTATTGCTAAATATTTAGATACCCGCGCGCTCGCTGTAAACTATCTAAATCAGCTGTTTTCATTAAGATCAGCTGGTACATCTTCACCCGCTAACTTGGAAAAAGTGTTTGACAAATTTACTGCAATTATAGCGGGAATCAAACAATTAAAAATAGAAAATCTCGATAATTTTATTTTTACCCATCTGGGCCTTAAATTAATAGACTCGGATGTAGCAAAACATTACGAAATGTCCTTGCGTTATCAAAAGAATCAAGAAGTCGTTGATTACGACTATTTCGTAAAATTTGTACGCGAACAAATAAAAATTATGTACCGCACAACAGCGTGTCCGCGCGCGACCGCAGTCAATAGCCCCGCTGCCCCTTCTACAAAGGTGTCGCAGGTCTACGTGGGTGTAGCTAACAAATGCTCTCTGTGTAGCAATACCCATGACCATCTATTCAAATGCTCTGGGTTCCAAAAACTGCAGGCATTTGAACGCTTTAAATTTATTAAAGACCACAAAATGTGTGTAAATTGTTTAAGTCAGCAGCACACCACCCTGAAATGCCAATCGAAAACCGGTTGCAAAAAATGTAACGGCAAACATCATACCTTGCTTCATTTTGAACAACCGCCTCACTCGGAAACTACCGCAATGGTTTCTGCCCCTGTACCCCCTGAAGTAACCCCCGCATCTAATCCTTCCGCGGGCCCTGTTGAAGTTTCATCAGCCGCTCCAGAACGGGTTGCTTTATGTACACATTCAGCGGTACAAGGGACCAAACGGACTACCGAGGTATTGGCTACCGCTAAAGTAGTAGCAGTTAATAAAAAGGGTAGGGACGTAGTGATAAGATGCTTGCTAGATCCCGGTTCGCAGAAAAATTATATCACTACGCGTTGTTGTCGCATGCTAGGCTTACCTATTCGCGCGGAGTCTATAAGTACAGTTAGAGGTATCGGTGGTACATCTCAACCTGTTCGAGGTTCAGTCGATCTAACGTTTAGTTCACGGCTTCGGTCATTACCTAAGTACCATATCGATGCGCTAGTACTGGATCAAATCACCGGTGAACTTCCGCTGTGTGGTATAAATGTCGCTGAATTGAATCACATTGATCCAAAATTAACCGCCGACGATACTTGGGGAGTGCCTGGTAATATAGACGTTTTACTCGGCGTAAAATTGTTCGCTAAGTTGTTGCGACCAGGTTGCGTCACCAGTACACCCGGGTATCCGGACGCGTTGGAGACGGTGCTAGGCTACATCTTTATGGGAGATGCTCCCATATTAGACCCCCCTACAGACACGTTATCATTCTTCTCAACTTCATGCCTTGATTGTTGCGACCTGCGCAAATTTTGGGAGATTGAGGATGTCTCAGCCGCTACGGTTGTAGACATGGATGATACACAGTGTGAGGAGTTTTACCGATCCACTATCACTCGCACTCCGGATGGCAAGTACGTAGCTGCCTTGCCGCTCAAAACGGCCGCGGCAGCATTGGGAAGCTCTGTAGACATCGCTCGTCGGAGGTTTTATAGCCTCGAGCGTAGACTTAAGAAGCTACCTAACGTTAAGCTCCTGTACGATGACGTCATCAAGGATTACTTAGATAATCATTATATTTCACTTCTGAAGAGCGATAATCTTCCGAATGTTTCTCATACACAGGAGACTCATGAGCAACAGGTTGCTTATTATATCCCACATCACGCTGTCATTCGAGAGGATAAAATGACTACCAAGTTACGCGTAGTATTGGATGCCAGCGCGAGTACAGACAATGGGGTTTCGCTCAACGATATCCTATACGCGGGCCCAGTGCTTCAAACTGACCTTTTCAACATCTTGTTGAATTTTAGACTTTTCGTTGTCGCTGTGTCAGCAGATGTAAAGGCCATGTACCTTCGTATAGGAATACGCCAAAAGGATCGCTCGCTTCAACGGATTTTATATCGCTTTCACGAGGACGAACAGCTCCAAACCTATGAGTTCTCAGTACTACCATTCGGGTTGAAGTGCTCTCCATTCATTGCTATTCGCACAGTTCAACAGCTGTGTCTAGACGAGGGTCAGTCATATCCTCTAGCTAGCGAAATTTTACAGCGAGATATTTATATGGATGACATAGTCAGCTCAAGCCCTAGTACCGAGCTAGCCATAGAATCCGCTCATCAGCTGATAGAAATATTTTCGCTGGGCAATTTCCAGTTAACTAAATGGTCGAGTAATAGCCCTCAGGTGCTTCAGGCTATCCCAGAGTCATTACGACTCTCGCATAGTTTAGACTTCAGCAAAGATCTGACACAGAAAATACTGGGACTCCGATGGTATCCAGATGAGGATTGTTTCGGATTTCAGGTAAATCCGGATAACCGCCCGTGTACGAAGCGAAATATTTTATCGTCCATCGCACGTCTTTTTGACGTTTTAGGTCTTGTTGCTCCTATGATTCTTTACGCCAAGCTGCTCATAAAGGAACTTTGGCTAGTAAAACTTGGCTGGGATGATGTCCCGCCAACCCGCATCGTTCGCGCCTGGGAACAATTTCAGGCCGAACTACCTCTTATTTCAGAAATGAAATTCGCACGACACATCGGTGTCGTAGATCATTGTAAGATCACCCTAGTGGGCTTCGCAGACGCGAGCGAGAAGGCCTACGGTGGAGTTATCTACGCTCATGTGCTTAAACCCAACGGAGATGTCCTCGTTTCGCTGGTGTGCGCGAAATCAAAGGTCGCACCACTAAAAATTATTTCACTAGCTCGTCTTGAGCTATGTTCCGCAATCCTCTTATCGACTTTGATAAGGCGAGTTTATTCATTTTACGCAGCTCGCCATGCCATTGAGGCTGTCGTAGCTTTTTCTGACTCAACTGTAACGTTGAGTTGGATACATTCTGAACCGCACCGATGGCACACGTTTGTGGCCAACCGCATCGAGCTTAACACTGTGTTGGCTCAAGTAGAGGCCTTGTTAAATTCCAGGCCCTTATATTTACTAAGCTCCGACCCTTCGGAACCGTCTGCACTGACGCCGGCGCACTTCATGCACTCGAAATCGCTTGTATTTCTTCCCACGCGCGATGTTAATGAAACTCGTTTGCATCTTATTTCGCGATATGAATTGACCGATAAACTTGTTCACTCCTTTTGGAATCGGTGGCGTAAAGAGTATTTGCACACCTTGCAATCCAGACAGAAATGGAACACTCCAGCTAATCCTATAAAATTAGGAATGGTAGTTGTTTCCATGCAGGACAATGTTATGCCCTTACATTGGCCGTTAGGTTTAATTACTGAAATCTTTCCGGACAAAAACGGGGTAGTTCGCGTCGCTTCTGTAAAAACTAAAAGTGGGATCTTACAAAGTCGACCGGTTGTGAAGTTGTGCCCTTTGCCAACTCAGTAAATTTTTATTAGTTAGTTTTGTTTTGTCCTTAGTTTAAGATTAAGGTCTTTCATCGCATCGCTGTGTAGACAATTAGGGTTAATTAGGTTTAGAAATCTTAGTGTCTCTACTAGTAGAGTAAGAGCATGTTCATGACTTTAGAATAGAGTTTGTGACAATATGCAACTTATTGGTTTTAGCTTACTTCCATACAGGATTAATTATCCATACTTTTCTTATCCTCTTTCTTCTGTGTTTCGAAAGTAGGAACTTTCAAGCCGGGGGAAATGGTTACGCTCGTTTTTAAATATAATAATTAATGGTAGCATACGCTATTTTTTGGATGGTCTTTCACCTAAGGAAGACTGTTTTATTATATTTCCCTACTGAAGTGAGCAACGAGTCGAAAGTCTCCGCACGCCCCACGCTTGGGGTAGGGACAAACCAGTCTACGATGCATCAAATCAACGACGGACGCGTATGACTAATTGCATCCCGCGATCCGGTCACATTTGTTATTTTGGAAAACCCTCGTGTCGCGACCGCACCCGCTGCTACTCTAGCACCAAGGACTTCTGCCTCTTCTATCTGTGACGTCGTCGGATCCCCCCTGAGTTTCCAGGAGAGACATCCCGCAGCGAACGACCGAGACGAATTGTGAATTGAGGTGGGTACTTATAATAAGACAGTTTATAGGTGATTTGCCTTCCTTAAAACAGCGTTTCTCTCATAGGTATTTCATCTCCGCCTTCCGCAGGATCTAATTCAGGCTTTAAATCAGTAATTAAATATCTTAGATGTACCGACTTTAATCGGCCTAAGCAACCGCATCAGAATAAGGAACCTACAACTCCTTTATTCTCCAAATCACGTGATGTTTTTTAGCAACTTCCCTAACACAGGTATTAATTTTACTTAAAAGGGAATCTCAAACACTGTTATATAAAAAAAATGCTGGACAATTCACACCACATCATCTAGCCCCAAGCTAAGCAGAGCTTGTGTTATGGGTACTAGATAACTAATATAAATAATACAATATATTACATAGATAGATATTTTTTATTATACATAGAAAAACGACCAGAACACCCTGAACAAATATTTGCAGATCGTACAAATATTTGTCCTGAGGCGGGAATCGAAACCGCAACCTCCTGCGTCGCAGGCGGACCTTCGCCCACCGCGCCACATCAGTCGTCTGTACATGTTACTGTACTTTAAGATTAAGAAATAAATATTTTTTATTAGTATTTGTAAGTCGCTCCCCGCTCTCTGTCCCTATGTATGCTTAGATCTTTAAAACTACGCAACGGATTTTGATGCGGTTTTTTTTATTAGATAGAGTGATTCAAGTGGTTGGTTTATACGTATAATTGAGTATCAGCATTGCAACCGTGCGAAGCCGTGGCGGGTCGCTAGTTACTCGGTAAATTAAATTTCTGTTATAGCTAGCTGGTTTCCTCTTTCTGCATTTTACAATTTGTTATTTATTTATGTTTTAATGCGTAGGAATCCTATCCATCCAAAAGTTGCGGTTGGAAGAGATCGCTGTTAGCGATAAGGCCGCCGATTGTACCACACTAGATATAGTTAGTATTAAGTTCTTGTATAAGTATTACATGTATTTATGATGCAATAAAGAAATATTCTATTCTATGTTATTTCAGGCTCACCCGGCGCGGCCTCTGACTCGCTCAGTCTGGATGAAAACCTTCGAGCGTTGAGACATATCCATGAAAAATACGCTAACATTGATAAGGTAAATTCTTCCACTAGTGGACAAAAAATTGAATGGAAGAGAATATCAATAACACCTTATTTCTTATTTGATAATAATAACTATGTTTATAATGTAAAATGTTACTTGTCTAAGTGCTTATTTTGTAAGCATAAATAATACAGTTATTGATTCTGATTCTAATATAAAGCCGGGTATTAACCGGTATTTCACGTTTACATGTCATCGATTTGTCGGCAACTAAAAGTTCAATAGACCATAAAGCTTTGTTTTTATTTGATATGAAATGACACCTTATAAATACGGTGATTAATGGACGGTCGTCAGTGTTCGTAAAACGTCGTAAACAACCAATTGTCTCTTTCTAAAGACCGATGTGCATTATTTATCGCCGGATAATGTAGTATTCTAGCATTTTAGAGCACAACTGAAATTGCATTTATAAAAGGAAAAATTTTCCTTCATAATACGTTGTTTTTGCAGAATTATGATTTATTTCGTATTCAGTAGATGTCTATAAACATCTCGGAGTAGTTTCTTAATATCAGTCATCATGCCTATTGTCCTAACTAATATTATAAATGTGAAAATGCGATTGTTGTTTTGTCGTTCCTTCACGCCCACTAAGCAACCAATCGACTTGATTTTTGGCGTAGAGTTATATGAAAGGATGGAGAGTAACATAGGCTACGTTTTGTCCTGGTAAGACATCGAATTCCCATGGGAGATTTACGGGAAAAAAGACTTTTTTTATCCCTCTAGAAATGTGAAATTAAATTTAACGCGGGTGAAACCGCGGGGAACAGCTTGTAATATTATAAATGTGAAAGTTTGTGAGAATGGATGGATGTTTGCTCCTCTTTCACGCAAAAACTACTGAATCAATCCAGTAGTTTTTGCTGAAATTTGATATACAAGGTAGGTATAGTTTGGGACCTGGAATAAAATATACATAGGTTACTTTATATCCCGATAATATGCGGGCGAAGGAGCGGGCAGCTGCTAGTAAACCAAATTTTACTTCTTTATAATATTAGTCTCCAACTCAACCCGTGGATGTCGTAAGAGCCGACTAAGGGAACCTACCAGAGGAAGGGCAGCAGCTTCCTTCTGAGTATTTTTAAACACCAACACTGCGATCATCAATCCGCCCGCCAAGCGTGGTGATTATGGCAAATCCCCCCTACATGGGAGACCATCCACTCGATGGACCGACGACATCGTAGGGGTCGCAGGGAGTCGATGGATGGAGGCGGCTCAGGACCGCTATTTGTGGCGTCGTATGGGGGAGGCCTATGTCCAGCTGTGAACGTGCATGGGTTGATATGATATGATGATAATATTAGTGTAGACGGATAGTTTGGATTATAATTTCACAGGACGACATGTTTGACACGCACCTACTCGCGGCTAACTTCAAGAAGCCGCCCATTGATGGACAGAGGATGGACGAAGACGGCATCTCTATACGCTCTGAAGGTAAATAAAATAGAAAAAGACAGAAAATGTGTTCATTTGTTCACTATGAAGTCCAAGCTTGCAACTATTATAAGTTTATAACATAACTAAAAAAATTACAAGATAAAAAAATCTCTTTTTCAGGTGGGTCTAGCCGCGCCAACAGACGGGACGGGAACGGCGACAGAGTTGAGAAGCTCGAAGACAGTTCAAATTCGGATAGTGACAGCAGCTCTTCCGGTTCCGGTAAGATTTTACAGATGAAGTAAGAAGTAAGTTCAACAATACGACTTGATGACCAGAAAGCTTGCAAAAAAAACGCAACACATTAAGAAGGCTACGAACCTCTCCCAAAGGGAAACGGATTTTCCCATGCGGATTTGTTGTTGTTTCACGTAGAATGAAATGGGGCGCGCTATAAGTGAGAACACGCGTCAACGAAGCTGTCATGTTGCTGTGTTGGTGTTGGCACCAATTTTTGATATTTTTTCGTACTTTCCGATTAATTTTGAGTAAACGATTGATTTCATTTATTTTTTGATTATTTATGATATTGAATATATTTAGGATGTTTGTAGCGCGACAGATTTTCGAATAAAGGTCTATCATGCATAAAAAATCGCTTGAAGATGACTCTATTTGGAGGACAAAATTAGTTTCGCTCTCATTTAAATATCATTATGTTTTTTCAAAAACTAAACCGCTGCAAACATAGCCATTTTTCATCCGATTACGTATGGAAAGTTTGAATAAGATCGGGGACATATTTTCCAAATGAAGCGGAAAGTACGTTTGTATGGTGGATAGGGCTATCCGTTCCGTTCTTAAGATTACGAACTGATATCAGCACTATCTTGGCACCTATCTACAGGGTGTTTGGTGGAACGATGTAGGGATTGCAGTAGCTGATCAAGGGTAACCACATTTTGCCATCGTGAAAATAGTCATGGTTTTAAGTTACTATCAAAAGTTTATTCTTACTAAAACGGGATTGGGATTAACATGACTGTTTATAAAGCTTGTTTTCACTTTACAGGCAGTTCCAGCTCCGGGTCATCATCATCATCTTCGTCAGGTAGTTCTGACAGCTCAGATAGTTCCGACTCGGAATCAGAGCAGCAGACTAACGACATTGACGCACCACAGAACAGGTATGACACCGTTATCATCGTATAATGAAATCATTGTCGTCTGGTAGCTCTGAAAGCCATTTTTGAGATAAATTAATTAGTCGCAGTTAATTTTTTCTTGAAAGTAAACCTGGACTTATCAAACCAGTTTCAGCCTGTAGCTTAATACCTCAAAGGACATAATTTGGAAATTACACATAATTAGTAATGAAATAACTGCATACGCGGGATTTAAATCGCGTGGGAAACAGCAAGCGATTTTTTCTAGTCTGCGATTATTGGAGCTATGGTTCATTTCATATTGGTATCGTCCCAGAAAAGTTCATTTCACGCAATATAAATTGACTTGGAATGGATATCATATCTTACATCTGATATTTATTTATTTTTTATTATTGTAAAATAACTTCATTCCTACAACAGTTAATTACGCGTAAAACATAGAAAAAGTGAGCCTTCAGGGAATGGTTCCTATTCGGTATGGACTATAGTAAAAAAGAGGGATATTTTAGTCGAATCGTCCGAGTTAGAAGCTTACCGTGTATATCTATCTACCAAGCTATTTTCAACCATAACTACACTAACATATACCCTATTTTTTCTAGCACCTACCCCACCCCGCCATGGGCCGCCCCCGCCTACCCGCCTGCAGAATCCGGATCCGACTCTGAACCGGATCCGGAGCGACTCGCGGCCCCCGCCGTGACTAGCCACGACGAGATTTCAGAGTCGGACAACGAGTCGCCCGACAAGAGCTTCCAGTGTCACATCTGCAAGAAGTGGTACTCCACCCGAGTCACTCTCAAGTACGTACACTCGGCATAAGTTTAGAAAAGCAACACCATAATAACTGAGTCTCCTCCGTAGACAGAGACACGTTTTCGGTGACCCCGTTGACCCAATCACCGCCGCTAACCTAGATGTGACGGCAACCAGTCCCGATTTGCTTCCGCACACTGCATACCCGACCAAAAACTGACCGAAGAAGAAAGAAAAGTCGAAGAATTCCCCGCTCCCGCCCTTAGATCAAAACTCAACTCAGTGCTTTATTTCCTTTAGACCTTATAGGACTCTTGGACACCTCACAAAATTACATAAGTAAATTATGGAAATAAAGGGATCACTGTGATTTAGTACCTTTATTCTTTTTAAGGTAAAGAACAAGATACTTTACCTTGTTATGTTGTTAGTTTTCGAGTTGGAGTCTTTCACGCTGAATGTCTTGGTCACCACTTAAGTCTTCAGTGATAATGTGCCCAAGGTATTTGAACTGCTTCACAATCTTCACTGCTGAACCCTTCAAATAAACATCAGGTACTCTCTCCAGACCCTTTCCTGTTCTAATTACTAGCATTTCGGTTTTAAGGACGTTATATTTTAATCCATGCAGGTGAGCATAATTTTCACATATGTATAACAGTTTCCTAAGTCCGTTAATCGAAGGGCTGAGGAGCACCATGTCATCAGCGTAGCTCAAGTTGTTGACACATACATCACCAACATGGCAGCCTATCCTGGTACCCCTCAGCTCCTCGATTAAGCCATTTACGTAGATGTTAAAAAGATCCGGGAAGTTAACCCTCCTTGGCGGACTCCGCATTCCGGTTTATATTCACTGGATGTCGTGTCGCCCCATCTTACTACATTAGTTTGGCTTCCGAACCAATATAATTATGACATCTTCATCAACATTGATGATAATGGCGCCCATGGCGCCTTTTATTAAATATCCTGTCACCTTCGTATTATGCGCCCTACGGGCAGTTCTTAATTATTCTATTCTTTCACCAAAGCTGCATATTAGTCATAGTAAATTTTCGTTTGACCACAATCTCACCTGATGGAAAGTGACGATATGGCCGACTACGGTGTATCACGAAGGTCTAGAAGACACATTCACTGTTGTCTTGTAATAGGCCGGAAAATATGTATATAATAATTTTCTCACAGAGATCCTCTGTGGGCGAAGGTCGGCCTGCGACACAGGAGGTTGCGGGTTCGATTCCCGCCTTGGGACAGATATTTGTATTATCTACAAATATTTGTTTCGAGCGTTCTTGATGTTCCTATGCATAATAAAAAAGTATATCATATCCAGTAGTTGTAGGAGTGAGTTGACACATCTGACAGTATACCGGATCCAGACGATTGTTACCGGACCGTTTTTTACGGATTTCTAGCTACTGGAAAGAATCATTTACTGGCTCCGGAATACTGGCAGGTGTGTGAACTCGCTCCTACAACTCACGCCATCACGGGAAAATAAACGGATCCAGTAAAATGGATTTTGTAAAACGGATGCAGTGTGTATGAGCCCTTGGCTTGGGGCTAGATGCTGTGTGGATTGTCCAGCATTATTTATTTATCTCTTTCAGGATCCACCGCCGGAGCCACCAGAGTCGCGGTAACGGTACCGGCCGCTCGCGTGCGCGTGGCGCAGACCGCTACGAGTGTGATATATGCAATGAGACCTTCCCACGGAGAGAGAAACTTTACACACACAAGTATGTTGTTGATATGAAAGTAGATGACCTACAGATCCGAGACGTGGTCGCTCTCTAACTACAGTCATGGACAAATATAGCGGAACGCAAAAAATGGGGGCAAATCTCTCCAGTTTAAGGCTCTCTTCCAACAATGTTACACTGAGCGTATCTTTCTCCGAGCCGTCTCCATACTTTGGTCATTCCATCAACTGCTTTCTGACTGAATCAGGAGTCATTAGTAGAGTACTTCTCCCCAATCATCATCTCAATTACGATGCGAACGAGCAAGGCTGGACCGAGCAACTCGATGACCTGTGGTGATCAATGGGCCTCTCGCCGGCAAGTATGCCCCTAGACCGCCTCTTAAAGAAGACTGCCATAACTTTTCTCCTTATCATTTTGGTGCTGTTACACTTTTCAAACTTCCTGTAGCTTTTTTCTTACTTTGGAACAGGCCGAAGCGAAAACTACTTACAATAAATCTGCCGTCCCTCTCCGTTTTTACTCTTTTGCGAGCTCGTCCTGTACGCCTGATATACTCTCTAGTCGGTCGGTATCGTTTAACATTGAGAAAAATCACAGACTTGGGAACGAGAAAAAAAAATTATGTCGTTCTTCTACCTTATTTTTGCGTTCCTCTAAATTTGTCCCCGATTGTATTATAGGGCTCGTTCGTAAGCTCATAGTCGCTCAGCTGGCTATGGAGAGAGCTTGGAGTTTCTCTGCGTAACAGAATCCGGAAATCCGTAGAAGAACCAAAGTAACCGACAGCTCTCAGAATTAGTATGCTGAAGTGGCAGTGGCAGGTCATATAGCTCGCAGAACTGATAACCGCTGGGGAGTAAAGGTTCTCGAGTGGCGACTACGATGCAACACGAAACAGAGTGTTCGGCGACCATCCACTCGATGGACCGACGACATCGTGGCGGTCGCAGAGAGTCGATGGATGGAGGCGGCTCAGGATATTGTGGCGTCGTATGGGGAAGGCCTATGTCTAGCTGTGGACGTGTATGTGAAAAGTAGATTATTTACCAAGGAGATAAAGTTTCACGTCACAGCCGGATGGCTATGAGAGTTCTGTAATTATACGACGTAACCGAATAGAATTTGGGCTCGTTTACTTCGTCTTGACAAGTCCTGAGTACTAGCTCCTCCTAGATGATAGTAAAAGCTTGCTTATTTTTAATAGATTTTTTAAAATAAGTCTTATTTTTTAAAGGAATACGCCTAATTGGTCAAAAAGCAAAATATTTCGTTTAGACCTTACATGACTTTTGGACACGTCAGAAATTTCAAATTATTTACACGAGTTAAACTTGCTGCAAGCATTATGGGCACGTTTGCACCGGGAACGGTCAGGGGTGGGTTATATAATGACTATTTTCTATATTGTATTTTTTATACATAATGTGCTGTGACTTAGTGAATAAATGACTTTAAAGTTTAAAAAAAAAGTTAAACTTGTAATAAAATGATAACTTAGATTTTTTTTTTAATTCAATCGTTTTTGCTCTGGCTGACCCACATAATGTTTCTTCCTACTAATATTGTGAAAAAACTAATGTTTCTGAATAGAATGGGCTGAAATTGGACTCGGAATAACATATAGGCTACTTATTATTCACAAAAATGCGTTGGAAGTCGCGGGTGGAAGCTAGTTTTTGCATAATGTTCTTTGCATTGCACTAACGCCTGATTGTAATCTAAAGGTCTGAGGCTCACCGCGGTGCGATGACATTCCGCTGCAGCGTGTGCCGCCGCTGTTTCGAGCACGACGACGAGCTAGCGGCGCACCGAGACACGCACACGCAAGACGAGATGGACGGTGAGATTTATTTTGTAGTGTATGCTAGTCTGAAAGTCTGGGCCCACCACGGCTCGATGACATTCCACTGCAGCGTGTGCCGCCGCTGTTTCGAGCACAATGACGAGCTAGCGGCGCACCGAGACACGCACACGCAAGACGAGATGGACGGTGAGCTTTATTTTGTAGTGTATGTTAGTCTGAAAGTCTGGGCCCACCACCGCTCGATGACATTCCACTGCAGCGTGTGCCGCCGCTGTTTCGAGCACGACGACGAGCTAGCGGCGCACCGAGACACGCACACGCAAGACGAGATGGACGGTGAGCTTTATATTGTAGTGTATGCTAGTCTGAAAGTCTGGGCCCACCACGGCTCGATGACATTCGGCTGCAGCGTGTGCCGCCGCTGCTTCGAGCACGACGACGAGCTAGCGGCGCACCGAGACACGCACACGCAAGACGAGCTGGATGGTGAGCTTTATATTGTAGTGTATGCTAGACTGAAAGTGGAATGTCATCGAGCCGTGGTGGCCCCAGCCACCACGGCTCGATGACATTCCACTGCAGCGTGTGCCGCCGCTGTTTCGAGCACGACGACGAGCTAGCGGCGCACCGAGACACGCACACGCAAGACGAGATGGACGGTGAGCTTTACATTGTAGTGTATGCTAGTCTGAAAGTGGAATGTCATCGAGCCGTGGTGGGCCCAGCCACCACGGCTCGATGACATGACACTGCAGCGTGTGCCGCCGCTGTTTCGAGCACGACGACGAGCTAGCGGCGCACCGACTTACCATATTTTCATAGTAATGGTGTTAGTAGTAATTAGAACTGTAACAAACTAGTTTGTATCTTAGCTACAAATAAAGATTTTCTTATTCTTCTTTCCATTTCCATGATCACGGGCCATATAGTGACCCGGTCCTTTGGGAGGCATGCGTGGAGCCGAAGCCAACAGCACAGAGGCCCTTTATGAGAATTAATCTAAAGTCGAGAGCTACACATAGCGGGTATCATCCTTGGTTGCACAATATGATACACCCGAAGATGATATCCGCCTGGTGTAGAGACTATTGCAAAGGAAAATGAAAATAACAAAAAAAAAAAACATGTTATTGTGGTCAATGGATAGACTGGGTAATTGAGCTATGGGGTAAACTATGGACGCCTGCCATAAACATACTCTAAATACTGTTACAAGCGGCAGACGGTGGCTTGCCGAATGCTGGACGGGTTCCTCAAAATGTTGGCGTAAATGCCGGTAAAGGAACAACATCGGTGCAAACGACTAAGGGGATTATTCTTCTTATTTTTATTTTTGACAAATTGTTACTGATAACAGGAAGGGTACGAGTATTCGTACCCTTTTTGTTAGCAATGACAATCTGTTATACCATAACGGGATCCATCGTGCTAAGCTGTTTTCCTCCACCTTCATCATTCGGACCGCTAAGGATTGCAACTCGCTGCCTGCTTCTGTTTTTCCTGCCAATTACAATCTGGGTATTTTCAAGACAAGAGTGTATAGTTATCTTCTATACCTTCGTGATACACCATCGGCCACATCGTCACTTTCCAAGTGAGATTGTGGTCAAACGAAGATCTATCGACTATAAAAAAACCCTCCATTTGTTTCAGGTCGTTGCTCCCAGTGCCCCTGTACATTTGATACCTACGATCAGCTCAAACGTCACGTGTCGACCGCGCACTCGCCGCCGCGCGCGACCTCACCCGGCGCGCCGCACGTCTGCGCCCACTGCGGAAAGAAGTGAGTACTCTCTGCCTGACCTGTATGCCAATCACAGCGCCAAGCACACAAATCTCTCCCTATCTTTAAAAAACTGCTTCATCAACACTATTTATTATCCGTGTAACAATTTGAGCAACCTTATTTTTATGTTTATGTAAGTTTATGATAAGTAGGTATTATAGTACGTAGTGTAGGTATAACTATTATTGTTTTATTTCTTATAAGTAACTCTTAACGCCACCGTCTTTATTGTTCTTTTATATCCAGTCCCAAGGTTGCCTGGGTGAGATCGCTCAAAGCGATAAGGCCGCCCTTTATTTTATTTATTTTAATTTACATGGAAAACAAACAGCTTATAATACATTACTGTGTAGAAACAATGGTTTAACTAAAGCTTAACAGTTTTCACTTGTAGAACTTAAATATGCTTAATTAAACTAAAAAAACAATATTCTAAAGGAGTATTTGTACTTCATTGCTGTCAACTTCTCCTTCTGTATGTATTTTGTGTTTGTTTGGTATAATAAAGAGTTTTCTATCTATCTATCACAGCGATTATTAGGTCTGTCCACACTGTGCCCTTTTTCGTTCATCAGCGGCATGCCTCATAGGGCAGTCAACAGTGCACGTGAGGCCCATCAAATGCACGAGTCACACACGGGTGGGACTGAGATTTCTGTCACGTTGGTAGCATATTTTCTCTATAACTGGATTGTCTTATGGCTACACCAATGTCAAGCTATACGAGTAGAGAAGAACATACGTATAGGGGAAACTTCGAAGGGAAGGTCGCGGCTACACTAACGTGTAGCCGTTTAAGCCGGTTTAAGATATTTATTTCTCATAAGAATTTACAAAATTCGCTTACTGAGAATTTAAAAATTAAACTAAGTCTAAATATTGTGCCCTAATGCGTAGTGTGTATAAACTAAAATTTAAAACATTAGACTTAGATTGAGAACAAAAGATATCTATTACAATTTTTTTTCTCTAAAATGCCGTTACTTGACGACTACAAGTACAATGGCTGCCAGCGCTAGAAATGTTTTGAACCAGTTGGGCCACAGTTCATAAAAATGTAGTAGGTAAACAGAGTTTTGTTGTTACACGTTAAACGTGCTACTCAGTCTATCTCAGTCGAGCTGCCGGCGACGCCCGCGAGCCCGACTGAGATAGACTGAGTATTTTGTCGCGACCTTGAGCCGGTCCGGGGCGAAGTTTCCCCTCTACGTATGTTCTTGTCTACTCATATGGTCAAGCTTCATTTCATTACTGAACGAAATACTGCCAACATAGAGAAATTGAGACCGAAAATTCATACTTTTAGAGTGAAATTGCCAAACAACGCGTGGACGGCTCTGTGATCGGCCATTTTACTTAAATTGCGCTGCACGGGATTGATAAGAATTGTGTTCAAGAAGGAACCGGTGATTATTGTTATAAGATTTTTGAGTGTATTTACTAGAAAAACACTGTAGATTATGTGTAAAGTTATAGAATCACAAATAGTGGTATAATTCTATTGAAAAAATGTATCTAACTTTTGCTGCCGCTCGGCCGTAATGGCGGCCGTGTTTCGTTTTTAGTTTGTGAACAGATTTGTGGTGTAATTATTGTTTTAGAAAGAGATCTTAAGAGGTGATTAATCGTAAAAGAGAATGAGTAATAACGACGAAGCAGTGACGGCCGATGGAGCTCGGCGGACGAAGGTCCGCCTGCGACGCTGGAGATAGCGGGTTCGATTCCCTGCATGAGACTAATGTTTGTACAATCTGCAAATATTTGTCTCGGGTGTTCTGGGTATTTTATATGTATAGTAAAATAATCTAACTATGTTGTATTAAGACGAAGTGAGCTCGGTTTTGCGAGACAAGGACGAGCGAACACCGCGCGGAGAAGGCGAGAAAGGAAGGCAAGAGCCGCGGAAAATCCGGGCGGCGCGCTCTATCACCAATTTTTATTTTTAAATTTGATTTCGCTCTTAAATAATACTCTTTTGCAATAACATAAAACCATAATCCTCTAAAGTATTTATTAGGAACACGTAGACGAAATGTCATTGAAATATTTAAATAATCAATAACCAAATGAAACTGGAGTATCTCTGTAAAATTTATGATTTAGAGGCTATTTTGCGATTTTTTTGGATCGCGTCAAATTTATTCAATCGTGTTTCGGCTCCCATAAGTTACTAACTAGAATCCTAAACTTTAGATGCTTATCAAAAATTTATAAAAAATTCAATGATTTCTTGCCTTAAAATTGATTTTTCGTACAAACGAAATGTGGCTTTTGGGACTCACTTCACCTTAAGTATATCAGTCATCTAGTACCCATAACACAAGCTCTGCTTAGCTTGGAGCTAGATGATGTTGTGTGGATCGTCCAGCATTATATATTTATTTATTTATTCTTGTTACAGGTTCACGCACGTCCACTCCCTGACACGCCATCTACAGAACCATGCAAAGCAACTCTACCGATGCGTCGTTTGCAAGGTAAATCCTACTAATATTATAAATGTCAAAGTTTGTAAGGATGGATGAATCAGAATCAATAACTTTATTTCTTTACGCTTACAAAATAAGCACTTAGACAAGTCAAATTTTATACTATAAACATAGTTATTATTATCAAATAAGAAATAAGGTGTTATTGATATTCTCTTCCATTCAACTTTTTGTCCACTAGTGGAAGAAGTGAAAAAGATGGATGTATGGATTGATATTTGTTACTCTTTCACGCAAAAGCCTACTGAAACGATTAGGCTGAAATTTGATATGGGTATAATTTGGGACCTGGAATATCACATAGGCTATTTTTTTATCCCGATAAAACACGGGTGAAGGCGCGGGCAGCAGCTAGTAAATAAATAATAATAATATAATAGATTATCCGGGCTGAACTGAATTTGCATTTTTTTGAAATTGTTTATCTGCTCTAATTTAGAATCCTCGATATTTTATTTCAACAAAGACATTTACGAATGAAAACTTAACAATAACTGATAACAATAACAGAAAACAACAAGGTAACAGCAAAGTTATCACTAAAAACATAAACTTCAACAACGCATCATTTCACAGGATTATGTTTCAAAAAATGTTTAAATTTGAATTCGAAAACGAACTAAAGATCTATTAAATTATGAATGAAACCTTTCAAAACCAAAAATTGTGTCAAGTTTCTGTGGTTTGCTTCGATGATACCAATGTCGTTAAATATTTTCCACCAATGTTCCTTGGATTTCGTAACACTTTCGTATACAAGTAATATCTAGGTTTTTGAATCGTAGTACAGTAAGTTAAGATCGAGCACGCCTTCCCAGAAGGAACTTATTCACCCTGTATTTTTAGATATTTACAACCTAATCATAACGTACACACAATTATAACCCCTATCCCTATCTCTTTACAGGCATCATTCGCTCGAGCGGATCAACTGGCGCAGCATCTGAACAGCCACTTAGACAACTACAAACGTCTCAAGCCATAACTTGTTACATTCACTGTAAACGGGTAATAAATCTACCCCATTAGTGATAGAAACCCTTGGGGGTAGAATGTCTGATTTACCCTTTGTTAAGGCAAAAATTACTTTTGAATACGCTAAAAGAAGGCGTAAATTTTACGGGGTGTAGGGTAGATTTTACGCCCTATCTAAAAAGATTGTACATTTACGTGGTTGGGGCGTAAAATCTGTCCTATTATTAATGTAAAAGTATTCCTTGTTAAGGGAAGAAAGTCTGCCCCTATTATGCGTAAGTAGGGGTAAAAACTTCCTAGATAAGGGGTTAAACTATCTAGATAGGAGGGTAAAATCTAGACCTAGAGTAAAAAATAACCTGCATATGAGGGTAAACTCCGCATAGATATGGGTAAGGATACATAGGCGATAAAATCTACCTTGATTGAGAGTAAAAAAATAACCTGCAAATGAGGGTAAAATCTACCTAGATAGGGGTAAACTAGAAATAGATGGGGGAAATCTACTTAGGGGTTATAATCTACCTTGACAGAGTTTTATTTCCACAAAAAGGAAAAATCTACCTTGGGGGAAATATACACGGGTAAAATATTTTTGAATAGGGGTAAAAATCTACCTAGCTAGGGAGTAAAATCTATCTAGATAGGGGTTAAAATCGTCTTGGTTAAGGGTAGGTTCCTGATCGTAAAATGACCCAATAGGGACTGTTAAATCTGCTTCAAAGGTAAACTTTAACTCTACTGTAGTAAGGATTGATTTGTTAAGTCAGTCTTAAGGGATGAATTTTGATATAAGTCGTTTTGTATCAAAGGAGTTGATTTAAAGTACCCTTAACACAGGCAGTGGAAGCGTTGAGCGAGATAAGGCGCAGAGTAGTGCGATACTAGCGCCACTCTTTAGTTTTTCTTGTATTATCGTTATGAAAAAGAATTACCTTTTGGTAATTCTTTATAATGTAAAATTGTTAATAATGGGTATTATATCAATTGTGATAATACCCTGTATAAACAATTAGTTGATACCTCTGTCATAGTTTTTGTTTCATTTAGTATTAGCAAAAAATGGTTTATTGCCTTTGGTGGCCACCAAACGCATTAAACATTTTTTGCTAATACTAAATGAAACAAAAACTATGACAGAGGTATCAACTAATTGTTTATACTGGGTATTATCAATTGGCGGTGAGACCTTTTGATAATTCTTTTCCATAACGATAATACAAGAAAAACTAAAGAGTGGCGCTAGTGTCGCATTTCTCTGCGCCTTAAGGGCAGATTACGTTCCTATCTTAGGCACAATCTCCTCCCACACACTAGCGCCGTCACCTATTTTATGTTATTATTTCTTTATACTAAGGAATTTTATAAATCAAAATTGGGCAGTTTTTGATACCTATCATGGATATTTGTTACTCTTTCACGCTAAAACTACTAAACCGATTGGACTGAAATTTGGTATGGGAATAGTTTGGGACCTGGAATAACATATAGGCAATTTTTAATCTCGATAAAACGTGGGCGAAGGCGCGGACAGCAGCTAGTAATAAAATAAAATAGTTGTCTTCGCTGCTATTTGGGTCGAGGAACCCAAGGAAGTATCAAGCTAATTTCGTCTTTTCTTGAAACTCCATATAGCGGTAGACTTTCTGACAGATTGATGTATGAACGTTATAGATGTTTTATATTTATCACAAGCGACCCACCCCGGCTTCGCACGGGTGTAATGCTTATACATATAAACCTTCCTCTTGAATCACTCTATCTATTAAACAAAACCGCATCAAAATCCGTTGCGTAGTTTTAAAGTACTAAGCTTACATAGGGACAGACAGCGGGAAGCGATTTTGTTTTATACTATGTAATGATAATTATAAACTCGGAAAAATCTAAACAAAATCATATTCTTCCGTTTATCCTGCTAATATTATTTAGGCGAAAGTTTGTGCCGTTGTGTAGGTGTTTGGCCGAAGACAACGCCAAAAACTACAGAATGGAGCGGGATGAAATTTTGCACACAAAAGATGTGGACCTGGAATAACATATAGGCTACTTTTTATTCCTTAAAACGCGAGTGAAACCGCGGACAGGAGCTGGTAAGTAAAATAATTACCAAACATGATTTTAGTTAGGTACTTCTGAGGAGTGGTAAGGATAAGATTTTTAAGTACGTTCAAATTCTAAGCTAGTATATCAGTGTTTTTGTATTGAAGTTTTAATTTTTGTAGGTATTTTTGAAATAAGCCAGTCTAAGTAGTAAGAAATCCTTTAATATAATCTAAAACTAAGCATAATAGGGTAGTTATCTAGAATATCACCGAAAAAGGGCTTAAAGTAATTTTAAAATTTCGATACAAAAACGCAGACGTTGGTGTCGATTCAGATGTCGACAAAACTAAACTAAACTTATTTGACAGCACTTAAAATTATGGCATCCTTTTCGAACTGATCACAATAAAAGGAAGCCACCATTTTTTGTGCTATTCGTATAGTTTTTGTCAAGTCTTAATTGACAACATTTTGACAATAATTTCAAGTCCTATGTAAATACTCTTTTCGTTATTTATTTCTATGCTAAATATCAGGTAGGGCAATGTTTTTATCCAAGCACACAAAGCTCTTTTGTATGACAATGTATAGTAGAAGCAATAATTTTTTTCATTTTTTACCACTTAAAGGTTTGTGCACATGCTGATATATAGTCGAAATTTCTATTTCAGATTTCAATTTATTTATTAAAATACGGTCAAACAAATAACCATTTACACGAAATAAGAATACCCTATACAATCAAAAAATTAGTAATATCAAATGATAAATAATAAAAATATAAACTTACAAATAAAAAAGTAAGAATTACATTAAAAACAATTAAAAATGACAAATTTCGAGTAAAATGGCAACACAATTTTTTTTATTAAATCGTTAAATTTTGCAATAAAATATGTCAATATCACAAAATCGAATGCATTAAACCACAGATAAAATGCTTTTGTGAAAATTGAGGGATAAAGCGTTTTATGTCGCTAAATATATAATAGTGTTCAGAGTATTGAGGCTCTACTGTATGCCTCTTAACCCGTACCTTAAGTCACCAAATACATATCTGTGAACGTTGTGTGTCCAATATAGCTTAGCGAAGAGATAGTTCGTACTCGCTGTATTTAACCTGTATTGGATATGACAGCAACCAAGTAGATCCATTTTCGGCCATTTTACAGATATTTTGAACTATGGAAAAAAAACTACTCTTTTTAAATCTACTATACAGAATTATTTGACTTTTTGATTTTATTCCGCTCTGATTATCAAAGTACTAGTTACAAGTTCAATAAAACAAATTTTGATTCCGTAGCTACCAAAAGTAAAATTAACTAATTTTACAGCACTTAAAACTTTGATGCGCCTATGTTAATTTATGTTTTAGTCAATAGTTTAGTTAGAATTCATACCAACAGAATTGACACCTATTTATATCTATCTATTAATCTTCTCGATCTGTCTACGTTCACATAGAAACGAATTTTTGACACTTTCTCGCACTAATGCTATATATCTGCTACGGTTTTAATGCTTATAAATAGGTAAATTAAAAAAAAAAACGAAATAGCGTGACCCAGGGTGGTTATAAAAAGGCTGAGAGATGAATATACCTTTATGCATTAGACATAATTATGTACATCATGGAACGCGTGTTTTTATATATCGAATATAAATTTCGTTATGATATCTAATTAATTTCAAATGGGCTTTAAAATCTGATTTGACGTTTCTGTGCTTAACCTAAAAACGCGTTTTATGCATTACATTTTTATTTCCATCTTTTTTATCTCTAATCCTATTTATATTTTATTTTAAATGATGCATAAAATTGTGTTTTTTTATGAAAACCTTTATGCATACCTAATGCATAAAGGTTTTCATGGAACACGTGATTATGCATTTCGTTATTATATCAAATTAATATGAAATGGGCTTTAAAATTTGATTTAACGTTTGTTCTTAATCTAAATCGCGTTTTATGCATTACTTTTTTGTTTCCGTCTTTTTTGTCACTAATATTTTAAGTTATACTTAAATCGGCGTTTTTGATAAAATGTTATGAGGTTCCGAATAGTCAATTCATTTGTTAGTTTAGATTATATAATTAAGTTAAGTATCTGGGTTTCTCTCAAATTTAAGTTGAATTAACCGCGCAAATTTTTGTGAGAGCTCTTAAAATTCAACAAAGCGAATATATAAATATGTATAAGTGCTATTCAAAGCTTAAATTTTCTTAGTGTTTTTCTTATTTACTTACTGTAAAATATCAAAATCTTTTACTGAGTTTTGGTCGAAACGAAAGTAAATTTTCGAAACGAATTTATGAAATCTTTTAGTTTGAATCGACCAATACTTATATATATTTATAAAATAATAATATATATTTTGGTATATCTTGTGCTCCAACACATTTTTTTATATAAGTTCCTTTTTAAGTTACTTTACGTATCTTATAGCTAATTTGTGTTTTGTTTAGTGAATAAATGTATGAAGTTCTTATTTAATTCTTAAGATACTGATAATAAGAGTTGTTTTTAAATTTAGGGGATAGTGAGGGGTTTTATGTAAAGTCCTTATTAGAAACGGTTTTCCTTAGATTTGAATTTTTTGTTTGTTGAAATCTTTCAATAGGTTTTATGAATCTTTCTATTATATTTTTACTTGGAGTTGGTATTTAGTCACCACTAAGGTAATTCATTAATCACGCGAGGCTCGGAAATATCACGAAATATCACAAGACTCCCCGGTGAGATATCGCGTGTATTATATTTTTCGATGAATTCGTGATTTTATTGTTTTAGATCAAAATATAAAGCGATATTTAACCGAAAAGCGAACCGAGCGAGCGAGAAACCTTCTGGGCTATTCTGAAACTCAGTTTCAGTGTCTTCGACACATATTAGCGCAAAATTCAAATACTATAACAGGATTCATATTTTATTTTGAGTTATATTGATACGAGTACTTTGTACAGAAAAATTACATTTGATTTTTGTTTGGGTACTTTACGATGGTCACGTGGGTGACTCTTGCTTACGTCATCATCGCCGTTGGCGAATGAGAAGACTAATCTATTCCGAGTTACGATTTTACCAATAGCGTAAAATCGTAACTCGCCGAACATCTTGTATTACCTGTATAAATCTGATAATTTTTTTTATCACCCATTATTTATCACTCTTGTTTAGCTAACGCTGTTTTGAGTGATCTAATCTCTTTATTTATTTTTCAATTGACTCTTATCACATTTGCTTCCAACTTCTACAGTTCGTTGAAATAAAATAGCAACTGGACAGTGACGTCACCTAGTGTCACTTCCGGAGGAGCTGACCTTATTTTCTTGGATCATGCTTCGAATCTGCTAATTTTCAAAATTAAATAGGTTTTAAAACAGCTGAGAAAAAAAACCGTTTAACGTTTTTTAAGTTATGTACGTTTATTAGAATATTTGGCAAATTCTTTGTTTTATTTCCTTTTAAAGGCAGTAATCCTAATAATTAAGACAAAAACGAGACCTCTCAAACATTTACACTAACCATTGTTCAAAAACTCCCGACCATATGGGCGGCACTACACTATATTATACACTTTCAATGTCAATTCATAGATATGTCATCTGACTATGAAATATGTCACCTGACTTATGAAGTTAGGGAAGGAACGAAAGTGTATCCACGATGCAATCGACGAAAATTCCGACCAGTGGATGACCATCCGGATCCGGTGGGCAAGGTGAACGTCCGCTTTTTTTTGCATCCGAATCCGTCGGGTAAGGCAAACTAGGGGGAAACTATAATGAGCGGTTTTCGATTTGCATTTTTATAAAGAAAAAAATTAGTTCTAAATATCTCAATAGGTGGCAGGGGGCGTCAACTGGAAATTAGGGTATGTCAATGTCAAATAACAACTCGAAAAAGTTTGTTTTCCTTTCACTTGGCATTGGCATTACCCTAATTTCCAGTTGACGCCCTTCCATCTATCGAGATATTTAGAACTAATTTTTTTATTGTAAATCGAATAACCATCATTTTGAAAAAATTAAAATAAATTATTTAAAAAGTAAATATTATTTATTTATCAATTTAGGGGTACCGTGTTTTTTATTAACAGACTTCAAAAGGTTGTCCATTCGTCTGTATGTTTTTTTTTTTTGTATATACATATGTTAAGCGATATCTCCGCCAATTATGGACCGATTTTGAAAATTATTTCACTATTGTATAGAAAACGATCCAGAAGGGGTCCCATAAACTTTTTATCCCCAGGGGATTACTATTTACCCCGGAAAAACTAAGTGTAAAAGTAAGGGAATTTGAAGTCGGTTTATCGTTTTTTAAGACACGCCATATTATTTGGGAACGTTGTTGAGTATTTTTAGGATTTACTGAAACCCCTTGAATAATCCTGTAAATATATAAATACATAAATAAGTGTATTAAGTATGACTTACTTTTTAATAAATGTTTTATAGGTGGAATAAATAGATATCGACATAATCATTGCTTCGTAAATATCAATATTTGATCTATTTTTAAGAAAATGTTTGTATGTAACGGTTTTGTTTTGATAGCAGATTTGTATGATAACAAATGTAAATGAAATACAGCGGTATGTTAATATAATTTTGGATGAAATAATACTAATTATAGTATAAGGAAAGATTTTTCACGACCGCGTTGGCTTTTGGCGGCCTTAACGCTGTATTGTTTATAATGTTTTATTTCAACGTAACGTTCTACCAAATAAATTAATCATGGAAATCTTGTACATATTAATCTATGTATTAGAAGCTTAATGACGGTAAAAAATAGATGGTCGACTGAGGTTTTAATAATTGTTTCTTATAATGGTCCAAAAATAATTGTTATTTATAAGTTTATATTGTCCTTCTAACGTGTTTTGTAATAGCCCGGCTACTAGCTCAAACATTTGTGCATGCATGATTGCACAAACACAGTTTGCGCAAGGAAGATGAGCCCGGCCATACGCTCCATCTTTCTTGCGCACACCGGCTTGCGCAAGCAAGATAGAGCGTGTGGCCGGCTTAACTTGCTTGCGCAAACTGTATTTGTGCAATCATGCATGCACAAATGTTTGAGCGTGTAGCCGGGCTATAAGTCACTAGGCGTTTAGTTGGTACTATTTTCATACAAATAAGTTTGAATGAAACTTTGTATGAGATAAAATTTGTATGAAAAGGTCCGACTGTTGCACCTTAATTTTACGTTGAAGTTGGTTTTGGGAGAGTGCAAGTTTCATAGACACACAATCTATTATTATATTATATCAATATAGAGTTTTATTTAAAGACATGACTTTTATTATTGTCCCTGTTAATTTTATAATCATTCGGAAAAATGGTATTAAAACACATTTTAAAAATTTCTTAAAAATACGATCCCTTCCTCAATCCTACTTCCTACTGTATATAATATAATATTTATATATAATATTATAGATGTCAAAGTTTGTAAGTATGGATATATGTTCATCTTACTACTGAACCGAGTAGGCTGTTTGGTATGGGTATAGTTTGGTACCTGGAATAACATAAAGGCTATTTTTCCCCAATAAAAAACGCGGGCGAAGGCGCGGGCAGCAGCTAGTATATCACAAAAATTTCAAAGTTTATGAGTATGTTTATATGGATATTTGTTCCTCTTTCACGCAAAAACTACTGAACCGATTTTGTTTGGTTTGTTTGGTAAGGGGTTTGTGACCTGGAATAACATATAGGCTATTTTTGATCCCGATAAAACGCGGGTAGCAGCTAGTATATCATGTCTATGTTACTCCCCATCCTTTCAACTATGTGCCAAAAAATCAAGTCGATTGGTTGCTTAGTTAGGAAGGACGAACAAACAAACTTGCGCATTCATAATATTAGTTGAATAAATGAATGAATAAGTTAGGATAATCTAAGCTATGCCTGTTCGCCTAAATCATCGAAAAGGTAGTTTGTAACCAAATCGGCGGCCCTTAAGAACGGAACGGATAGCCATAACTCCCATACAAACGTACTTTCCGCTTCATTTGGAAACTACGTCCCCGATCTCTTATAGCTAAAGAAGATATAGGTAATTTTAGGTATTTATAACTCTTACAGGATCAGGGTAGTTCGTACGTAGGAAGAAAGGCAGACTTTAAATAGGTAGGTTATTAGGTAAGTACAAGACAAACAAAAAGTTAAACATGGGAAGACTAATTATTAATTACACAATAAATAACACAGAGTAGCGAGTAGTCACTTCAGCTTGGCGAGATCGTCCTCGCAGGTTATCTATATGACGGGAGGGGTGTCATTCTTCCTCGTGAGAATTTTGCAGCTCTGGACCCAGACAAATTTTATTTGTAATTCATACGCGAGTTTTTTCGTTTTTGACAAGAGTTGTTTGTTCTCGCACGTCAGATGATCGTTTATGAAAACTCTCGACGGAACTAATGGAAATCCCACGTCCATGCCGGTCAGGTTCTTATGGGAGCGGGCTGCGGCGACGAAGTTTTCTTTGAGATATCTGCTCAGGAACCCGATGATGATGGACTTGTCGGCAGACGCGGAGCAAGCTCTTGTCACGAAATTGATTTGAGCGGGTAGGTTAGGTTGGCCGATTGCATTACCTATTTGTGATTTCTATATTATTAAATCGATCTCGCTGTTCTTTTATGGTAATCTCTGCGGTGAGCTCACCGCAGAGATTACCATAAAAGAACAGCTTACAGACTTACTTAAGAACAGATACTCAGTTTGATTTCTAGTTGAGGGTAACTATCGACGCCTTCGCATTTAGGTATGTATATGACGGTGAGCTCACCGCAGAGATTACCATAAAAGAACAGCTTACAGACTTACTTAAGAACAGATACTCAGTTTGATTTCTAGTTGAGGGTAACTATTGACGCCTTCGCATTTAGGTATGTATATGACATTATGTATATGGGAATGAATGCCTTTATCTTTACTACTCACAACGCGCGAATCAAGGAGCAAAAGCTAGCATGTGACTTTAATACATCATTAAAAAGCGATAGCTAGTTATACATTATTTCATAGCTGACTGTACACTTAAAACGGATACTATATAATACCTAAGTAAATAGTAGATTGTTTTACAAGGGACTAAACCATCCCATTATATACGAGGTTGTTATAGGAGGCAAATGACACACTCGATAGGAATTAGGCACGTTCTCGCCTAGGTGTACAATGTACTATTATTTCAACTACTTTATAGGAAAGTGTAAATAAAACGACCAATATTTCTTTTATTTTTTATGTTTCGCATCATCTTATATACTATGTCATATGTATGTGTATTAACTATTTATATCTATAGGTAGGTACAGAGTACATTATATGTTATCGGGTTAATATTTTATTTTTAACCGTTTTAACAAAAACAAGTAGGTTTTAGAAGAAAATATGTTTTTTTTTCAACTTTGATCTGTGATACTCGTTCACTTATGATATATGGCTTCAAAATTGGGGCTCTGCCCTTTTTTAACTGTAAGTAGATCAAAGATAACAAATAAAAGTGGTTTCAAGAGCACATATTATAATTAACTATTGTACATACATTATAATTATAAAGTGTCTTATGATCAATATTTTTTTTTTATTTGTTGAATTTAACCAGTTTTAAAGAAATGTATGAACTTGAAATATATTTTCTTCTAAAAACCTTAAAACAACAAACATATCAACAGAAACAATTCTTTCATGAAAACACAACAGACAAGCGACAGTACTTAATAATATACTTAACTTTCTATTTTCATTTTTAATCTAATTTTCCACTAAATTTATGCGATAATAAAATAATAGGAGTAGGTATAAAAAATAAATTAATAAAATTAACTAACGCAGTTGCTAAATTTCTAAAAATTACAGATTATTTGATATTATTTGGCTTGTCTACCATCGATATAAAATCGTCACGTTTGGTTTTTTTCGGTATTTTCACTTTCAGCTCTCAGACAGTTGAATCCAATTAATGTTTTATTTTTCGTTACTTTTCTTGTTTTTTTTTAACATTGTCTAAAGCTGGGTTCGACAAGACGACAAATTTTATCGACCTTAAAAATCCTCCTAATTTTTTTTTAGACAAGATTTTGGCAATATTTTTTAGTAAATAGAAATAATAACAAGTGCGTCAGTTTCCAAGTAAAATTGTATAGCATATACCTTAAATATATCATCACATCCATGATATAAATATATAAAGTTGCAAGGGTAAAGATTCGTAGATACAAATATTGGGAAGATAAAAATCACTAACTCTTTCTGGTCAATAAGTTCGAATCATCACATTTTTTGAAAGAAAAGCTCAATTATCTAACAACATAATATGTGCGGAAGTTATTGAGCAACTTAAACGAATAAATAAAACTTAAATAACTATTCTAATACAACACCCATGGACGGTTAAAACTAGAAAAAAAAAAACAAATGTGCGATGTGATTCAAACTTGAAAACGCTCTTTACAAAATAAATAATTGATAAAATTTATAATTCGCCGATAAAGTATAATCATGTTTTGTTTCTTCGATAAATAATTACCGAGAAAATTATGTCAACGATATTTAGATTCATAGATAATTTACTGATATATCTTACTTCAATCGACAAAAAATAATTTATCGTATAGAAGGAACTAGCGGCATACAAAAAAAAAAATCTACTACACACCTATTGCGTTATTATTGCTGTTTTTTTTTGCATTTAATACAAAAATTGTATTTAATTTTACTCGTCATCACGACACAAACTACGTCAACGAAAACACTATAACTTGTTGAAAAAACTTTCGCGCGATACAATTTTTGTATCAAACGCAGGTATAATATTAGATATTGCTAATGTATGAAAACAACTAGACACATTCCTTCAGACATTTATAGATAAACATCGAAAAGTCTACCATCTAACTCGGATCAGCATTATTTTATTTGATCTTTGATTTTTTTTTCTTAAGGGCTTTTTTTGTCGCTCCTGCGATTATGACGCCCTGATCTTTTAAATCTTAGACAAGTTTACATACTCGTATTTTATATCGTTTGAGTTAAACTCAAACACCAAAAAGTTTTTGGGGCGAATGCTATCATTGCTAAAACAGCGTTAAAGCTTCGAACGATTTTAGTAATCGAGATTATAATCCGACTGTTTTTAAAAAAAACATTAGACTCACATAGTCCAAGTGTGACGGTCCAGTGGCTAAGAATCAGAAACTGTAGTATATTATTCTACTCCTCTGCACGTTTTTTTCTGCTGATACGAGTTAGAAAAATAATAATAAAAAAACATCGAAAGAGGATAGAAAATCCGTTTTACATGTATCAAAAAATATGTTTCACTATAGTTTTTGTGTACAAAAACAATGTTTTTTTTTTCTCAAGCATGCGACTTCATGGGTCTAATTTTTATTAAAATCTACCAAAACACATCAAATATCTAGCTCTTTCTAAAAATAAAAGATATTGAAGCTGTTTTTCAACGGTTTTTTGTATATAAGTCTAAATACGTTATTAGGTATATTCGAGTAGGTTGTATTATACCCGTTTTTTTGCAGAATTTCATACACACAGCTTTCTGTTGATAAGGGTTTAGATAGGGTTATTAGCTTAACCATACTTATTTAAGCAATTTTATCAACGTTGTTAAAATTTATAATTATGTTCACAGATAAGTCAGGTATAGTTAAATCGTTATCACGATTTATGTCGCAATTCACAATGTTTATTTTACTAATGTAATAAACCTGTTGAAAAACAGCTTAGAAAACCGAATGAGACATTACGACTTATCTATGCTCATACAATTTTGAATGTGTGCATGAAATGTTATAATTTAATTAATATTTTAGAAAACAATCCATTGATATACATGAATATTAACGATATATACTCGTAAAAAGATGAATTTTTCTATATTGAACCGAGCGATACATAAGTGACTTTATTTTGAAATTAGGGACCCTTTTTATGTTTTCTAGAACGGTTTTATTAGTAACTGGATAAAAAAATATTTTTTAAAATATCTTACACACATTCAAAATTGTAGGACACCCTTAGAATCGCCCTTAGAGGATTATTCTCTTATTTTGATTTGGTGTTATCATTATTATTGGGAAAAGACTGTCCAAAGAAGAAGTGAAAGTAAAAAGAAGATTTGGCACCCAATACGTTAAAAAATGTATACGCTTTAAAAAAACATACTAGAGTCTAATTACTCGTAGTATAATAGATTTAATTATTTAATAACTGCAGTAAAATTGTGATAGCCAATACATTTTCTAACGCTGTGACATTAAAAAGAAACAGGAGAAGTTAAGGCAAGAGTTATCATATAAATACATACATATTTTTTTATATATTATATAGCATATATAACTTTAATTAATAAGTCGAGGACTATACAAAATATTGGTGTTATATGGGACTTAATTATATACTTACGATATACGATAAAGGAAATAAAATAAAATAATGAACATAATATACATACACAAATTCAATAGCCTATCTAACAATCGCTTGTATAATATATTTATCATTATAATTATCTTGAATTTCCTAGCTAAAATTACACCCCATTTTATAATGTAGGTTATATATGCTTAGTTCTAGCGTTATATAATATGGAATTAATGAAGCACTTATGTACTAATCCTTATTCATAACATACTATATTCTGAAGGAAGTTTTAGCTTTAAGAAAGGCATCGGCCGTCATTGCAAAAATTGTGGTAACGCACACATTGCTAAAAGTAACGGCCGGCGGTCACCTATTTAGATACATCTTATTATCTATGAATATATATGTTTTAACACTACGTCAAGCAATTATAGGCATAAGTTATGTTTTTTCTCATTAAAATCTAGCATTAAATCTAAATTTGACTATCTAATCGTTCGTCATATTTTTGATAAACTTTATGAGGTCGTACCTCGGAAATACTTCAAATGATCGCAAAAAATGGGAAAGTCAAAATAAAATTTTACTAATAAGTCTTTTAGATTTAATTTTGTAACGCATTAATAGAGAATTTGTTATTTTCTGCGATTATTTGAAGGTTTGTTAATATTTTTCGATTGACAGAAAGACCGAATTGACACAACGATTCGCCCATAGCCGGAAAATCAATTTTTATTTAATTTTTAATATGTAGGTATACTACGAATATCTTAATTATAATTTCTAGCGATATGTCTCTCAAGTTTCACTACACGCCCGAACAAAAAATGCTAATTAGAAATAATTAAATCAACTACGACAGTCAAAATATAAATTGTGCTGTTTCGAATTTATTTTGTTTTTTTAGAAATAGTAGAAAAACAAAAACATTGTAAGGTAGAAGGCATTTCTTTATTGAAAAGAGTTCTACTATGTGAGAAAAGCAAAAGATATTCGAAACAGCATTATACATTATATATAATGTATAAAGTATACATTTACAAAATATTTCGGCCCACATTCGCGAGGGCGTTAAAAAGTTTCAAAAAAGATGATTCCATAGATCTACTTTTTATTACACTTTAAGAACACTAGCCTCTCGAAGACTCACACAAGTTTTTTTTGTAAAAAGAAATACAGCCGAAAGTCAAATAAAAAAAACACGCGACAGATTTTGTTGAGAGAAATCAAAACACACACATTTTCATCTAACTACAGTAAACGGTTATATTAATTACTTATTTTCTATCGCAATAAATATTTTTTCTTTTCACTTATTCTCCTATCAATATATAAATCTAATTTTTACTACTTTTCGGTATTTTTTTTCTTCAAAGTTCTTTAAGTGTATCCGTTAATATATAGACACAACCTTCTTTTATAACAGTAGTTTTATATTTATGTTTTTTTTTTCGTTATTTGTGACTTTTGGCATTGTATCTCACGGAGAAAAGAAGAGAAAATCACTAACAGTGATCAATTTACAATTTACTCGCGCCGTATTTTATCTATTTCTTCATCGCCTTCCGTGTATCTTCGGCTGATAAAAAATGTTTTAAAAAAACCTCACTCTCTGATGTCGCCTAGCCCCTACGTTCCTACAAAACATTTTTCCAAAAACTACATTTTTCCACTAATCTTATACTATCTTGTGCTATCTGATGTTTGGTACCATTTTCCACATTTTTCCAAAAAATGTTTTTTTTTTTCCGAAAAATCATCGCAACCTTTTTTGGCCCGCGTGTCAACTGATATTTATTATCTTAATACCTATGCCTTATCGAATTTAACTACAACTGTTATAATATAACCTAATATACAATCTAAAATTATGTTACCGCATCCAATATGCATGTCATAAGCAGCAATAGAAACTAAATCTTTCGTTATGACTCACATTTTTTCAAATTTTGTGTCTGAAAGTAGTCGTATCCATATTTTTTTTATATTTGGCTTATAGCCCTTTTTCTATCCGCTCCCGTGCCCTTTTTGCGTTTACAAATAAGAAAATAAACAAATTATTTAAACTGTTCTTCTAAATAAAATATCACATTTTGAAACTTTGGCTTCCATAAAAACCTAAGGTCCATGAGACTAGATCATAGAGTTCAAGACTAGAATTCCACCTAAAAATAAACAATTTCTGAGTAAACATAAGTTAAAGAGATTTTTCTATTAAATTGTTCATTTTGTGGATGGATAGGCTGTATCAACTAAGGCCATATTGCCTCGTCTTATATTTTCATTTATTTAGTGCAGGAATACCTACACGTCTTTACAGTTCAACTATTGTTCTTTTTTTCATATGTGTCACAAACTATTTTCGGTAAAATTATGTCAAGTGAATGACCGATTTTGTTCATTTTAAAGTATTTAAATTTTATTGGGGACTTGCTCTCCAACTAATGTTTACTCAAATTACACTCAGAATTGCTTATTACGCTTATTTTTAAAATGTTATAAGTAGAGGTACTAAAACATTAGTTTATTACTTAAAAACGCTTAAAAGACCAATTTTATAGTAAACGTATACAAAGAATAAAGAAAATAAATTTTAAACATTGCGTTTTTAGGTAACAAAGAATTATTATTTTTGTAAATAAATTTATATATGTCGTCTCCAGCTTTGCAGATATTTTATTTTTAGTAAAATGACGTTTAGTTATTTTTTATGTATGTAGAAGTATGTGTGCACACCGTCGAATAAACCAGTTAGCTAATGGCCGTCATACCGTCAACACCTGTCCATACACACACTGGCGACGAGCACTGGCATACATAACAGTTATCTAGTCCTAATGGATCCCGAAAAACATAACCAGAAAGAAATAAATACAAAAATCACAACTCTTTAATCATTTTACAATTACCTAAAAAAATTAATGGTAAATATTTGAGACGTATGGACAACATATACTATAATATATGTTACAGTTGTAACATTATAACTTTTGTATTGTGACAAAAAGTTTGAAAAATTTATTACGGATTTATTCGTAATAACGAATATGTGACTCATTGAATATAAAAGTAGGTACATTATAATAACAACTCGGTTTAAGATAACGAGGCAGGTTAACTTATCGAAATCAAAACGCTGATCCATAACTCATAAAGGTCAATAACGCAGCATAAAAAGTTTAGTAACACAGGTCTATAACTCATATGAAGGTCTATAAACCATTATCTTACGGTTAGTAACGCAGGTCCACAACTCATTAAAAAAGTTTTAGCTTATACATTGTTTAGCAATGAAGGTCCAAAACTCATATATATATAATAGTTAGTAACGAAGGTAAACAACATTATGCAGATCCATAACTCATATGAAGGTTCACAACAAAAGTTAGTAACGAAGGTCCATAACTCATATAAAGGTTAGTAGCGCAAGTCCATAACTCATATGAAGAGTTTTAGCTCTTACATTGGTTAGCAACGAAGAACCAAAACTCATATAATGGTTAGTAACGAAGGTGAACAACATTATGAAGATCCATAACTCATATGAAGGTTTACAACTAAGGTTAGTAACGAAGTTTCATAACTTATATGAAGGTTCACAACTAAGGTTAATAACGAAGGTTCATAACTCATATAAAGGTTAGTAACGCAGGTCCACAACTCATATGAAGGCCCAAGCCTACATCATATAGTCTTGGTTCCTCGGGCAGCAGGGCGGGTCGCGGTGTCCTCACACCAGCAAACTGGGGGCCAGCCATTCGTCCTCACCGATCTGGAATGATGGAGTATCTTATAGTAAAGAAGACAACAAAAGTTGTGCCTAAAATATAGTTAAGCGAGCCATAAAATGGTTTCGTATCCAGTTTTGGCAGATTTCATATTCTTCCTTAAAAACTGGGGAGTCTTATAAATTTTATTTGTGATGTTTATCGACAGTTTTAATTTGAGGTATAATGTTTATTCGACAAATTTAATTCTTATGCAGGCATAGTCACATAGCGACGGGTTTCTTAAAAACCATAAAAATGACTTCGTCTTCCCCGAGTGTATGGTCCGTCCACGTTTTTATTTTCTGTTTGGTATGCGCACAACTATGAAGTTCCCTAATTGTTGACAGGTGAGTGAATGAAAACTGAATGACAGAATGAAGTATTTTATAGACACAGTTAATTTTGACACATACTCATATATGCGACACACAGATATGCGAATCGGTCGACTCGAAAAATATGGGTGCTTACGAAAGTTTAGATTTTTCGAGCCGACATAGTATGTAACGAAGATTATTCTAGATGATTTTTCCATGAAAAGTATTAAAAATAGTATAAAAATGAGTTATATAGTTTATTTACCACGGTAAATCTGTCATACTTTTTTATATAGTTTACAGCGGTAACTCAATCTGTCTTATTTTTTCACGGAAAAACGCGTGTAACGCCGCTGATAAAAAAAAAGTAGCAAATAAAACAAAAAAAAAAACTATTTTACTCTTGCATATTCTGATTCCAAAAATAAAGTAAAGCAAATTGGAAGGAGAAGTACTTACGGGCTGGACCTGGAAATGCTGCACAGGATAGTGGAGCACCTGAGGCTGTGACATTGCTGCGACTCCGCCTACGCCGCCGCCCAGCGCCGCGCCGCCGCCCAGCGCCCAAGGCAGCCCGCCTACGCCGCCCATTCTAAAAAACAGATACAAATAACGAATATCCCAAAACTTGTGTAAAGTAAGATACATTTTGTGAATTACTTTTTATGCTTTTGACTTAAATAATTTCCATCTGCCAAGCGTGGTGATTATGGCAACCCTCCCCCCCAATATGATGGCAATTAGTGACGTCGTTTGGGGGAGGCCTATGTTCAGCAGTGGACGTGTGCGGGCTGATGATGAATAAAAAAAAACCATGACCATCGGACCATAAAGTGATCCTTTTGCGCGAAAACTACCAGTTGCTCCAAATATGTATATATGTATAACAGCCAAGCGGTTAGACTCATTCCGCCATATCACGGAATAAAGAAGCAGAAGATGAAAGATCATTTTTGTAGCCTCCTTCTCTGTCGTGTTCTTCATTGCTGAAGGTCGTGCCCGTCCTGGAAAGCTTTCACGGATAAACTGATGGATCGCTTCCACTCTGCTCTGTCTTCGGCCTCTCTCAGGGCTGCAGGCAAAGTGAGTCCCGTTATTGCCTTAATTTGGTCAGACCAGCGGGCTAGTGAGCGCCCTCTTGGTCTTTTCCCCTCTATTTTGCCCGAAACTTTATTTTATTATATTGTCTGGTTGCCTTCGAGCGATGTGACCAAAATAGTTGAGAACTCTTTGATAACAGCATTTCGTAGCCACAATAGCATATAAAAAAAAACGAATTAAAAATACCATGTAAAGTTTTCTTGCTATACACAGGGTGTATCGCTTCGAACGTTATTTCGATGCCTTCTTTTTGCATGTCAAAACTACATTGCGACGATTGCTGAAAGCTTGCACATATTTTTTTTGGTTATATAAAACTTACCCCATATACTGGTGATGATAATGCGCGAACTGTCCGTAAGAGTACCCCTGTAGCGCCGGGGCAGAGGGCGGTGCTGCGCCCCCGAGTTGTTGCGGATAAGCTCCGTACCAGTATGAAGACGCTGGTACTGTGGTGGCTGTGTAGGCTGCTCCGAACGGGCTGTAGGCTGCTCCACCGAGCTGAAGAGAAAAAATATTATAGTTAGTACCTAATGACGACTAAGGTCTACGGTTAAGGTCTTCTTTTCTTGACAATATTGTGGTCATTCTATACCATCATCGATGAGATGATGTGTAGATGTTCGTGCATCGGTGACGTAGAATACAGACGCCACTAGTAGGTATTAAGAAGGCTACGAACCTCTTCCAAATCTCACCGGCCGGCCCAAGCGGATTTGTTGTTGTTTCAAGTTGAATGAAATGGGGCACGCTATGAGTGAGAAAGCGCGTCTAACCATCAAATACGAAGCTGTCATGTGACTGTGTGCGTGTGCTCGGTTTCGGCACCATTTTTTGATATTTTTTCGTACTTTCCGATTCATTTTGAATAAACGATTGATTTCAGAAATATTTTTGATTATTTATATATACTTTCGAATTTATTTGGGATGTGGGGTCACCAGGCTCTCACTCCGCGGCACAAGTGCAATTGATAGGTACATCGTATTGTAGCGTTTTAAAGCGAAATTGAAATTTCAATTTAAAGGCTCTATTATTATTCTTCTAAATCCATTTATTTTGCAGAAATATGATTTATTTTGTATTCAATAGATGTGTAAAACATTTAGGAGTCGTTTCTAAAAATCATTCATCCATCATGCTTGTTGTGTTGAAATTTGTTAAAATTTCTTTGACCCAAACACGGACGTCAAAATTAATGAAATCGCGGGTGGTAGCTAGTAGTAAATAAAATCAAAGAAAAGTAAATTTTAACAAAACTCCTTTGAAATACAGGCTTTTATATTATCTAGGACCAAAGTGATCAGGAAGACAAATCCGACGAACACAAACTCGACGTGGTTAAGTCGTTTCGTTTAGGAGTTCCTATTACCACCATCGGTTTCCATCATCAGACCAGCTCGATGGTACCAAGATCGCTGTCACCGAACTTACGTACTTAAGTATGCCTAGCTCAATCGGTTGAGGATAACTGGTCTAAAATTGAGTTGCAAGATTCCACCCGTACAAACAAACATACGACTATATGTTTGTAAAAAGACCCGTTCAATTTAAAAATCTCAACGCATCAAAAATTCATAAAGCATTACGAAAGCCCCTTTGGACATTAAATTATGAGAATAAAGCGAGATTTTTTCTAATTTATTTTGCAATATTACCGACTTAATTATCTAATAGGTTTTAATGGATTAGCAGAACCTATTTAATTACCGGTATGGTTTTAATTAATAATTTATTCTGTATATTTTTATGATCCATTAGCAAAAGTAGGAATAATAAATACCTACCTACATCTTTTGATTTAAATCTTTTCTTTATTTAAGGGCCTACAGTTATTGTAGGCCTCAGCATTGTGGTCAGGTATTATACCTCAGCATTGTGTGAAAAGGATAGGCATAGGATTTCGCGTTCATAGGAGCGGGACAGAGCAGAGCGTCGTAACAGCAAAAATCATATTTTTGTTTTTTTACGGTATACATAATAATAATTTTTAAAATATAAAACATTATTCGTCTCGTCTGCTTTATATTCTGTTTGTTTACTGTATAAAGTAACAAGGCTTATTTTAAAGTACCTATTTATTGAATAGCGATGACGATTTATTGTACAGTTTAGAGAGAACTTTGGATTTTGTTCATTAAGAAAATTTTATGTAATCTTGTTATCGAAATATGTAGTCATCGTCTAGCATCAATACTGAACTATAACATATATTAATCTCAAAGTAAATGCTTCAGTATTGTGGAAGATATGATCGCTGACGCTAAGCTATTTCAGGTATCACTGGGTCTTATGAGGTTCTCCGTGATTTTATAAAATCTTTCTAAATTTTTTCCACGTCTGACGATTTCTTATTACAATTACCAACCTACAATTCTTTATACTTACGGGCTAGGTATGTTTTTAAACTAAAGAGATTTTGTTGAATCTGGTATAAAAATACTCGTTTGGTCTCCCATATGTTTCTTCGCTACATTTTGTAGGGCTTTGCCATCTCATTTGGCGAAAAAGTGAAAAAGCGAGAAGCGAGTCGGGCGTGTTTTATTAGTTTTCAATTCACTTGTTTGCTGAGACAGCAGCGAGTTTTTATTAGTCTTTGTTTGTTTGAACAGTTTTTGAGAAATTAGGGATTGCGACCTGGAAAACCAGATCTGATAATCCGCCGAACCCGGCACCTGTCAACGTCAAAAATTGAGACCATGACGCTTTTCACGAGTTTTCTCTAACTTTCATGATTACTATTTAGGCGTTCCGTTCCCATCTCAAAAAAACATCCTGTATAGTCATCATCAGCACGTATACGTCTACTGCTGAACATAGGCCTCCCCCTAACAACGCCACGAATAGCGGTCCTGAGCCGCCGAGCGAGAGCGGAAGGTCTTCCCACACTCCGCTTCGCATTGCATCGCGGTCGCCACTCGAGAACCTTTACTCTTATTCTAGATTATCTGTTCTACGAGCTACATATGTATATGGCCTGCCCATCGCCACTTCAGCCTGGCAATTTTGAGAGCTATAACCCTTTAACCATTACGTATACCCTATTATAATCCTGTATAGTAAAAAATATAGTTAAAAACTAAAACCCGACTACATGAAAGTTTAAAACAAGCGTTCACCTTTTGTCCTTATCATTTTCTTTTGACACTTAGGTAGTTGGAGGCCTTTGTTACTAATTTTACCCTAGGTATATGGGGTGGGTGCCTCCGACTACCTAAGTATCAAAAGAAAATGATAAGGATAATAGATGAACGCTTGTTTAAGACTTTTATATAGTCGTGTATTAGTTTTTAATTATATTTTTTACACCTTTTGATGATAGCTTGAGAATCGTTAACCTCACAAAAGTTTTAAAAACGGTTTCGGAAAGTACAAACAAAGACCTTTGCAACGATACCACATTACGAGCATATTTACTAACATTCAGATTTGCGACCCTTTCTTAGACCCCCGTTATGTCGTTAGACCCCCATTTTTGTCTGACGTTATATAACCATTGAGCTATTAAGACGAATTATACGACATCTCATTTGTTGTAATCGGACCTGTAGTTTCAGCGCTACGTGGGAACATAAAAATCGGCTACATATATAAAAACATACATAATACATACATAGGGTGTCATACTCATAACCCTCGTCCTTCGGTAGTCGGGTAGTAAAGTAATAAATACCTGTCCCTGCGCCTGCGCATTGTTAGGATCCCCCGACTCCTTGCCCCAAGAACACTTGACAGGCTGTCCGTTTACGTCCGTGTTGTGCACAGCTACTATAGCGTGGGTAGCGCTCTCCTTGGTCGAGAATCTGAAACAATATGATCATTTATTATCCCCCATGAGCGGTAGCATCTAAACCGCAAAACATCAAAGTAGTATAAGACCTAAAAACTTATTGTCTGATTAGTAAATTACCTAATTTGCGGAAGGTTTACGTAGCAAAATGCCTGATATACATTATGTCTGCTTTGCTTATTACCTAAACTTAATTATGTCTAAGAAACTATTTATTTATACAAAAGCACTTCATTCTTATTTGATAATAATAACTATGTCCATAGTATACAATTTGACTTATCTAAGTGCTTATTTTGTAAGCCTAAAGAAATAAAGTTACTGATTCCGATTCTGAATATTTTGGTTCCCATTATGTTCTACTAGGATTTATAAATGCTACAGTAATTTCAAATTTATATAGCTTTCTAACTATATATATTATATATAACTATATACAATTTGAGACAATATCAAAAACTAAAAATGTAATAATAGTAATAAATAAATAAATAAACAAAATCTCTTTATTTCGGATAACTACAGATCCATATTGGGTTAGTAAGCACACAAAAATATAACAGAAAAAGAGCGTTAGTAGGTAGGGACAAACCTAAAAATACCAAATAACAATTTAAATAATTTTATGTATAAACGCATGCCCCGTTCCCAGAGCAATCATCACAGTAATAAGTGCAATAGTACAATAAGGTGATGACAAAATTTGTCTACTATATAAAAATAAGTCGGGTTTTCCTTCCTGACGCTATAACTCCAGAACGCACGAACCGATTTCCACGGTTTTGCATTCGTTGGAAAGGTCTCGGGCTCCGTGAGGTTTATAGCAAAGAAAATTCAGGAAAAGTTTCAACAGAAAAGCGGGAAAATCTTTTTTCACATACAGCGCCATCTCTGATACAGAGTATGTACTACAAACCAATATTTTAAGTAGATGGCGCCGGTGCGTGATAGCCATCTGGTGGCGAAACGGTGTTCGCCGGGTTTGCTAGTCTGTCATAAATTTTATTTTATTTTATTTATTTGGAAGACAGACAGTACATAGATATATATACGATAATACAGTTAGGATTTTCTTAGACCAGTAAAGTCTCCACTGTAAACATTTTTACACATAAATACTAGTGAACAGACTTTTAACAAACGTATTCTATCCATGTTGAAATTATTACTAACAATAAAGGAATGTGTTTTAGCAAAATAATTAATTGGAATATCAAAATTAACAAAGATAAAACATTATATCAATTAAAAAGAGGAAAAGACTAAAAAAATCGTTAATATTATAATAGCATCTGTTAATAGTGTCGTCAAGATCTCTTAATGATTTAGGTATTTTACTGTAGATTTTACGTGACATACATATGTACGTATGTACCTACAGACTACACTTTTTTGTAGGAAAGCTTTTTTACTGTTAGGCATTTGGAGTTTACTGCTATCACGTCTATTTCGCAATACTAACTCAGACTTGCGTGCGAAAAGTTGGGGATGTTTTCTAACAAATAGCGCCATTTCAAATATATGTATATAAAACGACAGAAGCGTTAAGAGTCTTGTGCTCGATGAACAAAGGTCTTAGACCAGTAAATAATATACGAAACAGTTACCACGCTTATCATTTCTGATAAAAATAGTGACAAACGACGAGAGCCGAAGACACCAGAAATAATGGTTTATTCAGAATTCTCATTTGAGCTCGCGCGATTCAACTGTTCTGTGATACTAATCCGTTTCGTTTCACGATTTATTTTGCAATGAGTCTTTTTTTTATTTATTTATTTAGTTCATGAGTCAAAGTCATATGTCAGTTCTTGAGTCAAAGAATCATGGGTCGCTTTATCAATAAGTGTATGCATGGGACGGCAGTTACCTGACGAACGCGTAACCCTTGTCCTTGAAGACACGGATTTCCTGTATGGTGCCGAAGGGCTGGAAGGTCTTCTGCATCAGCTCCTCCGTGAGGCCGGCGGTCAGTCCGCCGCAGTACACGGTGCAGTTGGTACACGAGCTCTGGTTATAGACTTCATCAAAGGTCAGCGGCTTGGCATTCACTGGAATGAAAGAAATTATTTTTACAAGAATTGAACCTAAACTGGTGTCTACAATTCGTTGAAAAGAAAAAATCTTAGGAAATCATTGGTTATTCACCGTCTAAACGAATCTAAACTCTTTAGTTATTTAACCTTAGGTAGTTAAACATTAAGGAGTCTCGGATCTCCTAATATTGATTCTTCAAATTAGAACCTGCTTTCCTTAACCTACAGCAAACTGAAATTAAAAAGAAACATGACACCTGACAACATATTCAAAATTGATTTTCATAATTTTAATTTGTATGTAAACAAAGTTTGTATAAGCAAGCCTTCATCAATTTACACATTGATCTATAATATTTTACACATAATTTATTTGCTATTTTGTTAAAAAATGTCTTTACCATGGCATATTCCAATAGAAGCTTTGCCATGTTTCAAGGAAAAGCCTACAGTACCTCAACCAAGTCTTCTAAAACACTACAGCAAACTGGACATCCACGGTATACCTTGCGAAGAACTTCAAACTGGTTTGATGTGTGAAATAGGCGTTGGTAATAGAGAGCCAGCTAACATACAAAGACTTATAGCATCTGGTCTCACTGTAGCTAGATTAAACATGAGAGATTTGGAGCCAGACGCATGTGCTCAACTTGTTCAGAGCGTTAGACAAGCTGTTTACAACTACAGTGCTGAATTGGAGTACGTTTATCCCCTAGCTTTAATCGTAGATGTACGCGGTCCCGATATAGTTACAGGAGATTTGAAAGCTGGACCCAAATCAACCGTAGAGCTGATACAAAACAACACTATAAGACTTACAACAGATATAAGCTGGAGGGCATGCGGGACAGCTGATTGTCTATACGTTGGATACGATCATCTGACAGATCTTCGGCAAGGGGATGCTATTTTTATAGACAGTCTGTCTCCTGGTAAGATTAGATTACAAGCTGTGGAAGCTGGAGACGACTCTGTAGACTGCAGGATAACAACAGGAGGGACGATCGGAGCGAAAATGAGTGTGCGCATTTCAAAAGTACCTAAAGAGATAGACCCTGCTGGCAAGGGTGATTCCAACCAATCACTATCGTGCAGTGATGACTCTCAATCTTTTGAACATATGGAGGAGCAAATAGCTTGGGCTGTTGGTGCTGATGTCGACGCAGTATTGCTTCCAGAAGTTCAAGGCGTACAAGACGTAAAGCACGTGAGAGATATATTGGCAGAGAAAGGGAAGCATATCCTTATATTCAGCTGCATAGATACCCTCTTAGCCGTCGACAATATAGACGAAATAATCGCCGAATCCGATGGAATTTACCTTGATAGATGCGTTTTGGCTACAGACTTGCCGGTGGAAAAGATTTTCATAGCTCAAAAGGCTCTTTTAGCGAAATGTCAGGAGGTTGGAAAGCCTTGTATCTGCAAAGGTGTTATCAATGAACAAATACCTACGTTATGCGTCACAGACATTGCAAACCTAATCATCGACGGATGTGACGTAATAGCTTTAGAGCTACACTATGATTCCCCACTTAAAAAGTACGCACAGCCTTATGACGCTTTAAAAATGGCGGAGCATTGCATCGCAGCAGCTGCAGTCATCTGCCGTCAAGCTGAAAGAATCATCTGGCAGCCGAGAATCTATGGCAACATCAGCGTAACGGGATCTCCTCTGGATGATCCGATTAAAGCTTTATGCGTCAGTGCTGTCGAGCTTTCTATGCGAACTAATGCTGTATGCATAATTTGTCTGACCAGTTCTGGGCGGACAGCAAGGATTCTTTCGTTGGTGAAGCCTTACTGTCCTATTGTAGCTGTTACAAGAGCTTGCCATACTGCTAGACAGTTGCGATTCTGGCGTGGTTGTCGCGCTATGCACTACTTTGAGATCGGGAAATCCAGTTGGGCAGCCGAAACGGATGCGAGAATACACGCTGGTCTTGATTATTGTAAGGCGAAGAGATTGGTAAAAGCTGGTGACCCTTACGTAGTGTTATCTGGCTCTAGGAGAGGTTCTGGATACTGTGATAATGTTAGGTTGCTTTACGCAAGTGCTCGGGAAACTGTGCCTGTTATATAAATTCTTACTTATTGTTATTATTGTTGTGTTTATTGCGTGTATAACAGCTAACTTAGAAAATGGATTGAAAGAATTTTTGGTTTATAAAGCATCTTTCATTTTATTACCAATTTAAACCATTCACTACCACCCTCAACTTGTGTGACATCACCCTGGTACCGGTTGTTTTATTTGTTACTAGCTGTCCCGTGCCCACTTCGTTGGTCGGTAAAATTTTTTTGTTTGTTAATATATATATAGCCTATAACACTCACAAATAACGTGGTTTTCAATAGGTAAAATAATTTTCAAAATGGGCTCAGTAGATTCAGAGATTACCCCCTTACCCCTACAACCTCACAAATCTTACTTATTTTTATTTATGTAGTATATATACCTACCTAGATATACATAGATACCTACCTAGATTTTATTGACTGGACGTCACACAGCTCCACATTTACGTAGGTATATTATGCGCTTCAAAAGCTTTTGATAGTACCTACTGGAGAATAGAGCACTACACATCTATTGTCCAAAATTGACTCGTATTTTATGTCCTTCTTCGTAGTATGAATTCAAATCATGCTAAGTTTCATTCGAATCCATTCAGTAGTTTTTGCGCTGTTTAAGGCCGAGAAATGTCACTTCCATCCCCACTCCCATGGGAACCCTAACGAATTCCAGGATAAAAAATATTACATAACCTTTCTCGTAGTATAAACTTAAATCATGCCAAATTTCATTTGACTACATTCAGTAGGGTCAGCGCTATGCGCAGCCAAGAAATTTTACCCTACTGCGGGGGGGCTACTGGGGGCTACGGGGCAATGTGGCGGCCCACAGCGGGGGGCCATCTGCCGGCGGCTCCCACTTCCGGGCCCCACTACCGGTGCCCCCACTGTGGAGGCTACTGAGGTCCCACTGCGGGGCAATGTGCGGGCTACTGGAAGGGTCCGGTTGCATGAGGGGCCCCACTGCTGGGGGTCCCCACGTCCGCGCCCCCACTTCCTGGGGCTCCACTGCCGGTGCCCCACAGTGGGGGGCTCTCGCTCTCTACCGCCCTTGCCCGCGCGCCATCCAGGAACGCGCTTGTCCGATTTCGGTAGCCGAAATACAAAACCGTTTAAATAACTATAGAAAGTTTTTCGTTAAATTAACCTGTACCTAAATCCATTTGCGCTGATTAACCGTTACAACGGTAGCCGAAAAGAGTCCCTGGTACCAAGTTTCATTTGAACTCATTGAAGATTTACGGCGCTATTTGCAGCCATGAAATTTACTTCTATCCCCTCTCCCAAGAGAACCCTACTGAATTTCGGTATAAAAAGTATTATTTAACCTTCTTTGTACTATGAACTCAAATTCTACCAAGTTTCATTTCAATACATTCATTAGATTCGGCGCCATGCGCTGCCACTTCCAACACCACTTCCATCACTTCCATCCTCTCTCCCAAGAGAACCCTTCTGAATTCCGGGATAAAAAGTATTTTATGCCCTTTCTTGTAAAATCAACTTAAATCATGCTAAGTTTCATTTGAATACCTTCAGTAGTTTCGGCGCTATGTGCAGCCAAGAAATTTTACTTTCATCCCCTCTCCCAAGGGAACCCTATTGAAATCCGGGAAGAAAAGTATCTTATGTCCTTTCTCGTAGTATGAACTCAAATCCTGTCAAGTTTCATTTGAATACATTCAGTAGTTTTAGCTTTATGCGCAGCCAACAAATTTTACTTTCTTCCAAGGAAATTCTGATGAATTTTGTGCCCTTTCTCGTAATATGAACTTAAATAATGCTAAGTTTCATTTGAATACATTCAGTAATTTCGGCGCTATGCTCAGCCAACAAATTTTACTTTCATCCCCTCTCCCAAGGGAACCCTATTGAAATCCGGGATAAAAAGTATCATATGTCCTTCCTCGTAGTATGAAATCAAATCCTCCCAAGTTTCATTTCAATACGTTCAGTTGTTTCGGAGTTATGCGCGGGTCAAGATACAGACAGACAGACAGACATGATGGAAAAAAAAAACATTTTTGTCATCAGTATAGATAATAGAGTGCCCTCCAAAAAAAATATCTAAATATCTTCAATGTACAGAATATTACAGCGCAAACGGTGCGTTGAAGGCACAAGAACTCAAACCTTGCGTTGGTGACAGCGAATGGATTAATTTGCATTTGGCTGTCGATATAGCCCATACAACTGGATGGGTTTTGACATTTGACGATTTTTGATATATTGACACAGAATTGAGTAATTCAGTAATTTTCAAGGAATTTTTATACTAACGTTACTATAAAAAATCCTTGGTAATTTTAGATCACTGGATTCTACCTCTTGGGCGGACGAAAATTTCATTATACAAACATATTTAAAGAAAAATTAATAAATAATAATAATTCAAAATACAAAATTTAATAACTTGCGTGTACCTAAAAGCAGTTTAAAATAAATTATCTCAGACAGGTTTTTCGTTTCTTTCTGGTTAAAGTAATTCTTGATAATGTTCACATAACTACTCCATACATTTCCTAGTTGTTCCTAATCCATGCACCAACTCTTTTTACCTTCTTTATCCATTTAAAAGCTACGTTTGTATAAAAGGCGTTCGAATCGGAAGCTCCTTTGCCTTCACCGGAAGATATTACCGCCGTATCGGATATTACTGTTCAACGGGAAGTCCATAGAGCTGTGTGTACCGAGTTTGTTATTTCATTTAAATCACAGGTATTGGGTATTCATTTATATAGCTTTGGAAAAAAACTAAAAACTCACTTCGAATCCCCTAATTTTACACTGTTTTTAAGTTTTGCGGGATTTTAAATCCCTCGAATAAAAACTTTACGAGACCACCTCGGGATCATTCTTTATGCAATAGCAAAATTCAAAACGGAGAAATCGACGTACATAATTAAAAAAACATACAGCTGAACATTATAACCTTATCTAGGACCAAAGTGCTTCGGAAGACAAATCCAACAGAGAAGATAGAAACAACGCGTGTGAAGTGTATATTAGTGTAAGAACTTCAGCAAAAATACCAATTAAGACTCGATGGATATAGAAACCAACTCGCCGCCACCCTCCAAGGATCTTACAGCAACAAATTCTCCTAATGCTGTTTGAATTGTCCAACATTATTTATTTATTTAATCCTCAATTAGGTAGATTTGCTTGGTAAATTCTATTCGCGGATAGACTAGGAACTGAAGAATTATGACGAAAGCGGAATCTGACGAAAGGGTCATTAGAAATTATCAACATCCGTCATTCATGACGAAACTGAAATGAAATTATACAAAAAACTGCTTCTGACGAAAGAGAAATCTGACGGACGTACTCTAAATCAAATGATCATCCCTGACCTGATGACTAGATACTCAGACAAAGATCGAGAGCTGACTCACTGGACCACACTCTCTCTAAATGCCACATGACAAATTGAATCGGACAGCAACCTGGATTATTGATTAGAAAATCAGATAGCCAAGCGGCAGAACGTAAAGTGAAAAAAAAAAATTGGTGTGATAATGCAGGAGGGGTTCGATTTCCGCCTTGCGACAAATGTTTGTACGATCTGCAAGTATTTGTTCCGGGTGTTCCGGGTATTTCTATAGGTACATATGTATTAAAGTATATATTTATGTAATGCATTGTATTATGTATATCCGTTATCTAGTACCCATAACACAAGCTCTGCTTGGGGCTAGATGACTGTCAAGCTGACTGACAGGCTGTGTGGATTGTTGAGCATTATTTATTTAATTATAGAAGGCAGGCCAGTACAAAACAATGTCAAAGCAAGGACGCATTAACATAGCACGGGCTAACCCCTCAGGGAGGTGTCATCATCTCTTTACGTCCCCAAGCCTCTCCTAAATTATACCTGACAACGACACAATTACACTAAGAACAGTCGACGAGAAAAATGGTTGACCTCAAAAGTATTTTTGATCCCCTGACCACAAACAGAGGGGGGATAAATGTGAACCATGTGTATATAATATGCCACATTATCAATACATGGTACCTACAAAGGTAGAAAGAAAACGAACACTGTTGTTGTGTACTTAGTGAAGGTCATCATCATTATACGCTAAAAAATACAAGTCGTTATACCTAACCTTTAGTTTTAACGTTTAAAAAGTGATTTGATCAAGAATTTGCGTAGCTGTTTGATGAAAACCGGTGCATCCGTATGATATTTATGATCGGTTTACAATCCTGTTCCCGAATTTTAAAGTCACAAAAAAAATTACACTGGAATTTTGACTTCGAACATCGATTCAGCAGCTCAAAATACATACGTCGGAAAAGCTTATTCCGATTTGTCGCACAACCAACTTTATTTTTTAGTGTCGCTGTGTTATGTAAGTATTCTAGAAAAACAATTAAGGATCGATTCCTTTTGTATTTAAACACCACTGCGATCACCAATCCGCCTGCCAAGCTTTTGAGGGTTATTGCAAAACCCCCTCGTCTGGGGGTTCGTACGTTCGGCAGTAGTCGTGCGTATGCAGATAAGCTATTTGGGTGTATTCGAGGATTATTCCTATTTTTGTGTCGGGAATATAAACTTTTTTTTGTATATAGAGGATTTGTCGTATTTTTTTGAAAATTTTCAATTTTAGTAGTTTCCGTCGCTGACTGTACCTACCTATATCAATTCAAAAGTTATTATCTCTTATTATCCATGGCGTTGGGGAGTTAAGGAACAACAAGGGGAATAGTATCAGTACCTGGGGTAAAGGCTTAATTCTACGGTCGTGCGTCACGCGGCGAGTCAATGAAATAACTTTAGATTGTACCTGTAGTCGATTTTTTAAATATCTGCAAAAAGGATAAACTATCTGAACCTACTTGACCTAAACTTAACTTTCTAGTTATTGATTTTAAACACAATTTAAAGGTACTTGTTTTCCTTGGTACTTGTTTTCCGTGGTACTTGTTTCCCGTGGTACTTGTTTCGTTTCTTCAAGAAATATTGTTTTTATACTTTTTATCTTGAGTAAAACTTTGTTCAGATTTATTTACATAGCTTGAAGATTCTGTTTATCCGGTCAACGACAATCTGGTCTCTTCAAGAGTGAATAAGTGTTTTCTAAACCTTCGTGATACATCGTCGGCCACATCGTCACTTTCCATCAGAGGATATTGTGGTCAAATGAATGTCTATTTACGATTTAAAAAAAACCGTTTCCGCGTCATTATTTTTCACTATAAAGTATTTATTGATTTTAGCAGTACTTTTCAACTTTATCTCGAAAGAAAGGACGGTGTAAAATGAAATAAAAATTCAATTCAAAACCATTTATAGGTTACTGTCTTATAGCTTACTTCAATAGCTTTCAGATAAAGTAACCCAAACGACCCTAAACAAAAGGATTCTATCGATATATATAAATAAAACGCGGAGAGAACGCCGCGCTTGCGCCAAATACGGCGCGTTTTCTACGCTCGCGTGGCGTACCATTAGAGAAGAACCTCTATTGGTATTTTAGAGGAAAAGTTTTCGATCAACAATACTATCGGTCGTTGGGAAAAGTACAGCATTTGAAGGATTAATCTTGCCTCTAAAATCAACTTACATTCGTTCTTCGGCGCTGGCGGTTTTCTGGTCGCCCAGTTGGTCCGGATCGACCGGGAGCCAAGCCATTGTCCGTTCATGGAGGTGATAGCTGACTCTGCTTCCTGTAACAATACGAATATATACATAAATGCTAATATTTTTAGAAATCTGGGGGCTAATTCTGCATATCACGTAATACTTTAACGAGTAATACTCATTGTATTACTCGTTAAAGTATCATGGGATAAAAATATCATGTGATAAATATCGAGTTTCGCTAAAAACTGTATTCGCGTGCGACTTAACGAGCAACTCATCAAAGAAAAACTCTCGATAAATATATAATTCCAGATTTTGAGAATAAGCTTGTTCATCACTAGATACTTTGACAGTTCTAACCATATTTATTGACAAAAAAAATAACAATCAAATAATATAAACAAATTAGGACTAGTATTTACAATTGAAACAATTAAGCTAACTGCAGACTGTTGCAAACAATCTACAGGTAGCTCAACTGGTCCATATCAATGCCAGTCGGAAGCGTCCCCAAGACGCTTGCTGCATTGCCCTGCTGTATGGCAATGCTGATGCACTGCGCCAGATACTCACCAGCTCTCGAGTCACGCGTCGCGACCAGGCGCTCAAATAGGTATATATCAGATATATGTAAATGGTATATATAACATATTTATCGAGTAGATGTATTTACCAGAATTGCTCTCCTGAAGTAACCAGATACTTTCGTGGAGGACATTTGCACGCGTAGATATTTACTAGAGACGACATTGAGGCGCAAAATAACAAAACTCGTAATATCTATAAAAAAAGAAGTCGTAAAGAGCTGCGAAGACATTTAAATAAATAAATGATTTTTTATAAAACTGGTCTAAAATATACTTAGTAAAACTGGTGCTAAGGTCCCAGCTGAAAACTACTATAATTATCTACATTTAATCTACGAGTTGAACCCGTTTAGTAGTTTAAAAAAATCCTTACGTTATACCAGGGTTTCTACCTAACCCAGGCACAGCATTAATAAAGTTCGGAGTTAAACCTTTATAACATATGTAGATTCGGTTCATATTCCCTTGTCTGCAAGTCAGGGACACTATACCATTACTGACACCTATACTCTAGTTATAATGAATACCACTAGTTATTATAAAACAAAGTTCCCCGGCGTGTCGGTCTGTTTGAACGCGATAAGCTCAAAAACGACCAAACGGATTTTCACACGGTTTTCATGAGGACCTCTGTGGCGCAGCAGGGCCAAGGTCCGTTTGCAATGCAGGAGGTTCTCGGAGGTTTCAGAGGAATCGAACCCGCGATTCCCGCCTCGGGACAAATGTTTGTGCGATCTGGAGATATTTGTTCAGGGTATTCTGGATGTTTTCTATTTATAATAAAAATTATGTATGTAACGTTTTAAGTACTAGCAGCAGCCCGCCCCTTCGCCCGCGTTTTATCGGGATAAAAAATAGCCTTTATGTTATTCCAGGTCCCAAACGATACCTAATCGGTTCAGTAGTTTTTGCTTGAAAGAGTAAGAAATATCCATCCATACATCCATCCTTACAAACTTTGACATTTATAATATTACTAGCTGCTGCCCGCGTCTTCGCCCGCGCTTTATCGGGATATAAAATAGCCTTTTCACTTCTCTTGCTCAAAAAGTGTATCATAATAGTGTAGCTTAGCGGGCCTAAAACTCGAGTTTATTACCTCGGGCTAAAAAGAATTTTTTTTTAAATTTTTGTCTAAAATCATCAGCCCGTACAAAGCATTCGTTCTCTTACATAAAAACTCGACTTCTTGGTGCTCCGTCAATCTTTTTTTTTTTAAATAGAACCGTCTTGGTGATGTTTTATGAAGGTTGATTCTTCCCTTCACGGTAGAATGCGAACTATTCGTTGCGGGTTAAATAGAGATTTAAAAAAAAGATGGTATTGGCGCTAAATCTCTAGAATTTTCTTCATTCCAAATCACAAACTTTTACGTTTAACTTCCTGACTTTTACTTCCAAATTGTGAACGTGAAAAATGTCATCAAGTGATAGTGAAGATGCTAATATGCAAATGGAAGAAAAGGGCAAAGAAATAATTATGAATCTGTTGCCGACAAAATCACGTGGAATATATTTAAAGAGTTACGAAAATTTTATGAAATGGAGAGATGAGAAACGTGTGGATTATTTTGCAGAAGGGGTTTTTCTCACTTATTTTGATGAATTATCGAAAAAATTCAAATCCTCGACTCTTTGGAGCACATATTCAATGTTAAGAATGACCTTACAAACGAAACACGACGTCGATATTAAGAAATATGTAAATTTAACGGCTTTACTGAAGAAATTGTCCACTGGATACAAGGCAAAAAAATCTTAAGTCTTGACGACACAAGAAATCGAAACATTTTTAAATAACGCTCCAAATAAACAATACTTGGCAACAAAGGTAACCTCTGTATGTATTCTACTCAAACTAAATAAATAGATACCTACCTACATACCTAAATTATGTACCTAGGTTATTACGATTATTAACACACTTATTTTTTTGTTCAACAGGTTGCTTTAATTTATGGAATCAGCGGTGCATGCAGAGGAATAGAGCTTGCCAATATAACGCTAGAAGACGTAGAAACGGATACAAACATCCTCCCTCGCTACGCTCGGGAGTATAACAACCTCGTATATAATGGGATGGTTTAGTCCCTTGTAAAACAATCTACTATTATGTTATTCCAGGTGTCAAACTATACCCATACCCAGCCTAATCGGTTTAGTAGTTTTTGCTTGAAAGAGTAACAGATATACATCCATCCTTACAAACTTTGACATTTATAATATTACTAGCTGCTGTCCGCGCCTTCGCCCGCGTTTTATCGGCATAAAAAATAACCTTTATGTTATTCCAGGTGCCAAATTATACTCATACCCAGCCTAATCGGTTCAGTAGTTTTTGCTTGAAAGAGTTACAAATATCCATCCATACATCCATACTTACAAACTTTGACATTTATAATATTATACTAGGATATGTAGGACGTAGAGTATTATATTATATTAAGTATACTCATCACAGCCTGGCTTAGCTTTTTAGTTTTTTTCATCAAAGGTAAAATGTCAAAATGTATTCTGAGATTGTTATGGCAATGATTGTTACGGTCAAGTGATTTATTTAGTGGAATTCGGCTCCTGGGGACCAATTCTGCGTACCACGTAATACTTTATCGAGTGATACTAATTATCACGGGATAAAAATATCATGTGATAAATATGGAGTACCAACAATAACTGCATTCTCGTGCGACTTAGCGAGCAACTCATCAACGAAAAACCCTAGATAAATATCGAATTGCAGATTTTGTGAATACGCTTGTTTATCATTCGATATTTTGACAGTTCTTTCCATATTTATCGAGTATAAGAATTGCCCTCCGTGTGCGAAGCCGGGGCGAGTCGCTAGTACCTTAATATAATAACAAACCACGTAATAACACTAAGTGCTAATCGCTAAAGGGCGGAATATAAAATGTGGGACACGCCATTTGTTAAAAATCAATAGGGAAAAGTTATCTATTGTGAAAAACCGTATTCCTGAATAGCCATTGTGAAATCGGAACTGACGCCGCGTCATCATTTTAACCCCTGACAAAAAGAGGGGTGTTACAGTAATTCCACTCTCTTATTTGCTGTTTGGTAGTTCGGCTGACAATCAAAAAGTCATGTTATAATGCTTTACTAATTCAATTATCAATGTTTTTTTCTTTATTGTAAATACTGCTATAAAAGTTTAATCAATGCAATCCAATAAAAAGCTTGCGATGCTATCATGAGACAGACACTGGCAGAATTGCGTCAATCCAGACGCAGAGCCATTAACCAAGAAGTTGAAGTTGAATTATGTATGACAATCGATTTTGTTTATGAAGTATACTAGCTTCTGCCCGCGCCTTCGCTCGCGTTTTATTGGAATAAAAATTAGCTTATATGTTATTCCAGGTCCCAAACTATACCCATACCAAATTTCAGCCCAATCGGTTCAGTAGTTTTTGAGTGTAAGAGTAGCAAATTCCATCCATACATCCATCCTTACAAACTTTGACATTTATAATATTAGTAGGATAGGATAGTGTCTTGATAAATTTAGTATACTATAAAAGATCCGCGCCATCTATTGAGGGATAAGGTACATATGGTTTTTTATTTTTAGAAAATTACTCATTATAAAGGTGCCTTCGACGACCGATGTGGCGCGGGTTCGGGGGCGAAGGTCCGCCTGCGACGCAGGAGGTTGCGGTTTCGATCCCGCCTCGGGTCAGATCGTACAGATCTGCAAATATTTGTTCAGGGTGTTCTGGTCGTTTTTCTATGTATAATAAAAAATATTTATCTATGTAATATATTGTATTATGTATATCAGTTATCTAGTACCCATAATACAAGCTCTGCTTAGCTTGGGGCTAGATAATGCTGTGTGAATTGTCCAGCATTATTTATTATTTATTTATATATTTATTGGGCATATTAGAGTAAAAAATAAATAAGTAAAACTTACGGATTTCTTGAGGAAGGAGACAAACCCATATCCTTTGGATTTGAGAGTCTGCGGGTCCCGCACTACGCGGCAGTCGCTGAAACAAACAAATAATAAATTTAGATATATAAATACGATGGAAATAGCTCAAGATCGTTATGTAGGAGGAGCCCTTTGCCCAGCAGTGAGATGATCAGGGCTAAAAATAATAAGTTTTTTTATAATTTTTAGGTTTAATAAAAGAAAATTATTTTAAATTTTTAATAACGCTTTTAAAATATACTAATTTTTAAGTAGATATATGTATATTTTCAATTAGTATGTATTAAAAAATAAAAAAATTGTAATTTTTGTAAAAAGAAAAGTTTTGTAGTATAAATCAGAATCAGAATCAATAACTTTATTTCTTTAGGCTTACAAAATAAGCACTTAGACAAGTCAAATAAAATTAAGTGTACCTATTATCAGTCATATACGATTAGTACCCATAACACAAACTCTGTTTAGCTTGGGGCTAAATAATGCTGTATGAATTGTCCAACTTTATTTATTCTTGGACAAAAAATTGAAGTGAAGAGAATATCAATAACACGTTATTTTTTATTTGATAATAATAACTATGTTTATAGTATAAAATTTGACTTGTCTAACTGCTTATTTTGTAAGCCTAAAGAAATAAAGTTATTGATTCTGATTCTGATTCTTTGTTTATGGAAATTTTAACCCTATCTTCGTAGAAGTTACTGAGGCTGCCATTCATAAATTCGTCTATTATAAGGCTTTTTTTTCAATTCTTTTAATGCAGCGGCTTTGGCTGACATTGCAGTTTCTAAGTAGCCCACGTTGAGCACGGTCGGAGTGATAGCGGAGACATAAGCGTGTTCAGAAAAGAAGATACATTATTTAGCTGATTAATAGACATAGCATTTTTTTATTTTACATAGAAAATAACCAGAACACCCGAAACAAATACATATTTGCGTTAGTAATTTTTATCTGTTAATTGCATTAATTTTGTAATTGTATACCTATTCGTGGCGTCGTTTGGGGAAGGCATATGTTCAGCAGGGGACGCAGAAAAGTATTGTTGGTGTTGCTACCAAAATCTATAATAAACTACCTAAACTATATAGAGGCATGAATTTACAAATGTTTAAATTAAAACTCAAAAAAATGTTAATTACAAAATGTTATTATAATCTTAACGAATATTTAAAAGATAAATTAATTATAATTGTTTTTTTATAGTTTAATTGTTGCATGGTTAGTTTTATATGCATGCCATCTCTCTACCTAATTTGCATACGGTCGGTCAAGCATGTTGTTTCACCTATATTTTTGACATCTTTTATACACATGTTTTTTGCCAATAAATATCTTTATCTTATCTTTATCGTACATATACGGGCTAATAATGATACTTAATAAATAACAACAATTTTCACCGAGGGTCGTGAAATTTCAAGGACTTCGTGACATAAAAAAGATTCTTGAGAATTTTGAGAAGTTTGCCTTCAAAAGTTTCGGTAGTTTTTAGACTATTTTATATATGTATATATACTGGAACATTTAGATACCACTTTTGAATACAGGGACAAACCCTATTTTCGGAGGAATATAAAACGCGAGCGAATCACATGCAACAGCTAGTGACTGATACATGCTCTCAATCCAGTTCGCAATGTACGTGAAATGAATAATTAATCACTGTATCCTTTGCCAATGAATTAATTTCCCTTTGAAGATAATATTAATATTATATTTATATAATTAATATTTGTGTATTCAATTATAATAATTGAAGAGGAGTTTACAGTATTAATTAACAAGGGACGGTATAACATGTATTTGTTATAGATAAACTGTCAAAATAGGAATTGTAAAAATGATTTTCTGTTTTATTTTGTTATACAGGTTGATGGTGCAAAGCATCTAGGATAAGCCAGATAAGAACCATTTAAAACTATTTGAGCCACGGTTGTCTCAGACGAAGTCTCACCATTGATTTTAACCGATTATTTCGGTTTTTGGGAAGAAAACTCAATTGCTAATAATCATCAGTTTAAAAAATTTGTAAACTGTTTTTTTAATCAATCCTATTAGTGTGTAATCAATCCAACAAAATAAGTCTTATCTATCTGTGACGACAGAAATTATTTTTAGAGTCATAAAAGGTTCACGAAAATTTTACCGATTTTCCGATTATATCGGTTTTTGGGAAGAAAACCCAATTGCTAATAATCATCAGTTTAAACAATAAATAAACTGATTTTTTATTCAATCATATTAGAGTAGTGTGTAATCAATCTAACAAAATAAGTCCTATCTATCTGTGACGACAGAAATATTTTTAAAGTCATTTAAAGTTCACGAAAATTTTCTAAGGTTAAGAACAGCTTTTTGGAAGCCATGTTGAAATAAATAGAAGATGTTTATTTTCTTCAAGTGATATTGAAAACAAACCTGGTTATTTTTCTTTCTTTTGAGGTATCATCAGGTATAAACACTTACACACACATATTATGAGGATAACTTGCAAGCCATTGAATTATCTACAAACCAAAAAGAAATTCAATTCAATTGGGAGACTGACGAATTAAACAATATTCGATTGAAATCACTTATTTTTGATGTTCAAAACGACTACAGCGGTTCCTAACACTTCTCACTCTTATTTTTGTTTTTAATATCATCTACCTGTTTCATGGTTTCAAATGCTGAATATATTTTCGTTGGGTTTGCTGGATGAAAATTCTGTTTCAGGGTTAAGCTCACTTAGGTACGTATTAGACAAATTCATGCTATGTATTATAGTGTAAAATAAAACATTACAGAATTACAATTCGAGATAGGAATAAGCAAAATTTTTGAACGTGCTCTATGACTTAACTTAAATGTAACCTCGACCTTCTTATAAACACCTCCTCAACACACATAGATCCACTGCTGGATGTGCATCACCACACTTTCAAATAAGGGGGTCATCAACCACGCTTGGCAGGTGGATTGGTCGCAGTTGAGGTGTTAAAAATACATAGAACAGCTTCTTTCTGTGTATTTTTAACACCTCAATTGCGACCTCAAGTAGATTTCTTTAGCCGACTCTTACGACATTTACTGGCTGAGTTGAGAGGGATTGATGCTTAAACTATTACCGCTACGTGTATATAAATAAATAATGTTGAACCATCCACACAGCATTATCTAGCCATAAGCAGAGCTTGTGTTATGGGTTACCTACCCATAACTCTGCTTAAGTCTTAGTAGTTAAATAATTCATAAAAACCCTGTCAGGGCGCAAGACTTATTTTGGGGTCGCTGTTGACTAGAATTAGTTAACGGAATGTCATTGTTTAAAACAAATATTGGTCGTCTAAGGCAAGAATAAATAATAATTGTTTAATTTAATAAGATTAATTTCTCATACTAATAAATTGATTAAAAATTTTAAGTCAGGATAAGAAATAAGCAGCTTGTTCGCTGTCACTCCGACCACGCCCCACCACCTGGCGCCCCGCCAAACTATAAGTTACCATGGCGTACGATGCTTTCTATGCTGGCAAGCTTTGTTTTAGGATTCTGTTTATTTTATTTGGGTTTTTTGTGGCCTAGTAGATATTTTAGAGATGAGTACTGTAGAGTAGAAGTCTAAGCGTGTACTTCTACGGTTCGACGTGGAAACGTTATTGCACCACTTAGAAACGGAAACTCGGCATTGCCACGTCGAACAGACAGACAGTCGCTGCGGCGGAGGACTTTGTTTTGAACCGATTTCAAAAGGAGGAGGTTCTCAATTCGTCTGTACGTTTTTTTTTGTATGTACATACATATGTTACGCGATATCTTCGCAAATTATGGACCGATTTTGAAAATTCTTTCACTATAACATAGAAAATTAAAATTTTCATCCGTAGTGGATTATTAGTATTTATCCCGCAAAACTTAAAATAAGTGTAAAAGTAAGGGAATTTGAAGTCAGTTTATCGTTTTTCCCCCCCTACATGGGAGACCATCCACTCGATGGACCGACGACATCGTAGCGGTCGCAGGGAGTCGATGGATGGAGGCGGTTCAGGACCGCTATTTGTGGCGTCGTACGGGGGAGGCCTATGTCCAGCAGTGGACGTGTATGGGCTGATGATGATGATGATGATTATCGTTTTTAAAACACTCTATATTATATAATATGTACCTAGTGATGTATGTGGATATGTGGTATATGGATGTCTGTGTGTGCGCGTTTCTGTGGGTATTGTGTGTATTAGCTAAAGGTTATAAACTTACGATATTTCTCCAAATGGTGCGAAAGCATCTCGGAGGCTCTGCGTCTCGATCTCGGGGCTCAGGTCGCCGACAAAGATGTGATAGTGTTCTGCAACAAACAGACCAACTAACATTAATATTCATCAAACTCATATCAGCCTACAAAGTCCACAGCTGGACATAGGCCTCCATCTAGATGGATTTTAATTATTTTTCTTCTTTCTTTTCTGTACGTTCTGATTTCAACTGAAAGTTTTCTGTCTGAAAGTTTTTATGCATTTCCTATAAAAGTTTTGACGCATATTCTGCTTCCAATCTAACAATATCTTCCGAACGTGTTTCTTTCATCTGTGGATACGCCCCGCGACGATTCCATTTCGATTCCAGAATTCGGCCGCTGGTTCCTACTTGATCCTCGATAAAAGATATTGCCAAGCACTCTGCAAATTATGAAATTGCCTTGCCTCATGAGCGTATCTTCAAGGTTACCCCACACCCCTTCTAAATACCTACAGATCTGAATCTTCGTAGGGTTGTCGAAGATGAAATTCTGAAGAGTAAGTAGGAAAGTCTTCATTATTAATGTAAACGGGTTAACTACGAACCTAGTTTGTGTTGGAAGAACATCACGAGGGACTTCTTTAGGGTGCCAACACAAACTAGATTCGTAGTTAACCCGCTTACATTCAGAATCAGAATCAATAACTTTATTTCTTTAGGCTTACAAAATAAGCACTTAGACAAGTCAAATTTTATACTATAAACATAGTTATTATTATCAAATAAGAAATAAGGAGTTATTGATATTCTCTTCACTTCATTTTTTTTGTCCACTAGTGGAAGAAGTGAAAAAGAAACCACTAGCACATTTTTACACACACATTGATAATGAATTCGTCAAACTACGAAAGTTTTTATAGTAAAATAGGAAAGTCTTGTTTACTAATTTTAGATAATAGCTACGCACAAGCTTTTCACGTAGCTCATGATAAAAAAAAACAAGGTCTGGCAATTCCGGGAAAGATATTTGCCATGTCAAGTTGCCAGTTATTGCAACAAAACATAGAAGTTGGTAAACAAATAGTCAATAAATTAAAAACGTTCAATTACGAGTTGGACTCGCGCCCCGAGGGCTCCGTAATTATAGAATTTTTCCCTTTACTGCTGCTACAAGGCCTTGCTTCTTGCCGAGTTTCATGATACTAGGTCAACGGGAAGTACCTTATAGGTTTTCGGTCCATGGCGAGAATAAAACATTATTTTTCATGTGAATAAACTACCAATTGACCGATTTAGGATTTTTCACTTTATTTCAACAAAACGTCGACTCTGCGAAACTAATGTGATCTGATAAGGGTCAATTAAAAATCAATAAAAAAAGATTATATTTGTTAGATCAGTCAAAACAGCGTTAGTTAAACACGAGTCAATGTGATAAATAATGGGTAAATATAAAACTGCATAGTTTTATCAGATACATACAGGAATATAAGGAGTTCGGGCAGTTACGATTTTACGTTACTGGTAACACTAGGAAACAGATTCGTCTTCTCATTCGTCGATGGCGATGATGACGTCAGCAAGTGACACCCACGTGACCGCCATGCCTCAGAAGACTATACCTTATTATTATTATATCTTATTTATTTATTTAATTCTGATTGCCATCAGCTTAACTAATTACAGTAGAATTTAAAATAGACACAGAAAGCTAATAATATGCATTCGCTAATAGAATCATACTAGACTATAAGTGTGAACACTAAAATTTCTTTCGTCTACAATTGCGTACTTACTAATGTATTAAAATTATATTAATTAAATTATAAACAAAATAATATATAAAACATATATATTTAACAATGGGTCGTGGCGCCGCGGCGGCGTACGAATATCGACCCCTCCAACTCAACCCGTGGATGTCGTAAGAGCCGACTAAGGGAACCTACCAGAGGAAGAGCAGCAGCTTCCTTCTGAGTATTTTTAAACACCAACACTGCGATCACCAATCCGCCTGCCAAGCGTGGTGATTATGGCAAATCCCCCCCTACATGGGAGACCATCCATCCGATGGACCGACGACATCGTAGCGGTCGCACGGAGTCGATGGATGGAGGCGGCTCAGGACCGCTATTTGTGGCGTCGTACGGGGGAGGCCTATGTCCAGCAGTGGACGTGTAAGGCTGATGATGATGATGATGATGAATATATAAAACATTAAGAGTATAACAACATTATGTGCAAAAATGTTGAGAGTCATGCATCGCCTTGCCCTATGAATGCTGGTATTGAAAGATATGTTAGGTACTCAAGCATAGATCGAATACTTGAAGGTTGCGGGTTCGATTCCCGCCTCGCGACAAATATTTGTTCGATCTGCAAATATTTGTTCAGTTGTGTGTTCTGGTCGTTTTTCTATGTATAATAAAAAATATCTATCTATCTAATATATTGTATTAAGTATATCAGTTATCTAGTACCCATAACACAAGCTCTGGTTAGCTTGGGGCTAGATAATGCTGTGTGGATTGTCCAGTATTATTTACTTATTATTTATTTATTAATACTGAGCAAGCTTTCGAAATACGGGTGTTATTGAGCTGTCATCTCCACTACTACCAGGTTAGCTAATAGTTAGTATGAACGTAGAGATTATAGCGACGCTCTCCAGTCTTCAGATATCGGTAAACCCTCATTTATTCAAGTGACAGCCCTATTCCAGCGGTAACAGAATCCATAATGCAATCACCGATGCGATGCGCGCAAATTGAACTTAATCCTATCTCGTTCTGACACGTGTGCGGCCTCGTTCCCTCTCGCTTGCTCATGATGTTACAGCGAAAGTAGTACAGAGTTTTGGTTGGGTATTTAGATTGATTTTGATAAAAGCGACTTTATTTCGCTTCGGTTATCAATGAGTTTGGTTTAAGGCAGTTGTATGCTTCAAACTAGCGCCGCTGCCGTTTCTTTCTTATAATAACGTTAATAAAAGGAATTTTAAAAAATCCATTATGCAATTTATGATACATATGTATGTATAAGCTTTTTAAATACCAAATAATAGATTCAGGCGTTACTTTGCGGAAATCCATTGCACAATATTAGGATGAAGAAATATTTAGTAACAATTCCGAGGCAACATCACTGGCGGGACTCTGTCGGTGTTGCTGTGCTTACCAATCTCAATGTCAAGGTCGAGTATTGTGGTGTCCTGAAGATGTCTCGTGGAGAGACGAAACTAGTAGACAGCTTACTTTGATGAATACTATCAGAGAGGGTTGTGCGCGGAATTGTTACTAAATATTTATTCATCCTAATATTTTGAATACCAATTAAATAGTTTTCTTATATTTCATTTCTGCAGAATAGTGAAGTTGCTCTCGGTAGCCACCGAACTCTGTTTTCGCTTCTCTGTGTAAATTATACGAAACTAAATTATTTTAGTGGGATTAAGTAATTATTATAATTATATAACTAATATAATTAATAGGTAACAAAAACTGTACATTGGATTTTTGAAAATTATTATGCTAACGTAACTTTAAGTAAAAATTGTTGGTGGCGCTAGTGTGCAGAATACAACCGCCTTAATATAGAACAAGCTTTAGCCCGGGGTTTCACATGCGTTTTCCGGGATAAATAAATAAATAATGCCGGACAATTCACACAGCATTATCTAGCCCCAATCTAAGCAGAGCTTGTGTTATGGGTACTAGATAACTGATATACATAATACAATACATTACATAGATAGATATTTTTTATTATACATAGAAAACGTCCAGAACACCCTGAACAAATTTTTGCAGATCGTACAAACATTTGTCCCGAGGCGGGAATCGAACCCGCAACCTCCTGCGTCGCAGGCGGACCTTCGCCCGCTGCGCCACAGAGGTCGTCATCATAAGAAAGGTGTTATGGGTAACACCGGGTAGTGATCGGTGTTACGGAGCGTAATGTACATTTGCAGCGATCATAATACGTTACGCGGTGTGCTAAAATTCGTCTCGTTGCTCGTTACGAGCGCCTTATTTCCTCGTACTGACTGCACGAACGCTAGCTGTGTAACACGTTACATTACGCACCGTAACGCTGCGCTGGTCAGTATCCCCCTTAAGATAATTTAGTTCTAGAACTAGAACTAAATATAAGCAAAATTTTATCCAGATTCGTTTAGCTGTTTTATTGTGACCTGAAGAGGTACCAAACATTTATAAATAAATAATTTATCTCAGGCAACACAGTTACAGCCGGTTTCTCGAACGCAGATCATCATCATAATTAACTAATCAATGATCAAATCTCTGATCAAGTATCATTTGGGTTGCTCGAACGTTGATTACGTACTATGATTTTGAACAGAGATTAGTTGACCAGTCTGTCAAATCATTGAAGCAAATCTCTTGTCAAACATCAAAATGGGTTTCTGGAACGCTAATTAGGCATTTTTCTTTAGTCCAGCGCTTGTCAAATCAATGATCAACTAATCGGTGATTTTGCTCTAATTAGGAAAATACACCTGGACCCTCAAGGAGGTTCAGGGCTGGAGTAGGCTTTTTCTCAGGGAGAAGTGGAGCAGGGTCCGAGTCTGGCACAACTTGAAAGCATACCTCCCCTAATCGAGAACTGCTCGCCATGGATGCATAAGGCCACCAAACTAGTCGTTATATCAGCCTGGGATCACCCACTGTTGGGTATAGGCCTCCTTTCGCTTCACCATAATACCTACTTATAAATAATATTTCTATCTCTGACACAGACACTGGCAGAATATTAGTGAAAAGCAAGCGGCGCCATTAAAAAAGTTGAAGTTGAAACTAGGATTCGCAGCGCAAACGTGACATTTTTGAAGTTTAGGAGTGAAGGATTGAACTGAAAGAATGATTAAATTATGTGTATCGATGATGATCATTGATTAGTTACTTTTTGTCTAATCATCGTTCGTGCAACCCGATTTGATTTGACCAGTGTGTCAAGTTAATTGCTTTGTCAACTGATTTGCGATTTGATTAGCGTTCGAGAAACCGGCTGAGTCAAGTACATAAAAACTACTACTTTTTAACCGACTTCAAAAAGAGGAGGTTATCAATTCGTCTGTATGTTTTTTTGTATGTATGTTACGCAATATCTCCGCCAATTATGGACCGATTTTGAAAATTCATTCACTATTGTATAGTATTTGATCTCGAAGGGGTCCCATAAATTTTTTATCTCCAGCGGATCAGTATTTATCACGCAAAACTTAAAATAAGTGTAAAAGTAAGGGAATTTGAAGTCGGTTTATCGTTTTTTAAAACACGCCATTTATCCAACGTTTATACATTTACTTTGATTCAATTCAATCATTTGAACGCGATTCAGGAGTTTTTTTATTAAATTCACGACTTCCATGTTGGTTTAATTATTTTCGTTACTTCTAATCCTATCATATATTATGGACGTACAAATTACAGGCACGAACTCGCATAAAATAATAAACGATAGTTATTTACGCCCTAAGTTCCTAAAATATTGTATTAAAATAGCAAAGAGGGTAATTTATAGAAATAGATAGATAATATATGATTTATATATATATATTAAAATATATAATATAGCATACATATGTAAAGCTGTTAGAAAATAAGTATAGATATAAGCAATAGACATAGGATAAATAGAAATACGTTTAAATGCATTAAGGTTACATAAAGTCTCTGATCATGTTGGAGGAATGTTTAAGGAATAAAAAAATAAAAAAATCCTATCATTATAGTTTGAATTATTTAAGAAAGAAATAATAACAAGTTGACAACAATAAAAAGTAGCCTCATCGTACACGTCCACTGCTGGACATAGGCCTCCCTCATACGACGCCACAAATAGCGGTCCTGAGCCGCCTCCTGGACTCCCTGCGACCGCTACGATGTCGTCGGTCCATCGAGTGGATGGTCTCCCATGTAGGGGGGGTTTCGCCATAATCACCACGCTTGGCAGGTAGATTGGTGATCGCAGTGTTGGTGTTGAAAAATACTCAGAAGGATGCTGCTGCCCTTCCTCTGGTAGGTTCCCTAGTCGGCTCTTACGACATCCACGGGTTGAGCTGGAGCATATGTATTGGTTATGGAATAACGAAAATAAAGGTAGATATGTTTTCTCAGACATAGAACTACATCTTTGCAATATTTCAGCCAGATCTTTTCAGTAATTTTGAATCAATGAACGAACAAACACTTTATTGTACCTATTAAAATTACATAAAAACTCTTATATCTAAAATTAAAATAAATACAGTACAAAAGGCGGCCTTATCGCTCTCAACGATAAGGCCATCGCTGAGAGCGATAAGGCCACCTTTCTCCCAGGCAACCTTTATGGTATGAGATGAAAACAAACATCCGTTGTTTCTGTGGAAAAGTTAGTTTATTTATATTCCATGGGAACTGATTTATGTTAAAAAGTTCCTACTAATATTATAAATGTCAAGTTTGTGAGAATAGATGGAAGTATGGATGTTTGTTCCTCTTTTACACAAAAAATAATGAACTGAATGGGCCGAAATTTGGTATGGGTATAGTTTAGAACCTGGAATAACATATATTTAAACGCGGGCGAAGACGCGGCTCGCAGCTATTGTTATATATTGTATTATGTATATCAGTTATCTAGTACCCACAACACAAGCTCTGCTTAGCTTGGGGCTAGATAATGCTGTGTGAATTGTCCAACATTATTATTAATTTTATTTGTATAATAGTTTTGACAACATCGTGGCGTCGTTTGGGGGAGGCCATGTTCAGCTGTGGACGTGTACAGGCTAGTGATGATGATTAGTTTTGACCTGTAGAAGTGACAAAACATACAAACATACATCCAAAATTTCGCATACATCATCATCAGACCGTACACGTCCACTGCTGAACGATGCGGCCGCTACGATGTCGTCGGTCCATCGAGTGGGAGGTCTTCCCACACTTCGTTTCGCATTGCATCGCGGTCGCCACTCGAGAACCTTTACTCCCCAACGGTTATCGGTTCTACGAGTTATATGGCCTGCTCATCGCCATTTCAGCCTGCTATGTCGGTAACTTAGGTTCTTCTACGGATTTCCGTATACCGGACCCTATCGCGTAGAGAAACTCAGAGCATAGCTCTCTCTCTCTCTTTCGCATACTAATAATATTAATTTGAAAGTAACTCTGTCTGTCTGATTGTTTGTTACCTTTTCACGCCTAAACGGCTGAACGGATCCTAATGAAATTTGGCAGAGAGATAAACCTTATCCTGGGAACGAACATAGGCTACTTGAAAAGCGCATGCGAAGCCGCGGACAGCTGCTAGTTTATAATATTAATGTGATAGTGTGATTTCCTAGCTAGATTCAAGTTTATACCAAGCTTCCATCTCATTTGCCTGTTAATATATGCATCTGGGCCACCCTGTACTTGGGCATGATGATACATAATGCATTAGGCATACATTTAGGTTCGTCGAGGGGTACTGTCAACTTTATAAATAACTAGCTGATGCCGGCGGCTTCGCCCGCTTTTTATCGAGATAAAAAATAGCCTATATGTTATTCCAGGTCCCAAACCACCCATAACAAATTTCAGCCTAATTGGTCCAATTCAGAGGTTTTTTTGTGAAAGAGGAAAAATGTCCATACATCCGTACTTACAATTTATATTATATATATTAGTAGGATAATAAATAACCCTGGACAATCCACACAACATTATATAGCCCCAAGCTAAGCAGAGCTTGTATTATCGGTACCTACTCTACAGTACCTGTAACACAGGTTTTTTTTACAAACCTAACATAGGCACCAGTCTCACACAATGTCGCTATTAGTTTTAATTAGTTTTAAATGTAAGCACATTGTGTAAAGAGAACAATAAATGTTTTATTTTTACAGTGAATGGAAAAAAAGTACCTATAGGTACTCGGTTTTATAATCCAATTTATTTTATGTCAACAAAGGCATGTTTGAAAGAAGATTTCACAAAAACTGTTAACAATAACTAATTACTAAATTTGTAATATGAATATCCTATCCTAAGTTTGTATCGCTGGATGTATGGATGTATCCATCCATACAAACATTCACATTAATAATATTAGTAGGATGTATGGATATTTGTTACTCTTTCACGCAAAAACTACAGAACCGATTGGGCTGAAAGTTGGTATGGGTATTGTTTGGGACCTGGAATAACATATAGGCTATTCTTTATCCCGATAAAACGCCGGTGAAGGCGCAGGCAGCAGCTAGTTACTTATATGAGGACAAAATTAATAATGTAAGCATTTATAACTAAAAACTCAGCATGTTGGAACGCCCTTACTCATAACAAGACTCGAATTTAAACCTTTTTTGCTGAAGAAAAAAGGTTTAAATGCGAGTTCGAAAACGAACGACAGACGAATGAAATGACGAAAAAAATTTTTAAGAATCTAATTTTTTTTCGAAGTCCCTAATTTGTTTTCCAACAATATTTTCTTTGCGTTGTAACCCCTTTATGGACAAAAAAATTACCAGTATTCTAATTTTGTTCTGACGATTTGCTCGACTGTCGTGTACCAGTTACATTTCATACGAGGTCTTGGCCAATTGGTAACAGTGTTATAAATATTTCTAAGACTACACTAATAACTGGGTCACCCACTACCAAACAAAGGATTTACCACACACTCCGGTACACCCAACACTTCCGCCCGCCTAATTATAAAATTAAGTAGAAGCACGCAACCGTACGAATTACGGAAAACCACGGCATGTTGATTTATTTTGTTTTTTTAGTGGCTGGATTATGGAATATTTGAAAATTAGCTGCTGCCCGCGCCTTTGTCTGCGTTTTATCGGGATAAAAAAAAGCCTATATGTTTTTCCAGGTCCCAAACTATACCCATACCAAATTTCAGCCCAATCAGTTTAGTCGTTTTTGCGTGAAATAGTAACAAATATCCATACATCCAACCATACAAACTACACACAATGTACATTTATAATATTATTATCGTTAATCTTATACATTTAAACGAGCAATTCTTGTATATAATTATATAATCTGAATCTCGGAAACGGCTCGAACGATTTTCATGAAATTCAGCGGGGTTTTCGGGGGTGATAAATCGATCTAGCTAGGATTCGTTTTTATTCGTGTCTTTTTTAATTTACTGCATAAATTCGGATATGACGTCACAATGGGAGAGGAAAGTTGTCAGCTAAGATAGATGAATCCATAGACTACCTCCAGCCGTGACATAAACTGAAAAAATAACTCTTCCTGACATCTATTGGCGAATAATAATACTATTTTTTTTTACTGGTAGCAACTAACTGCTCCAACGACACAACAACACTGAAGCTACTCCAGCATATCTTAGGTAGATGTGCCTCTATCGATATCTACGACTTTGTAGTTCAGGCGATTTTGGTTAGAGGTCGCTACAAAACTAAAAACCGACTACGTATCCTTTAGTTTTAAACTTTTTTTTTTCAGTTTTGCGGGATAGTACTACTCCCTCTGGAATATTATTTTATGAGTCCACTTCGGGTTTATCCTCGATACTACTGCAAAGAATCATACAAATTGGTTCTTAAACAACGAAGAAATCGATTGATACTCATAAAAAAAAACTTACATACAGCTGAACATAGAACCTTCTAAAAAAGGTTTTAAAAGTCGTTACAAATGCCATCAAAGTAAGTTTAGTTTGATTTCATCATCATATCAACCCATACACGTCCACTGCTGGACATAGGCCTCCCCCAAACGACGCCACAAATAGCGGTCCTGAGCCGCCTCCATCCATCGACTCCCTGCGACCGCTACGATGTAGATTACTTTGGTTTAGGGTAATAGTAAACAAAGTTAAAAGTAGTTAAATTTGGTTTAGATGAGATCTTATTTGACATCATGGTATAAGAAAACAAGGTATGCTCTTCCAGACACGATAGTCACGTGGGTGTCTCCAGGCTACGTCATCGATACCATCGGCGAATGAGAAGACGCATCTGTTTCCTAGTGATACCAGTAGCGTAAAATCGTAACTCCCCGAGCTCCTGTATGAATCTGATAAAACTATGTGTTTTTGTATTTACCCATCATTTATCACATTGACTTGTATTTAACTAACGCTGTTTTGACTGAACTAACAAACATAATAATTGACTTCACATATTTTTTATTGTAATTTCAATTGACCCGTATCACAACGTCTCCCAACTTCTACGTTTTGTTGAAATAAAGTGGCAACTGGACAGTGACGTCACCTGGAGACGTTCCCGGACGTTCCCCCATGGAGCAGACCTGTTTTCTTGGATCATGATTTGACACTATTATGTACCTATTAGTTGTTCAAAATACGTTCTAAGATCGCTTAATACTAAAACAGTCGTCACAGAAAATAATAAGAGATACAAAACAACAATTATGTAATAAAAAGAGAAATAACTGATCCAATCTTATAGTTCCATTCAATAGCGGATATTAGACGGGATAGAAAATACGTAACGAATGAACCGAACTTTGAGGAAATCCTCAATAATAGAAATATAGAAATCTTAGGGTAGACCCTTCACTGGACAAGGAGAAACGTTATTTCTTCTCAGTAAGTACATACATACTTGTATTACAAATGCGAAAGTGTGTTTGTTTGTTTGTCCTTCCTTCACGACCTAACTAAGCAATCAAACGACTTGATTTTTGGCAGAGTTAGTTGAAAGGATGGAATTACAATTAAAATTACAAAATTCTTTATTGTACACCACGAAGAAAACATTAAAAATAGACATTACATAAAACATGTACAATGGGCGGCCTTATCGCTTAGAAGCGATCTCTTCCAGGCAACCTTTGAATGGAAAGAATTATACGAAATTAAGAAAGGCAGGGCTACTACTAATTTTGTCCTGGTAAAACATTAACATCTATACTAGCACACAGATCCTCTAGTACTATCCAACAATCCTATCCATCCACGGTTGTCTGGTAGAGATCGCTCTCGAGCGATAAGACCGCCACTTGTAACTTAGTTTTAAAATTGTCTTTTTTTGTATTTCTGTTTCTTATCAATAAGTGTGCAATAAAGAATTTTCTATCTATCATTAAGTTCCCATAGGAGATTTACAGGAAAAGGGACCTTTTTATCCCCCTAGAAATGTGAAATTCGAATTTAACGCGGGTGAAACAGCAGGGAACAGCTTGTACATAAATAAATTAAATATTGCTGGACAATCCTCAAAGCATCATCTATCCCTATGCTAAGCAGAGCTTGTGTTATGAATACAACTCGTAGATGACTATAATTATGCAATACATAGATTTTTTACTATACCTACACAGAAAAAACCCATAATATTCGCAACAAATATTTGCAGATCGTACAAACATTTGTCACAAGACGGGAATGGAACCCGCAACCTCCTGCGTCGTAGTCTTCGCCGCTTCTAATCTGCCGTCGAATTGTAATTTAAACCATTATCAAATGTGTACGTACAATTTTTTAGACTTTTATTAAGAAATCAAATCAAATCAAATCAAATCAAATCATTTATTTGCTGTAATGTAGGTACAAAAGTTATTAATTAAAAAGGGTATTTCCAATACATCACTACCTCATCGAGGCGTGCAAAATTAAGATAGCATGCAAATGTCACAGTAAAGTTTAGTAATGTTCTAACCTAGGTATATTGTAGATAATTTTATATAATGTCAAAAATCTTAAAGTAATAATAGTAAGAGGATGTCAAAATTTATCTGTCATAAAATCGTTAATATTATAATAGATAGGAAAAATTACTATCAATTATTAGAAACAAATTATAACTAGTATTTACATTTGAAACAATTGAGTTAACTGGAGACTGTTGTAAACAATCTACAGGCTCAACTGGTCCATATCAATACCAGTTGGAACCGTCCCCAAGACACTGGCTGTATGGTAATGTTGTGGCCGTGAGGCCGCAGCGTACGAATATCGATCCCTCCAACTCAACCCGTGGATGTCGTAAGAGCCGACTAAGGGAACCTACCAGAGGAAGGGCAACAGCTTCCTTCTGAGTATTTTTCAACAGAAACACCATTACCTAATCTGTGCCAACACTGCGATCACCAATCCGCCTGCCAAGCGTATAGATTATGGCAAACCCTACATGGAAGACCATCGACTCGATGGACCGACAACATCGTAACGGTCGCAGGGAGTCGATGGATGGAGGCGGCTCAGGACTGCTATTTGTGGCGTCGTCGTATGGGGGCCTATGTCCAGCTAAGGACGTGTATGGGCTGATATGATGATAGTGATGATGAATGTCAAAAAACACGCTTTGTTTTACCTGTTACCACAGTTATTTTACCTCTGACTTAGTACAGAGTTTCAAACAACTCTGTAGAAAGCTAGAGGAAAAATATCTGTGAAAGGACTGTATCTAAGTTCTGTAATAAGCATTATATGACCGATATTCGTGTAGTCGTTTGGGGGAAGTCTATGTTCAGCTGTGGACGTCTACGGGCTGATGATGATGAAGCATCATATTTTTGTGTTGGCGCGAGATTACAATTTTATTATGGTTTTTAATTTTTTGCGCGGTCTACTTCGAATAAATCTAGCGGAAAAGTAATTTGCCGCAATTCGTAAACCATTTTAGATAGATGGTTTATTTGGTTCACAAACATAGACAGCACAAAATAAAAAACTAGCTTCTATTTTAGAGCATTTGGGATTATAAGAGATTTTGGGCTAGAAAACAATATTTTAAAACACTCCCAAAATAAACGAAATTGGTTTTATCATGGGTTCATAGAAAATAGATTACGATTTGCGGCAAATTACTTTTCCGTAACTCTTAAACATTGTAGAACGCAGAAAAAAACCACAAAAATAGAATCTCGCGCCAAGACGAACCGATTTTTTATTTAAAATGGTCGGCCTTATCTCTTAGAAGCCGAGAAGGCTTCTAAGCTTCCAGGCAACCTTTGGATGGAAAGAACTGTGAACCTTTACAAACAAGATTTAATATCTACGTATTCGTATTTACATAAGGTTGGTATAATATATCAATTTCCTAAAAATTAGAAGAGTTAATAAATATTGAAAAGGATTCCTTATTCGACTTTAGAACCATAGAATAAAAATATATTCAAAAAGCCTACAAGAAAATGCTTAAATGTTTTTTGTGGCAGATTTAAAGAAGCTTAGCTAAAAGACTATAAAGATAATCTTTCTAATGGCTGTCTTGTCGGCTTTGCGCTTTTCATCTCGATAGCAAACTGTTTCGGAGGAAACAACATTGAATAAACAAAAAAAATATAGATTAGTACAATTACAAATACAAAACTCTTAATGAAAGAAAATAATAAAAATGTTCACCACAAAGGGATGAAAAGTCCATATACAGAAGAAAACTAGTGCAAAAACCACTTAAAGTACCTCAATTTAGACTAGAACTATGTAAAAAAAAACTATTACGCAATGGCCATACAGCTATTTAATAAATTTCCACCTGAAATGAGAGAACTGTCAGATAATGAATTAAATCGTAAATTATTTAGTTGGCTATGTGAAAACTGTTTTATAGTATAAGTGATTATGTGAAATTTAAATTTATCTAATTTTAATTTTTGACATGTACGTAATAATTAAATCTTATATTCTTTGACAATTTTATGCATGCGTTCGATACCTATAATATTAGGTAAAGTCTTTCCCCCTTATTCATAATAGTCTGCTAACTTAAAGCATTGCTAATTGTCACTCTGTCTTCTTCTATTGACGTAAGTCAGAGTGAGAGATAACACTGCTTAGCAGCTGTTTTAAGTTAGCAGACCATTATGAATAAGGGGGATAATACCCCCTTATTCATAATAGTCTGCTAACTTAAAGCATTGCTAATTGTCACTCTGTCTTCTTCTATTGACGTAAGTCAGAGTGAGAGATAACACTGCTTAGCAGCTGTTTTAAGTTAGCAGACCATTATGAATAAGGGGGTTTGAATATAATTATAGCAAACTTAGAATTATATACAACCGTCAGTATCTCTACCTAGTCTGTGTACAACTCTATGAATATATTATTTCGCTACTCCAACTACAATGTATATAAACTACAAAACATTTGCACAACTAAAAGTCAAGTATTCATTCATTCACATCAGCCCATACACGTTCACTGCTGGACATAGGCCTCCCCCGTACGACGCCACAAATAGCAGTCCTGAGCCGCCTCCATCCATCGACTCCCTGCGACCGCTACGATATCGTCGGTCCATCGAGTGGATGGTTTCCCATGTAGGGGGGGATTTGCCATAATCACCACGCTTGGCAGGCGGATTGGTGATCGCGTTTTGATATTAAATAAATAAATAATGTTAGACAATTCACACAACATCATCTAGCCCCAAGCTAAGCAGAGCTTGTGTTATGGGTACTAGATAACTGATATACATAATACAATATATTACATAGATAGATATTTTGCAGATCGTACAAATGTTTGTGCCGAGGCGGGAATCGAACCCGCAACCTCCTGCGTCGCAGGCGGACCTTCGCCCACCGCGCCACATCGGTCGTCATATTGAATAATACTCAGAAGGAAGCTGCTGCCCTTCCTCTAAAGTCAAGTATAGTGATACTCTTTTCCAAAACCATCCTGGGGCCTACTCGCAAAAGGAAAATCGAAGTTTCTTTTTCGTGTTCGTGCAAAACCAACTCTTATTACCATGGCATAAGATAAGCGTTTGCACGAAAACGAATCAGAAACTTTGATTTCGTTTTTAAGAGTACGGGCCCTGATTGTTTACCTATATTATGCAAATAAATACTATTTCATTTCAATTCATTTCAAAGATTAATTAAAACACATAGATATTAACATATACATATACATAGATATTAACAGTACAATGGGCGGCCTTATCGCTTAGAAGTACCTACTTACTTTAATACCTACTCATAATCATAAGTACCTACATACATAAACACGACCATAACACCTAACAAGAACTTAATACTAAAACTATATCTACTTTGGCACAATCGGCGGCCTTATCGCTAACAGCGTATCTCTTCCAGGCAACCTTTCGATGGATAGGATCGATGCGTATTGAAGCTGACGGTGGCTTAGTAGGTGACGTGTAAAAAAATATAATTTACATAAATCTATAAATATAAAAGAAAGTCGTGTTAGTTACACCACTTATAACTCGAGAACGGCTGAACCGATTTGGCTGAAATTTGGTGTGCAGGTAGCTTGGAACCAGGAAACCAAAAAAATGGGTTCCGCGCGAAAAAAATAATTCGACGGGGGCGAAGCCGCGCGCAGCACCTAGTAATTACATAAAAATTACTTACCTATATAAAAACCATTTCTAATGGCATTTCTAATTCTAATTAATAATGACGTGTTTTAAAAACGACAAACCGACTTCAAATTCCCTTACTTTTACACTTATTTTAAGTTTTGAGGGATAAATACTAATCCTAGATAAAAAAAAATATGGGACCCCCTCAGGATCATTTCCCTAATAAATACTAAAAAAGAATTTTCAATATCGGTCCATAATTGGCGGAGATATCGCGTATGACAGTGATGAAAAATAGATGCTCAGTTATTTATATTCAAAATAGTTTTTTTATAGGTAGATAATTTTATAGATATTTTTTTCGAAACTTATTCACTATTATAACAAGGTTTTAATGTAACCCAATTGACGTCAATACCTTGGCCCTTAAAGTCCGAGTCCATTCCTACCACCAAATCTCGCCTCACCCAAAGTCACTCTTGACAACCCCAAAAACCCATTAAAACTTAACCTAACTTTACATTTTTCTTCCCTCCCAATGGGCCAGGTAGGCCTAAATAAATGTTCCAAAGTACGAATTTCCCTAACGTATAAAAATACAACAATTTTATTACCTTATTCTTCCGTCTATTTGCATTGGGTTTTGGTTTTGTTTAAATGTACCTACGTGTAACTGGGGTTTTGTTATTTTATAGGGTTCAGTTGGCAACCCGGAGGGTGCCTTTGGGGTATTAAAATTAGGCTCTCAAAGTCCATCTGTCTGTCACAGCCCTTTATCTTTTTAAATGTAACGGGTTATATTTTTACAGAATAACAAACACAAAAAGGATTAAAATAACGATTTAAAAAAAACTGACAATCCGCCCGGCCCCAAATTGGATGACTTTTTTTACCTTACTTTAAGGAAAAACACGCTGTTGTTACAGTACAGCGATTGTTCCTCAGCAATTTTCTTGATTTTCAGGCCAAAAATGAATCGAAGTGTCAGTTGTCAAGCTAAGTCTGTCAAAAGATCCTATGATTGAGTTGTCAAGCAAATAATATCAGGGCTATGTATGACGCGCACAAACGTGTGTTTTTTGATTGTTTATTTTTAGCCTAAAAACTCTTTATTCCCAAATGCTTCCGAAAATACCAACGAAACGAAATTAGTTTTTTCATAAGTTAATAGAAAATGGTTAACAATTTGGGGCAAATTACTTTCCCGCTAGTTTTATTCCTTGTAGAACGCAGAATAAATAAAAATCACTAAAAATATTGAAACTAGCGTGCTTATTATTTTTCAACACGAAACAAACAACCTTAAGGTGAAGTGAGTCCCAAAACCCAAGTAAGTACGAAAAATCAATTAAAAGGCAAGAAAACATTGAATATTTTATTATTGTTGTTGTTTTCCGATTGTTTATTTTATTCTCATCTGTACCTGTGTCGAAATAAATGTTCTTTCTATTCTATTCTATTCTATTCTATTCTATTCTATTCTATTATTTTTTGATGAGAATCTAAAATTTAGGATTCTAGTTAGTAACTTATGGGAGCCGAAACACGATTGACTAAACTTGACTCGAAAGAAAAAAATCACGAAGTTCCCTCTAAATCTCTCTCTCTTTTTTGCAGAGATACTCCTACGGAAAAACCGATTTCATTTGGTGATTATTCAACATATTTCGATGAAATTTCGTCTACGTGTTCCCTAATAAATACTTTAGAGGATTATGGTTTTGTTTAATTACGAAAGAGTATTATTTGAGAGCAAAACCAATATTAAAAATAAAAACGAGGGGCGGCCGTTCTGCGGCTCTTGCCTTCCTCTCTCACATTCCCCGCGTGGTGTTCGCTCGTCCTTGTCTCGCAAAACCGAGCGCACTTCGTCTTAAAGAGAGAAGGTTTTTAAAAGTAATCCATTTTATTAATCTACTTCGAAAAAAGGTAAAGTTTCAATGGTCTGTATGCTGAGTGTGAACTGCCATACTGTTTACTACAAAGTTTGCGTAACTTTATTTTCTATAGAATTCTTATTTTTAAAACTTCCCGCTTGGAGCGCTGTTCAGAAATTCCATAGAAAATAAAGTTACGCAAACTTTGTAGTAAACAGTATGGTAGTTCACACTCAGCATACTGTATGAATGTTTTTATGCATATTTGTCGATTTCTCCGTCAATTATGGACCAATTTTGAAAATTATTTCTCTATTATATACAAAATTATTCCGAGGTGGATCAATAGGTATCAGTTATAATCCCGCAAAACTTAAAAAACAGTGTAAATATCATATTATGGAAATTAAAAGTCGGTTTTTAGTTTTTCCAAAATAATCAAATTATTATGTAAAAGGAATACATTTTATCAACATAGTTCATCATCATCATTACCATCAGCCCGTATACGTCCACTGCTGAACATACATGCTCCATCCATCGACTCCCTGCGACTGCTACGATGTCGTCAGTCCATCGAGCGGGAGGTCTTCCCACACTTCATTTCGCATTGCATCGCGGTCGCAACTCGAGGCCCTTTACTCCCCAACGGTTATCAATTCTACGAGCTATATGGCCTTTTTTTTTTTTTTAATTCGGCGAGTAGATTCTTTTACGAATAAACTGGTCTGGGGGGGACCAGAATTATGTGGGACTCGACGCCCTGACAAGGACGTAATACCCACTAAAACCTCTCCGGTGACCCTCTCTCGCCATTTTCGCCGAGCCACGGGAACTTTTAACCTTCCGCGGCCCGACTGGCATCCCCTCTTCCTCCCATATTTGGCCGGCGAGCCCACCGTTCCACTCACTCGCCGACTCCATTCATCCATCACGTTTCCGAGCTATATGGCCTGCCCATCACCACTTCAGCCTGCTTATTCTGAGAGCTATGTCGGTAACTTTGGTTCTTCTACGGATAAATTCAACATTGTTATGAATGAATAAAAAAATTGCTTGTGTACCAAAGGATCAAGGTTGTTAGCATGCTCAGATAAGCTTCTACCCTCTACCCTCCGTGCAGCAACTATCTTTAGTAAGAAGGGGAGGTCCGGCTTTTTGTCCGACTTCTTTACATTAAGAGGCCGAATAATGAAATGTCTGCAAAATGCTTGAAAAACTACAAAAAAAGCTAGGGGAAAATAAAAAGTAAGCTAGGAACGTTACGTCAAACCTTCGGGCAGGGTAGGAAGGTGACATCGTAACTTTGTTTCGGACCTTACGACATCCACAGAGAGATTAGATTTAGATAGGCGAAATAAACATGTATTAGACACATAAGTGATATTATAATGTGCTAGTGGTTTCTTTTTCACTTCTTCCACTAGTGGACAAAAAATTGAAGTGAAGAGAATATCAATAACACCTTATTTCTTATTTGATAATAATAACTATGTTTATAGTATAAAATTCGACTTGTCTAAGTGCTTATTTTGTAAGCCTAAAGAAATAAAGTTATTGATTCTGATTCTGATTCTGATTCTGATTCCACGGGCAACGTTGAAAGGCAATGAAAGTTGAAGAGAATCAATCCTTTTTTGGCATTTTGGTTATTGAGTTGGACTAAATGGAATTGCGAAGATAATTTACGGAATGAAATACGTTTACATGATGATATTGAGATATTGAAATGTGTCAATTGAAAAATCAATAAAAAAATGACAATCGTCAATTATGTTTGTTAGATCAGTCAAAACAGCGTTAGTTAAACAATGGGGTAAATAATGGGTAAATACAAAACCACATAGTTTTATCAGATTTATACAGATACCTAGTTCAAGGAGTTAGGGGAGTTACTATTTTACGCTACTGATAACACCAGGAAACAGATTCGTCTTCTCATTCGTCAATGGCGATGATGACGTGAGCAAGTGATACCCACGTGACCATCGTGTCTCGGAAGACGATACCTTATATTATTACTAGCTGCTGCCCGCGCCTTCGCCCGCGTTTTTTCGGGATACAAAATAGCCTATATGTTATCCAGGTTTCAAACTATACCCATACCAAATTTCAGCCTCATCGTTTCAGAAGTTTTTGCGAGAAAGAGTAACAAATATCCATACATCCATCCATACAAACTTTGACATTTATAATATTAGTAGGATAGGATAAGTAGGATGGGTCCGACTAAGGGACCTTTAACCGTATTCTGCCTATATTAACCCCTCGCTCCCATCCCTACCAACCCTACAGAGGGCCCCCTAATGAGACCATTAAGGCACAGTGTATGCAGTGACCTACATCCTGTAAAAACGTGTCTGTTGTTTAAAATAACGGTTCCCTGCCCTTAAACGTTTGAACCGTGCTGTCACCTATTGAGTTTGCTCGAGCATATCTCGGACCGAAATAAACTAAGCAGGGTTGTTGGTCCATGATTGACTGATAACGATGACATACTTACTTAAATAAATAAATAATGCTGGACAATTCACACAGCATCATCTAGCTCCAAGCTAAGCAGAGCTTGTGTTATGGGTACTACATAACTGATATACATAATACAATATACATACATACATATGTATTACATAGATCGGTCGTGGGGCCGCGGCGTACGAATATCGACCCCTCCAACTCAACCCGTGGATGTCGTAAGAGCCGACTAAGGGAACCTACCAGAGGAAGGGCAGAAGTTTCCTTCTGAGTATTTTTAAACACCAACACTGCGATCACCAATCCGCCTGCCAAGCGTGGTGATTATGGCAAATCCCCCCCTACATGGGAGACCATCCACCCGATGGACCGACGACATCGTAGCGGTCGCAGGGAGTCGATGGATGGAGGCGGCTCAGGACTGCTATTAGTGACGTCGTACGGGGGAGGCTATGTCCAGCAGTGGACGTGTATGGGCTGATGATGATATAAATGCACACATCAAAAAATACATTTTTTAAAACATATAATATTTTATCATACCCAGAACACCCAGAACATCATCATCAGCCCATACACGTCCACTGCTGAACATAGGCCCCCATACGACGCCACAAATAGCGATCCTGAGCCGCCTCCATCCATCAACTCCTTGCAACCGCTACGATGTCGTCGGTCCATCGAGTGGATGGTTTCCCATGTAGGGGGGTTTTGCCATAATCACCACGCTTAGCAGGCGGATTGGTGTTCGCAGTGTTGGTGTTGAAAAATACTCAGAAGGAAGCTGCTGCCCTTCCTCAGGTAGGTTCCCTTGGTTGGCTCTTACGACATCCACGGGTTGAGTTGGAGGTGTCGGTATTCGTACGCCGCCGAGACCCCACGGCCATGCATTTGTATATGTCTCGGTTATTCGTTCGCACTCCGAACAATTAAGACCTCGTTAACTTGTCCGTGCTTAGAATGATTTTTTTAAAATTCATTCAGTACCTTTGTACCTTGGCTCTCTCAGAAAGTTAAATCCTAACTAATATTAAAAATGCATAACTGTGTTTGTTTTTTTTTGTCCTTTCACGTCCCAACTAAGCAACCGATCGACTTGATTTTTGGCATAGAGGTAGTTGAAAAGAGGGAAAGTTACATAGGCTATTTTTTGTCCTGGTAGAACATCAAAGTCCTGTGGGAGATTTACGAGAATAAAAGATCTGTTCATCCCAGTAGATATGAACAATTCTTATTTTACGCGGTTGAAACCGCGGGGAACAGCTAGTGAAACTATAAAGGAAACATGTCCTTGGTTCATTTTTACTACAAAATACAAAAGAAAGTCAGACAGCCTTGAAATTGTTTATATACATCTAATTTTCATGTTATTGTACACAAAACATTGCCAAAAGCCCTGCGGCATGTAAAAATGTTATATTTGATTAAGGATTTAATATCTTGGCTTGTTTCTGTTTTATTTCCTTTATAATATTTTTGTATAATACTCAGCCGAAAAAATTACATGTCTATTATCTTCTGAACCTAAGTCATTGACTTTGGTAACCTAATACACGTGCTAACTTAGGGCTCATACACACAACATCCGTTTTACAGGATCCCCCGCCCGCCGAGACAACAGCAAGATTATACTTAGGTACCTGTATTTAAATATAATATTCTGAAACTTTATAGATACTATATGTACAAATAATATGACGTGTTTTAAAAAACGATAAACCGAGTTCTAATTCCTTTACTTTTACACTTATTTTAAGTTTTGCGGGATAAATACTAATCCCCTGGGCATAAAAAAATATGCAACTCCTTCGGGATCATTTTCTAAACAATAATAAAAGAATTTTCAAAATCGGTCCATAATTGGCGGAGATATCGCTTAAATACATACAAAAAAACATACAGACGAATTGGGAACCTTTTGAAATCGGTTAAAAATACACGTGATTTTGGGTAGGTGAGGGGGGTTAGTCTTAAGCCTCACCACGTATCACCAGGGGGGAAGGAGGGGGGTTAAAAAGATGATAAAATACATCACGTGATTAATGGACGACCCATGTGCTATCGCATTCCATCTTCAACAGTTTCACAAAATTTTGATGTAATTTTGATAAAGTATCTTTAAGAAGGCTACGAACCTCTCCCAAACGGAAACGGATTTTCCCATTCAGATTTGTTGTTGTTTCACGTAGAATGAAAAGGGGAGCGCTATTATTGAGAAAGCACGTCTAACCATCTTATACGAAGCTGTCATGTGGCTGTGTGCGTGTGCTTGGTGTTGGCACCATTTATTGATATTTTTTCGTACTTTCCGATTAATTTTGAGTAAACGATTGATTTCAAAAATATTTTTGATTATTTATAATGTTGAATATATTTAGGATGTTTGCAGCGCGACAGATTTTCGAATAAAGGTGTCTATCATGCATAAAAAATCGCTTGAAGATGACTCGATTTGGTGGACAAAATTAGTTTCGCTCTCATTTAAATATCATTATGTTTTTTCAAAAACTAAACCGCTGCAGACATAGCTATTTTTCATCAGATTACGTATGGAAAATTTCAATAAGATCGCGGACATAGTTTCCAAATGAAGCGGAAAGTACGTTAGTATGGGGAATAAGACTATCCGTTCCGTTCTTAACTTTTCCGGATGAATACGTAGGCAAAGCCACGGAAATTAGATTGTTATAAGAATATGGAGTTTTTCCTTGTTTCTACACAAGATAATTTCAATTACATTTTTCTCTTGGCGACTACAGAATGTTGGTTATTTCTAGTTTGGCTTAAATTATAAGCTGTAGCGAGTTTAACCCGCGACCAGAGTAGGGCTGTTATAAGTTTGGGTAGGGAGCTAAGCTTGATCCTATGAAGATTTCGTCGGGATAGAGGGGAACTGAAAATACGTGTACGTGTTGTTGCTTTTACATGTATTGAGCAACTGTCAGACCTACCTACCTATCTATGTATATACCTCATCATCATCATCAGCCCATACACGTCCACAGCTGGACATAGGCCTCCCCCGTACGATGCCACAAATAGCGGTCCTGAGCCGCCTCCATCCATCGACTCCCTGCGACCGCTACGATATCGTCGGTCCATCGAGTGGATGGTTTCCCATGTAGGGGGGGATTTGCCATAATCACCACGCTTGGCAGACGGATTGGTGATCGCAGTGTTGGTGTTTAAAAATACTCAGACGGAAGCTGCTGCCGTTCCTCTGGTAGGTTCCCTTAGTCGGCTCTTACGACATCCACGGGTTGAGTTGGAGGGGTCGATATTCGCACGCCGCGGCCCCACGGCCAGTTTGTATATACCTATGTACATGAAATCGAAATATTGCTAAGTAGACATAACATTTTGATTTCTGTGAGATCAAAGCTCCTATAGTACCGATACCAATTTCGATTTAATTTATTTGTTTTGTAAGCTGACTTAAAATAATTTTTGTGTTACTACAGGAGAGGATTTTTGTGACTTAAGCTACTGTGACGTCAAAATATCTGTGACAAATACCAGTGACAAAATACTAGCTAGTATTTCTACCAATCACTTACAAGTTCATTGTTTTACGGATTGAATAATATATTTATTACAGCGATAGTACCGCTACGTAACAAAATTCCTCTTGAATTGTATGTGTGTAACGCAATGTAACAACTTTGTTACATTGCTGTATACATTTCAAATTTCCAAGTATAAAATACTAGGTGTGTCTTATTCTGACTTAGTGATACTATAAAAGAGAGAATATAGAAGCGTTATTATCTAGCTGAAGCCAATTATTGCGTAGGTACCTTATAAAATAACAATGTAATATCGTGCACTCGTGATACTGGCACTGCCTGTGTGACAGTCACAGATATATTTAGTATCTGTCACTGTGAAATACCGCCAATTTTCTATACCTGTGATTTTTATCAGTCACGATAAATACGCCTCAAGCCTATATCCAGCCAATCTGGTAACAGGTAGTGTGCATTTCTAGTCCTATAGCTATTTAGTCCTAACGCGATGTGGTCATATCGAGATTTAGGCAGAAAGCGATTTAGTCATAATCGCTGTCTAGTCAAATCAAGAGGTAGTCTTAAAGCTTCAAGCCCAAGTAATGTTTCCACCCTACACCTTTAGATGATAGTGATAAGAGATGAAAATTTATAGAGATTTAACTGTTAATTTGATTTGATTGATAATAATTATGAAGAGACGAGAGAGCAGTCGAACACGTACTGAATTGCTTATGTTAAGTACATAAGCAATTTAAGTAAGCAATAATTAATAAATAATACTGGACATTTCACACAACATCATCTAGCCCCAAGCTAAGCAAAGCTTGTGTTATGTGTACTAGATAACTGATATTACATAATAGAATATATTACATAAATAGTTTTTTTATTATACATAGAAAACGACCAGGACACCCTAAACAAATATTTGCAGATCGTACTAACATTTGTCCCGAGTCGGGAATCGAACCCGCAACCTCCAAAATGTACGATTTATACAGAAATCGTACACCACGTTCGAGATTTTCTTGGAACACGTTCAAAAATATACTAATAACTTACACCAACACACCTATCTCGCTGATTACTGAAAATATAACCCAACAAATACTATTTATACTCAATGAGGACATCCGTTAGGGCTGGCGCGACGGCAAAAGTTGAGGATCTCAAAAGGCGCAAATATTAAGGAGCCGGTCTCGAGAGAGTTTACGCATTTGCTCCCCTTGGAGCCGAGGCCCTAGGTTCGCCTGGTACCGAACTGTTCGGGTTTTGAAAAATTTGTTGGTTTGGTCTGCTCGAAGCGACGCGTCACCCGAGATTTACTGAGGATTGGGTGTTGCCATAAAGCGAAGCAATGCAACCAGCTTCTTGAGGACGTTTCCGATTAGTATTGATAAGATTGTTTGCAATGGTCTGCAGTTAGCTAAACTGTTTTAAATTTAAATATTAACTTGCTCTGTATTGTATTGTATTTATTCCCTTTAAATACATTTTAGTACACTTGGAAAGTAATTATATTTTGATTATATCCTTTGATGTATCACGGTGTACCGTGCACATAGGGAAAGACCAATTTTTTTCTAACCTTGGGACTCGACGACACGGAGCCTACATTATGTTCAAAATTTAAATCCCAAAGGCAATTTTCATGTTTATTCGTAATTAAGTATATTTCTGTTTTTCTCTTTCTTTGTATATCATGTGTGTGTGATATAAAAAGAAAGAGAAATATATACATAAATAAATTATTTATTATTTTATTCTTTGCCTGTAATTTTCTTTGTTATAAATTTGTCCGATACCAATACTATGATATTTCCTACTTAGAACTACTTTTTAGCCAACTAAAAGAGAAAGAGGTTCTATCTGACCATAGTAGACCTTACCTGACGTACCTCAAAGAGGGCTTTTCAATACAATCTTAAAAACAACAATCACGCTTTTTATTTTGAGACTAGATGGCGCTGCACAAAAATCAAGAGTAAAAGACAATTGTCATAAAATAAATAACGAAACGGGTAAAATGGCACATTTTACACATTTTTTGGCAGAATTTTGAAACTGAGTTTCATACAGCGCCATCTATCTTAGTCTATGGCAACCAAATTTTTTTTAAAGTGCGTATTGAAAACCCCTCATTTAGCCGACTCCTACCTACTACTGTAAAATCCTTTTTCGCATACGGATAAAAAATATCCGTTTAAAACTTGTACCACACACCAACTCGCTCGCGAGCCAGAACTTTTGTGTTTGTCTTTTTTTAACTGTTTTGTTTTTTTAACTTCTCTCCGTCTTGTTTTATGTCAATGTTTCCTTTGTTGGAGTGGAACGACAAGTTGGAAAGGGATAGAGTATGTACTTTCCATACTTTCCGCTATAAACTAGGCGGGGAAAAGGTACAGGAGATTTAGTTTTCAAAAGCGTTTATAATAAAGAGTTGTTATAGGGCTTTCTGATTTAAATTCAGGCTTTTTCCAAAAATGGCACTACAATGTACGGTTTTTTACCTTCATGGTAGTTATTGGACCTACATACGTCAATATAATGTTGTAAAAGTAGACCCTGAACCATCCCTGAACTTTGTTGTTGTTGTTTGGCTTGGAATGATTCGTGTGAACAACGTTTTAAAAGCAAATTAAACTGATATATAGCAAGATTTAAAGGTCTTCAAAGCTTTTAAATTTAAGTATTACTAAAATCCTAACTAATATAATAAACGTGAAAGTGCGTTTGTTTTTTGTCCTTCCTTCACGCCCAATTAAGCAATCAATCGACTTGATTTTTGGCATAGAGTCAGTTGAAAAGATGGAGAGTAATATACTTTTTGTCCTGGTTAAACATCAAATTCCCATGGGAGATTAAAAAAAAAGGATTTTTTTCAAAGATCCAAACTTTCGCATTTATAACAATTAAGTGTGATAGAAGAGAACGTACGATTGGCCTTTGTAGAAAATTTCCTTGGAAATAACTGGTGCAGTCTCCCTACCTTTTAGTTTATCTTTAAAAACCATCAGTACGATTACGTTCATTTAGTCTCAGATTAAGACAAAGATGACCACTTTTCACGAAAAAAATAAGATACGAAATCTAATCTTAAGCAAAGTTTCGGGCGTTCTAACTTCAGCACTTAGGGGATAAGTATTTTATCACCGAACTTCATTTTAGGGAAGTTTATTTAACACCAGTTTTTGTATTTTGGGTTGCTTGAGTAGCTTTTAGCCGACTGCGCCAAGAGGGTTATGTTTTTAAGCTGTAGGCATGCACGTCTTTTCAGAATCAGAATCAAAAAAACTTGCAATGAATGTTTGTTCGGGCGGAATCTTGCAACTCAATTCTAGGCCCGTTATCTTCAACCGATTGAGCTGAAAGGCATACTTATGTAAGTTCCGTGACAATGCAATTGTACGATCTAGCTGGTCTGATGATGGACACCGAAGGTGGCCATAGGAACTCCTAACCGAAACGACTTAAAGACGTAGCTCAATTGTTTCAACTGTAAATACTATTTCTAATTTGTTTCTATTATTTGATCGTAATTGTCTATGTTAATACAATTTTTCGTCAAAATAAATTCAAACATTCCTTTCTTTCCCGGAAAAATAAACGTTACTCAATAATTTATTCAAAGGCCTTTTTATGAACATGAAATAAACGCGGGAACTTTATTACGTCAAAAATAATGGTTTTATGGTACCAATGAATAAATAAACGATTTATTTATTCTAATCTGCGAAATAAACAGCTGGTTGCCAACGTATAAAAGGTTTTGTAAGACAGCATGACAGCTAGGGTGGCTAAAGCTCTTCGCACATTAATCCAACGCGGTTACCACACAATACCGCCTTCCAACCGCTAGAAAATTGAATCGCGCGGCGCCCGCGAGATTTTATTACTATGGAGCCTGGGCCTCTACTCTGCAAAGTAGAAAAAGAAACGATAGCGAAATATACGGGACGAAACGCAACTTCTCCGTGTATTACGGCGAAACCATACTCGGAAAGATATCCGTTTTGAACTTGGACGTTCGTAAATAGTTTCGTTTCAACGGAGTAAATGAAAACTGAACGCTATGTTTGGCTACGACAGCGTTCAGTTGCGTTGCGGGCACCGCGCGATTTGCACTTCAACAACGATACCACGCGCGAGCAAAAATTCAAATATTTTTGCGATTTTTAATATTTTCTGCATTCTGCAAGGATTGAAAGTAGCAGTAAAGTATTTTACAACAAATCGTAGATCATTTTATTATTATTTATTTATTTCATATAAACCCATAGTCCATTTTGTAGGAAGCCATGCTAATAAGTAACTTATGATATTATGGAGCTTTTGGTACCAATTAAGTTGATTTTTAGTAATAAATATTTTCTTTCTTCGTTAATCTACGTTCTTTCTTCAGTCAACTACATTTTCCCTATTTAAGTCCCTTAAAAACGCAGAAAATATTAAAAACCCTTAAAATATTTGAATTTCCCGCAAATCTCTGTCAGATCCCGTGTCGAACACTCGGAAACGGAGTTTCTGAATAGCGCTGCTGATACTGTCAATATGAAATACATCTAAAATTTACGACTTAAAGCCCATTTTTTTATGGACATTTTTTGCTGTACGGTAGCGGTGCACTCCTGATCTGCGCCAACCTTTAGACGGCTTTAGTGAAGTCGTCTAATCCACGAACCCCTATGTGGTTGTGTGGATAGCCAAGTATTATTTTAAAAAAATATTCTGGTTTTTCTTTCATGAGTTGCTCGATAAAGTCGCACGAGAATGCTGTTTTTGGCGGTACTCGATATTTATCACATGATATTTTTATCCCGTGATAACGAGTATTACTCGATAAAGTATCACGAATAGGCCAGATCACACATAAATTACAGTATTCCCTTTTTTAAGGATTTAACATTTAACTTTGTTAAAACCAACTCAAATAAAATAAAGTTACTAATTTATTTTTTATTATTCCCACCCATAAATTACAAAATCATTCCTTATCGACCTACTTTGATATCTCTATTCATCAGCGAATCTTTACCAGAAGCATGAGGGACCTTATCTTTAAATGGTAGAGGCGGCGTCCAGCCATAACCATCCGAGCGTGAACAGTGATTATTTCTCACTCGGTCAGTTTAGCATTTATTTATGAAATAAAGAGTAACAAATTGAGGGCGCGCCATAATAATCATAATAAATAAGCCCGCAGGGCAGCTTGTGGCGAGCTGTTGGTAAGTAGCGACACCACAGGTATACCTAGTGCTCCCGGGGAAGTTCCTGGTTCTCGTCTCCGCTTGTGGAGTGGTATCCCAAGAGAACCAGATACCCGCCTCTTGTTTGCCTTTATTGGCCGGTCTGAGTGGAGTTGCGAGAGATGCATCTTAGGATGTAGAATCGGGGGTGGGAGTGTATTATGGCGTAATAACGAGGAAACCCGCTCACGTGTCTTCGTGATGGTGAAATCGGGGCCGCACCTCTCGACACCCCTTAGTCGTTTGCACAGATGTTGTTCCTTTCCCGGCATTTACGCCGATATTTTAAGGAACCCATCCAGCATTCAGCAAGCCACCGTCTGCTGCTTGTAACAGTATTGTGAGGAAGTTTATGGCAGTCGTCCATAGTCTCCCTCCTAGCCCAATTATCCAGCCCATCCATTCACAAAAATAACATGTTTTTTTTTGTTATTTTCATTTTCCTTTGCAATAGTCTCTACACCTGGCGGATATCATCTTTGGGTGTATCATATTGTGAAACCAAGGATGATACCCGCTATGTGTAGCTCTCGCCTTTACATTAATTCTCAGGGCCTCTGTGCTGGCTTCGGCTCCCAAAGGACCGGGTCACTATATTGCCCGTGATCATGGAAATGAGAAACAGACTAATAATAAATAATAAATCATTTATTTCAGGCAACACAGGTGTCACGTACAGGATGTAAAAAACTTAAAAACTACGGCCCATATAAATATTTCCTTAGTCTAACATACATAAAATAAACTTATTTACTACCACGTATTGTCGGCGACGACACATAATGTTCGCGCAATTTGTATAAACAAGATTCAAATGCAATTCGGCACGGGTTCCCATGCTTTAAAAATATTATTTTTTGTGTAGCTTAGGGCAGTTCTACAAAATGTAGGACCTATTCGTTCAAAAAAAAAAATAAGGGACATCCTAATTAACATTATTTATTAACTTTGTATCACAAATAAATAAATGAAGTAACAAATAAATATGTTAACCATTCGAGTCTCTTTCAAACTTCGCGCTCACTGGTCAACTTTTTTGGCGTTCATACGGTGTTGCCGTTTACTTTCTATACGACTTTATTCATGAAAGAAATATGGGTTAAAACTCTCGTTATAAATCAACGAAAAACAGAATAAAAGAATGAAAGAAAATATTTTTATTTACCTTAAATCTACTATACACAAAAGCCTATAAACTATGTTAATTCATGATCATCATCATCAGCCCGTATACGTCCACTGCTGGACGTATACGGGCTGCCCGGCCGGCTGCATAGCCCCCCCCCCCCCCCCCCCAAACGACGCCACAAATAGCTGTCCTGAGCTGCCTCCATCCAACGACTCCCTGCGACCGCTACTATGTCGTCGGTCCAGGGATGTTATTTAATACTATTTAATTTAAAATAATTATTTAATTTTGTGCGTAGAAGGTTTTATGGCAAATATGGCCTTCACTCAGCATTAAGCTGGTTGCACACAGAATTGTCCATCCAGCTCTCATTTTCAGTGAAACAAAACGAGGAAGTTCTCAAGCTGACGCGCTTTTATAGATTTTCTAAAAGCTTATATGACGTTATCTTAAAAATATGGCGGCGACCAGCCTCGCCATCCGACCGTGAACAGTGATTACTCACTCGGTCAGTAAAGCTTTTACTTACTTAAATAGGTTAAACTAGCTGCTGCCCGCGCCTTCGCCCGCGTTTTATCGGGGAAAAAATAGCCTATAAGTTATTCCAGGTCCCAAACTATACCTATACCAAATTTTTAACTGCTATCAATACCAGTCAGAAGCCTACCCATTTTTTTATATATTTCCTAAAAGCATTATTGTAATGAATATTTTCTGTGACGTCATCATATGAATATATGCAAATCTTATTTTTGTCGTTATTGCTAACTGTTCCGTGGTATTGGCGTATCATGTCCGCTTTAGATGCGAGAGGATGCAAGTTCAAATAAATAAATAAGTAAAATTTATTCAAAGAAACTCGTACATAGAAAAAACATGAGTGTATCTAAATAAATATAGATAAATGTCAAAATCTTCACGTACTGGCAGGTTAGAAGGTCTAAGGGCCACACTCCACCAAAGCTGAGCTGAGATGAGCGGAGATATGTGAGCTTCGCTTCGCTACATTCATCTCAATAAATATCCGACGCTCGTCGCAAGCAGCACACCCACTCTAGCCTCACATCTGTACTTTAGCCAGCACTAATCTCCGCTTTAGCCAGCACAGATCTGCGCTTTAGCCAGCACAGATCTCCACTTCACTCTAGCCAGTACGCATCTCCGCACAGCTTCGGTGAAGACACCTTAGCTGAAAAAAGTCTCTTCTCGTGCCACATGACAGCTTCGTATTTGAGGGTAAGACGCGCTTTCTCACTCATAGCGTGCCCCATTTCATTCGAAGTGAAACAACAACAAATCCGCATGGGCCGGCCGCTGAGATTTGGGAGATGTTCGTAGCCTTCTTAAATAATAACTAAGTCCGTTATTAGGCATCTTGCTACTAAATCGCATAACTCCGCTTTGGTGGAGTCAAGCCCTAAGGGTGGCGATGACCAGCCTCACTCGCTATCCGAGCGTGAACAGTGATTACTCCCTCGGTCAGTTACCACGGCGTGGCCTAGTTAGCTCTTTACAAGTAGGCTGTTCTTGTTATCTTTGGATAAGTTCTGCAAGTTTAGTATTGGGTACCATGATCCAAGAAAACAAGGTAGTTCCTCTGGGAGTGTCACTAGCACACGTCACTGTCCAGTTGTCACTTTATGTCAACAAAACGTAGAAGTTTGGAAACAAATGTGATAAGAGTCAGACAACTGGAAAGAGTCAGAAGGAGACACTCCCGGAAGAGCAGACCTGTTTTCTTCAATAATGATTTTTCCATGTTGGGTACTTTAGATAGAGGTTGAATCGTTAGAGAAGAAAATTAAAACCCAGCATCAAAACCCCTGACTGAAATCGAGCGCCAGTTATCTTCTTTAGTTGGAAGTAATCTTGTTGGAATCTTCAAATAACACTTGGAGAAGAATGGGGCCGGTCTCATTCTTGTTAGCCTACATCGAAATTGTTTAAGCATAACAGAAAACAGCAAGGTTAATGAATGAAAGAAAGAAAATCAATTTATTGGCTCACATTGAAACACTTTAACCTACCTTGCTGTTATCTTGTTGTTTTGTATCAGTAAACATTAAATAATAAACCTCTACAAGGCATACTTAATAGCACAATTTCAACTGAATAATTTGACTTGTTTTAAAGAACGTTAACCGACTTCAAATTTGTTTTTCAAAGTAGACCTGTTGTTTACGCCCGTTGCCATGGAAACTATTTGTTACCAATCATTGTGATAATTTGATTGTTTTCAAAAACCTCTTATAAAAACTTTTACACTGTTTAAGTTTTGCGGATCACCAATCCCTTGGGAATAAAAAAATTATGATCGGTCCATAATTGGCGGAAATAAAAGAAATGATGAATGAATAAAATCTTTCAAAGCCATAAAAGAAGAAGTCGAAGTTGAAAATCTTTCGAAACCAAAAATTGTGGCGTACTTCTGCTCTCCATTATTTGTAACTCCTTTATTTACAAAAAAAATATTTTGTATTCTAGAACCGTACAAAGGATTCAACTCCTTATTGTATTTCCCGACGCGTCCAATCAAGTAAAACGTTCTCAATAGCACATTGTCTACTGTAGTGCGAACTCTTGTATCGAAATCCTGCTTGATATATTCAATGTCGATATAAGCCCCGATTCTGGGAGTGAAAAACGATACGACAGCAGAAATTTTAAGTTGTTCGTCCACTGCATCGGAATCGGAGCCTGCGCAGCTTACGAGGCGTCCGTCGCGCGTCGTCGCGTTGGATTATTCCAATTTCCCCCTTGATAAATCCCCCTGAGAGGGGAAAACTGGGATCTTTAAAATTCGATATTGAAAATACCCAGAATACCCGGAACAAATATTTGCAGATCGTACGAACGTTTGTCCCAAGGCGGGAATCGAACCCGCAACCAACTGCGTCGTAGGTGCACCTTCGTCCGCCGCGCCACATCGGCCTTCAATATACAATACTAGTTGTACCCGCGGCTTCGCCCCAGTCGAATTTAACTTTTTGAGCCTAACTAAATTTTTTTTAGTTAATGTTCTTTTCGGGACGGAAACAAATCCAACAAATCAAAAATATATATGTATGTATGTATGTATAATCGGTTCAGCCGTTCTCGAGTTATAAGTGGTGTAACTAACACGACTTTGTTTTATATAGATACACACATTGCACACATAGACTAGCTGACTCGGCAAACGTTGTTTCGCCATCGACCACTGAGGGTTGAAGATTATCGCAGTACTAAAAGTAATAAGTAAAAATGTTATTTATTGGAATGTGTAGTACTAACTCATATCGATAAAAAATGGGGGTTGGTGTTAGAAAGGTGAAATTTGATAAAAAATACATACAACCCGGTATTTTTTATGCCAAATCATTAAAAAAAAACAAAAAAGTGACCAAAAAATTCAAAAAGAATTTTTGGGTGAGCCCCTTATCACTTAGGGGTATAAAAAATAGTTAACAACCTATTCTCAGACTAACCAAATATACACAAAAAATAATAAAAATCGGCCGAGCCGTTTCGGAGGAGTTTGGTTACAAACAATGTGACACGAGATTATTTATGCATATATATAATGAAACACTACCGGGTGAAAATGGCCTCATTATCGGTAGTTGTAACCATTAACATTTCAATGAATTACACTTTGCTTGGGCTTTGAGTAAAAACTCGCTGCTTTCCAGGATTAAAACGATATACGAGTATGAAATATATTAATAGCTAGTAAGCATAATAAAGGCGGCTCAGGACCGCTATTTGTGGCGTCGTATGGGGGAGGCCTATGTCGTGTCGTGACGTGTATGGGTTGATATGATCTTTCCCGGTCATGGCTGCACACATGACAGAATGTCCAAATTGTTCGATTACCTATCTGCTAGATGATATGAGAGTTAAAATGCACAACAGATGATGATGAAGCATAATAATATATAATCGAGAGTTATTTTGTCGGTGTGCCTGCTAACATTTAACTCTTAAAGCGCATATTAATGCGACACTAGCGCCACTCTTTATTTTTTCTTGCATTTTCTAAATATGGTTTATTGCGTCTGGTGGCCACCAAGAGTAATAAACCATTTCTGCTAATACTAAATGAAACAAAACTATTACAGAGGTACCGAAAAATAGTTTACACTGGGTATTATCAATTGGCGGTAAAAACTTTTGGTAATTCTTTTCAATAACGATAATAAAAAATAAAAAGTGCCGCTAGTGTCGCATTACTATGCGCCTTAAAGGTCGATTTACACTTATCAGTGAAGCCACAGTTCCGTCAACGTGTTCGCTTAGTTCAATATCAGTACAGACTACTTCAAGCTGTGACTGCATAGCAAACGACTGTCTTGTACGTACACTCATACACGGACTGCTAGGAGCAGTTCAACTGCTTCGGGCGGTCGTGCGGTCAAGCGGTCGCCCGGCATACACGGACTGCTCGAGCTGTCAACTGCTCTCGCGCAGTTATGTCCGCCCGCGCTCTTCATTCCACCTCCTGCGCGCTTCCCGCCCGCACGCTTCCTGGGCCCGTACTCGTAAAAACGAAATCGAAGTTCCTAGAAAGTTTCGATCAGTTCAGCAGTTGGTATCAACTGCTCGTAGCCGTTATCAACGGCAGCTTCAAGCTGTCGACTATGACTCTCCGAGCAGTCCGTGTATGGTGGCCCTTATACTCGTACTACGGAGCTAGCAATGTTAGTTATTGCGTCGATCTATGTATTGCTTGAATCCATGTACTTTGCATGAGAAAAATGATCCAAACCCTATTTTCATAAACCAATTCTATTAATCCGCTCGTCCTCCATTTTGTTTTTAATGCCGCAGCGTCCGTGATCCGACACAAAATATCGTTATTAACGAATACGTCCGTAATTGCCGGTGTCGGCACTGACACTGAGAGCACTTTGTCGACACTGACAAGTGGGGATGCGTTCATAGAGAATGTATGAAAGAATATTTCGCACTATGCCGGCACTGGAGGGCAATTCAAAATTCTGGCAATATATCTACTCGATAAATATGGCAAGAAATGTCAAAATATTGAGTGATAAAGAAGCGTATTCTGAAAAATCTGCCAATCGATATTTATCGAGGGTTTTTCTTCGATGAGTTGCTCGATGAGTCGCACGAGAATGCAGTTTTTGACGGTACTCGATATTTATCACATGATATTTTTATCCCGTGATAATGTGTATCACTCGATAAAGTATCACGTGATACGCAGAATTGGCCTGTTCGGAACGGTCGCTTCACTGATATCTGTGAATTGGCCTTTACGGCTGAAAGGATCTCAATGTAATTTAGCAAGGTTATAGATGAGATCTCCCTCCCGAAGGAGGACATAGGGTACTTTTATCCCGGAACGACACGTGCGAAACTGGGCGCAGCAGCTTAATGTATATATTAGTACAGGCCGCAAGGCTCTTGAGTGGCAACCGCGTACCGGAAGGCGCAGTGTGGGTCGGACCTCGCGATGGACCGACGACCTAGTGAAGGTCACGGGAAATCGCTGGATGCGGGCGGTGCAAAATCGGTCATTATGGCGATCCTGGGAGGCCTATGTCCATCAGTGGACGTCAATCGGCTGATATGATGATGATGTAGGTACTTCAGGTATCAATATCTATGCCATATCTATTTATATAGGTATCGTCGTAACAATTCTGCTCTAGCTCATCTGATATACAGGTTGTTACAAAAGCCCCGGTTAACGAAGCGTACTTTAGATGCTGTCATTTACATAAATACAGGTTGCGCTGTGTTGTCGGCCATTTTTATTTGGTTTCTAATTCAAAGAGTATAAGGCAGAGGCAGAATTTTGGTCATACTAATTTTATAAATGCGAAAGTATGGATGTATGTCTGATCTGGGATAAAACATAGACTACTTTTTATCCCATAAATCTGTTCCCATGGGAAAAATTGCCTTTAAATATTTCTTATATATATTTCTATAATATCTTTAGAAACAACTCGTATGAAGCTATGGGCATAAACTAGTATTTCTATATTTATTACGTTATCTCACATTTAATATTTTAAATGCGTAATTGAGACCAAAATTCTGCCTCTGCCTTATACTCTTTGAATTAGAAACAAAATAAACATGGCCGACAACACAGCGCAACCTGTATTTATGTAAATGACAGCATCAAATATCAAATATCAAAAATCTGATATTTGAGAGAAGATATAATAGAATATAAGAAATATTTAAAGGCAATTTTTTTAACAAAATAATTTGAATCTCGCATTTACACGAGACGATCACCCTTAATTCGTATTAGTCTGTTCAATGCAAGGACAGGACAATTCGCATAGAGCTGAATATTTGTACGAATGTTCATAACACTATTATATAAATGAAATGTGAAAAGTCACCATCGATCCGCCATATGCAAGACGTGTAAAGATTTTTTTATAGATCTATTTTTATGATAAAACTTACCGTTTGCCTGAAAAACGCAAAAAACATATTTACGAACTTTGACCTTGAATTTTTTTTTGCATATGCCGTGTCGATGGGAACTTTCACATTTCATTTATAATGGTCGTTTTACCCATGTCTTCTGTCCGCTAGATGGAAAGTGTGTGCTACCTACAAAGGGTGACGTAAGAAAAGTAGGTCATTTGTTTTGATGCGTGTATTTTCACAGTCCTTCGTTATTAATGTAACATAGGATATTAGGATATTTTTTCAGTTGATATCAACGAATGAACAAAAAATAAAGACGATATAGTAGAGAGATGTTTATTTATTTATTGATTTATATTTAGATAGCTTCTGCTCGCGGTTTTGCATGTATTTTTCCGGGATAAAAGTAATTTATGTTAATCTAGAGCTAGAACTACATCTCTGTTAAAATTTCAGTCCGTTTTTTTCGCATGAAGAGGTAACAAATATCCAATACATTCGCATTTATAATATTAGTGTGATAACGGGATTGGGATGAACAAAAATATGTTTCAGTCCGAAGGAATCTGGGCAAACGGCTCCCACTGTTTTCTTCTTTCTATCTTTTTTCTCTTTCTGTTCGCGATTCACAGTAACATACCAAGCCGGGCAAAAATATGTCACAGAATTAGATTGTTACAATATTTCACCTTTAACAACAATGCATTTTTCCTTATACCATGACCCTCGAATAACAAATGACCCCATATGTGACCCCCCAACATACTATTATTTATTCTACGCCTTCACAATAAACAAACAAACACATTGCCCAATAACCCTGTATAACTAAACCCAGTACCGTCAGCCCAAATACTGAGCTTATATCATAAAAAATTCACACCCTGTATACGCGAGTGGAGGGTGCGATCCATCCATTCTGAATTCGACCTAACTGCCTCCAATTTAAGGCTGAAATTTAACTGCAAAAAAGAAGGTTTTTTGCAGGAAAAGTAAAGGGGCCTATACACAGATCGGAAACTGTGGATTTATTATACCTATGAGGATACTGTCAATACCCTATAGATCTCTTAGAGCGAGGCCCCATTAGTGCTTTGCACTGCGTTGCATCTTGACACTAAGCATGTACGGGCTAAAACCTCCTTTTGTCTGGCATAAGGATATCGTCCGATGTTCGTTTCAAAAGTCTCTGCGCGTGGCTTTGTATGGGGTTAACCTAGAGAAAAGAGCCCCGCTAGTTAGGTTAGGTTAGGTTAGGTTTGATTTCTAAGTAAATTATTAGCTATATTATTTATTTGTAAATACCGCATTTTACTGCCCTATAGTCCGGAATCATAGTCTTTCTAAATACAGTAGAACGCCGATTATCCGAATTAATTGGGAACGGGGTTGATTCGGATAATCGGAAATGCGGATAATAGGATATAAACTGGTATTAAAAAAAAACGAACTGTCACACATAGAATAAACTTTATTAAGTTTAACAAACACAGTTCTACGATAAAACTCGCTTGAACATCTCGATCAGAGTAAGTTGCAACCCCATCAGGCGTTAACAAAAATATAAAGTACATAATAAAAATTCACAACAATAATAAAGGTACATACATATGCTGCGGCAAATAATATACGAAACCCCGTGCGCTCACTTGAACGTAAAAATTTCGAGCAAGGACCGATTCGGATAATTGGTGATTCGGTTAACGGCGTTCGGATAATCGGCGTTCTACTGTAGTATACAATACCTATACCTATTTTTAGTTCAATAATGTTTTTATTTATTCTTTCATTCATTCATTCTTTCATTCATCTTTCATTCATTCTTGGTGGCACCGTGTAATATCTACAAGTGAAAATCGTCTGTGAGTGAGAGCCTTTATTTAGAACCAAGAATTTAATATGACAAGGGAACGCTCATAGCGAAACAGACTCCGTGTAGTAAGACTTACAAATCATTTTCCCCTGACTGATTACGTCCGTTTGAACGTTTTAGAACTTAGTGAAACGAGATGGAGGGGCAATGAACTTCACGTTTCAGGAGTTTCAGGACCCAAATTAAATTTACAGAGGTAATTTCTAGAGGATAGTTACTGTTGGAAAACACACTTACGGTATAAGCAGTTTAGATAAAGATTGGGATTCAAATTAAAAATCAAATATTTATTTACCATAAATTCACAGGGAACACTTGGTCAAGTCAATTGCTACAAAATATCATATAGGTAATAAAAATAGTAATAATCAGAAAATAATAAAATAATAAATGAGGCCGTGGGGCCGGGGCGTACGAATATCGACCCCTCCAACTCAACCCGTGGATGTCGTAAGAGCCGACTAAGGGAACCTACCAGAGGAAGGGCAGCAGCTTCCTTCCGAGTATTTTTAAACACCAACACTGCGATCACCAATCCGCCTGCCAAGCGTGGTGATTATGGCAAATCCCCCCCTACATGGGAGACCATCCACTCGATGGACCAACGACATCGTAGCGATGGATGCAGGCGGCTCAGGACCGCTATTTGTGGCGTCGTACGGGGGAGGCCTATGTTCAGCAGTGGACGAGTATGGGCTGATGATGATGATGAATAAATGAGTTAACGAATGATTGTAAAAGACCATGAATAATAATAAGTTTAATTAATCAAATAAAAATTTTAATGAGTGAGGCTTTGTCTTAAAAACTAAGGCTATCTAGTCAGTCCACGACTTGATTAAAAGTGTTATGTCCCGTTTAGTTCATTATTTCACGTGGAGTGAGCTAATCTAAGGCGGATAGCATGACATTTTCAATCCCAATATTTATCTACACGACTAATACCGCCGGTTAACTTTGCCGGTTAAATGGAATTTTAAAAGCTAAATTTTTCCCTCTAAATCCATTCGTTTTGCATAAATATTATTTAATTTGTGTTAAAAAAATATCTGAGCGCCTGGTCGAAGCGACGCGTGACCCGAGAGCTGGTGAGTATCTGGCGCAGCGCATTAGCATTGCCATACAGCGGGGCAATACAGCCAGCGTCTTGGGGACGCTTCCGACTGGTATCGATATGGACCAGTTGAGCTATCTGTAGATTGTTTGCAACAGTCTGCAGTTAGCTCAATTGTTTCAATTGTCAATACTAGTTTAATTTGTATATATTATTTGATTGTTATTTTCTTAGTCAATAAACTTTATTCAATACATGTCTAAAAACATATCTGAGTAGTTTCGCAGAATCAGTCATTTAGTATATTGGTGGTAGTTTCGTCCCGACCTACCACCAAGGTTAGGCTTGGTGGTAGGCCGGATCCGTAGCGAAATATGGTCAAAAGATCAAGCATCGTACCGGTCAACAATAAAATGGCTTCACACGTTCAACTTCAACTTCTTTTTTAATGGCGCCGCTTTTTTCGCTATGACTTTGCCAGTGTCAGTAAGGAGTGTTATTTTAATTTTGTGGGCAGTTCAGTTAAGTGTAGGTACTTAATTACTATGTTAAAGACTCAAATATGGACACATAATTCTAAAATAAATTATGTGCTTAGACGCAGAGCCATTAACCAAGAAGTTGAAGTTGAAGTGGATAGGTAACACACAACTCTCACCTCGTCTACCCCTACGCTTTCAAAAGGTTGACCTTTTTCTACCTTTGAAGTAAACTGGAGATACAAACAAACCAACAAACTACAGCACTAAAACCTGGGTTTCGTCAGCGGAAGAGTAAACAGGTATTTTCTAGACCAGTGTTCAGCAAAGGGTGTGCCGCGGCACACTGGTGTACCGTGGGCATTAGTTGGTGTGCCTCAGAAAAATAAGGTTATCTCCTAATCATAAAGTGAAATAGACAGACGGAAAAAAATACTTACAAATAATGTAATCCGCCGCAACCTTCTGTTTCATCGCTTATTGTTTATTCTTACAATTAGTGTAAAATAAATATTTTAATAATGGATAAATTCATTAAACGTGGTCATAAGTAAACGTAGTGTTAGTTTTTCAAATGAAACTAATGAAGAAGAAAAGAAGAAAGAGTCAATGAAAAAGAAACCCAAAATGGTTCATCGAAAATATGACAAAAGCTTCATAAGCAAGGTACGGTTTTACATATTGCGGAGACGAACACCCCAAAATGTCTTGTTTGCGGAGAAACTTTGGGTGATAATTCGATTGTGCCCAATAAACTAATACGACATTTATCCACTTATATATTATACCTACCCATCAGTAGCCCAAAAAACAAAACATATTTTCAGCGTTCGAACAAACATGTAAATCTCATGAGTTCGTCTTTCAAAACCTCAGACAAAGCATAAAAAGCAAGATAAGTGATCGCGAACATGTTAGTTAAAGTTAAAAAACCGCACTTTCTTGCTGTAACTTTAATTTATCCGTCTGCAAAGAAATTGCTAATGTTTCGCATTAAATTCCATTTCTGCAATTTAAAATTTAGGTTTTTTAATCAAAAATACTAAATTTTAATAAGATTTATAAGAATAATAAAATTTATATCACTTTTAACGGATTTTTTATTTATGGTGTACCTCAAAAACTTTTCGTTTTCCTAGATGTACCTTAAACAAAAAGTTTGCGGAACACCCTTCTAGACCTTCGTGATACACCGTCGGTCACATTGTCACTTTCCATCAGGTGAGATTGTGGTCAAACGAAAGTCAATACATAAAATAAATTAGAGATGAGTCCGGTATTCAATAACTAACTCAGTACCTGTTAGCATGGTCCTAAAATATCTAACGCTATTGTAAAATCCGCATACCGCTAGGAAATAACTGTGTATTGACTTTCGTTTGACCAAATAGTTTAACAAAATTACATTTTGTTTGCAAAACAGTTTTGTTTACTTCTTTTCATTTGAATCTTCTAAATACAAAGGGTGTTTAATTTCAATGCATAACGTTACGTGCTGTGCTTAATATTCACATTATTACTTAGCCGTGCAGGCCATTTAATAGCTTTTTAACCGACTTGAAAAGGACGAGGTTCTCAATTCGTCATTTTTTTGTGTATGTACGTATATGTATGTTACGCGTTATCTCCGCCAATTATGGACCGATTTTGAAAATTCTTTCACTATTGTATAGTTAGTATAATTTTTATTCCCAGGGGATTAGTATTAATCTCGCAAAACTTAAAAAAAATGTAAAAGTAAGGGAATTTAAACCGGTTTATCGTTTTTTAAAACACGCCATATTACAGATATTTTGTTGCTACGTTCTTGAAATATTATAAGCTGATAAAAAAATAAAAATAAACGCTTTTTTCCTATATTCATCCACATGTAATGCGTTTTCTATGTATAATAAAAAATATTATATCTATGTAGTGTATATAGTAAGTATATCAGTTATCTATTACCCATAACACAAGCTCTGCTTAGCTTGGAACTAGATAATGTTATGTGAATTGTCTAGCATTATTTATTTATTTAATGTATCCATTTTAATAACTTTGTCTCTCCCAATGAGGTTTGCTGGAAGAGAACTCTTTTTTAGCGCTAGGTAAGCTCGCCTTTGGCATGAATTCTCTTGCTCAATGTTTTGTATGTATATTTTATTGTGCATTAACGAATTAAGAAATAAAGCTGTAGGTCTTCCTTAAAATAAATAAAGTAACTCTAGGTGGGTACAAGGTACCTGAGTAAATAAAAAGATTAGACGTTATTATTTAGTAATTTTGGCAAAAACAGATGCCATAATAACGCCATAAAAACACGAAAATGTCTCTTTTCGGTAATTACAGTGTATCATATAGGATATTAAATTTTATGTGCCTGTTACGGCCTGTGTCCTTTATAAAAATCATTATGTTAGTACTAGGATTTGTCCTTCGTTCTTATAGATAAAAAGTAGCACAAGCATAAAAAAAAATTAAGTAAATAATTTCATTACCTTTTTGCGTCGATGGTTACAGAAAACAGATTATTCGCAATAATTCTTACCCAGTTAAAAATATTAATTAGCAAACTATTCCCCCACGCCAGGGTGGGGCGTTTGTAGGTCGCTGGGTTATAATTAGTAGAATTTATGATACCCCACCTACGCTTGTTTCGATTTTTTTCACCCCTAACTTTTAGCTTTTCATTTTTGCGTCCAGTTAGATGTTGGTTGACGTTTATAACAGAAAGTAATAAAAATAAGTAATCGTATTAATTTCAAATAATTTTTAGGAGGCATATGTCCAGCAGTGGACGTCGATCGGCTGATATGCTGGCTGCCAGTGGTTATGCACTAATCTCACCGCTCGCATACCGTATGAGTCGTAACTGGTACACCGTACGAATTAACAGTAAAACAAAATTAACATTTTAATTGGCAATTAAAATATAGTTATTGTCAAACGAATCGAAAGCAGTTTTATTATATGAAATTGCCTTTTACCACATCGAGTTGAAAGGAAGGAAGAAGTATTCCTATTAAAGGCACAAATTTTAAGAGCATATCGTTTAAAGCGCCTGTTATTCCCATTTAGAGCACTCGCAAAGAAGTAGTTTCTAGTGATGGGGTTCTGATATAACTAGCTGTATATATATAGCTCTATAATGTAAAAGAATATTTGGAAAGTTGAATTGTAACATAAATTTAATAGTACCTATTAATAATATGATTCGCACAATATTTGCACGCCTGCGTGCAGTAGATGAGTCCGGTATTCAATAACTAACTCAGTACCTGTTAGCATGGTCCTAAAATATCTAACGGTATTGTAAAATCTGCATACCGCTAGGGAATTACTGTGTAAAGCGAGCATCGCGCCTAACCGACCGTGAGCCATAACTACCCAACGCTTCAATATCTAAACTTACCTAACTATCATCTACGCATATGTAGGTACTAGCGGACCGTTCACCCGTAAAGTTATGTAACTGTAACAAGTATTTGGTATTTCTAACCAAATCGGTTAGAAATACATATATTGGGTAGAAATCAGGACAGATATAGATTATTATGATATTGTAACGTTATTGGGTACCAGTTGGTACTAGCGGTATTGAAACAAAATACCCAACTAATAACCGGTATCCAAAATATCAAATAACTCCCATCCTTAGCGTGCAGGCTGATTAAAATTACCTAAATAGTTATAAGACCTGACATTGTATAATATTTATGTATTCTTGCAAATAAATGATTTGATTTGTAGCTTTTTCAATTTGATCTAGATATAAGATAAATCTACATAGTTTTAGAACTGGGTACATAGTGGTAGCACGTGCCGATGTCAAAAACTTGGAATTCCCACACTTTTGTAGGTAGGTACTAAATGTAAATAAATAATAATTACCTACCCGCAGGGCAGCTTGTGCCGAGCTATTGGTGAGTAGCAACACTACGGGTATCGAATGCTCCCGGGGAAGTTCCTGGTTCTCGTCTCCGCTTGCGGAGTGGTATCCCAAGAGAACCAGATTCCCACCTCTTGCTTGCCTTCATTGGGCGGTCTGAGTGGAGTCGCGAGAGATGCACAGCATCTTAGGATGTAGACTCGGGGGTGGAAGTGTCTTATGGCGTAATAATGAGGAAACCCGCTCACGTGTCTTCGTGATGGTAAATCGGGGCCGCACCTCTCGATACCCCTTAGTCGTTTGCACCAATGTTGTTCCGTTCCAGCATTTACGCCCACAATTTGAGGAATCCATCAAGCATTCGGCAAGCCACTGTCTGCCGCTTGTAACAGTATTGAAAGTATGTTTATGGCAGGCGTCCATAGTGTCCCCCATAGCCGGGTAATCGGGCTATGGGCCCATCAATCAAAACAACATGTTTTTTTATTACTTTCATTTTCTTTGCAATAGTCTCTACACCTGGCGGATATCATCTTTGGGTGTATCATATTGTGGAATCAAGGTGATGTTTGCTATGTGTAGCTCTTGCCTTTAGATTAATTCTCATAAAGAGCCTCTGTGCTGTTGGCTTCGGCCCCACACATGGCCCTCAAAGGACCGGGTCACAATATGGCCCGTGATCATGGAATTAGATAAATAATGCTGACAATCCACACAGCATCATCTAGCCCCAAGCTAAGCATGTGTGTACTAGATGACTGTATTTTTACCCGACTACGACGAGGGTTATGATTTTGACACCCTATGTATGTATGTATGTAGCCGATTTTTATGTTAACCACGTAGCGCTGAAACTACTGGTCCGATTTCAACAAATGAGGTGTCGTATGATTCGTCTTAATAGCCCGATGGTTAAGGGCTATGTGACGTCAGATAAAATGGGGGTCTAACGAGATAGCGGGGGTCTAAGTAAGGGTCGCAAATCTCAATGTTAGCAAATATGCTCGTTTGTGGTGTCGTTGCAAAGGTCTTTGTTTGTACTTTCCGAAACCGTTTCTCAAACTTTTTTGAGGTTAACGACTCTGAATCTATTAGCAAAAAGGTGTAAAAAAAATATAGTTAATGGAGGCCTATGTAACTAATTGTAGGTATATGGGGTGGATGCCTCCGACTACCTAAGTATCAAAAGAAAATGATAAGGGCAGTAGGTGAACGCTTAACACTTTTATGTAGTCGGGTTTTAGTTTTTAATATATTTTTTTTATTATACATATAGAAAATACCTAGAACACCCGAGAAAAATATTTGCAGATCGTCAATAGATTTGTCCCAAGGGGGAGGGGCGGGAATCGTATCCGTAACCTCCTGCGTCGCGAACAACTATTTTCAAGACCCGAATGATAACCTCTTTGTTATTATTGTAAATACACATTATTTACCCCATAAAAGCAAAAACAACTTAACTCCAAGCAAGAAACATAAACTATACACATATAAAAACTGACATGACTGTTTACAACCTCGTATCCACCATCATTCATATTTGCATCGACAATAAAAGCAGTATAAAGATGTTATACGTCTTTATGTGAACTGTTGGCTGAGGTTTTGTAGAATTTTAAGGATTTTATTAAACAACAAGCTGACCCAACCACGATTTCATTTGCGAGAAGTAGGTAATGTTGGTTACCATGTAAACAAAAATCAAAATTTCAACCTCGTAGCTTTTCTAGTTCCTGAGATTTCTTTCCGATAAGTCAGTGAGTCGCCTAACTTTGACTCCACACCATTGACCATTAGGGTGCGAATTTCAATAAACCCTGATACACATGTCTGTTTATTTTAAGTAATCTTTCTACGCTACAAATTTTGACGGGCCAACATTTACATTCTGAAGTTATTATAAAAATGATCTTTGACCGCATTAGAATACGAATTTAAAAAAATCCGTTCTCAGCGAATGCCTAGATCCTAAAAGTAACCTCCATGCAAAATTTCAGCTTCGCAGCTATTGTAGTTTCAGAAATATCTTGATGAGTCACCCAGTTTTTTCTTTTATAAATATAGAAGAAGATATAGAAGATAGATAGGCAAGTCGACGAAGGACTGTATTTGAAAAGGTCGAAATAAGTTTGCAGTAATTAGCTTATGACTTGCTCGGCACAATTATATTTTGATGGCAACTTGCCTAGATAGATTTCATAACATTTGTTTTTTACAATGGCAATTTTCTCGTTACAAGATATCTTGTCGTAATATACAACACTAGCGGCGCGCCCCGGCTTCGCACGGGTATTTATCAATAATTTCAAGATCCCATTTTTATCCCATATATATGCAGTTTATTGTATAGCCGGGGATAGTGTAGCTTCCGAACAGTGAAATAATTTTTCAAATCGATTCTGTAGTTTCGGAGCTTATTCAATGCAAACAATCTTCCATCTTTATAATATAGTATAGATTATAAATAACTATCTACGGTATACCGTTTTAACATTCCGAGATGCTTCTTGCTGCCCGTTTAATTTTCGGTATCAATCGTATGCTTTTAAACTCTTCCATAGATGTTGCAATAACACACCGTTGCTGCTGTCAAAGGCAATTTAATTCAATCTTTTCTACCACACAAAAAAAGCAATTGTGTACAATTGTGAGCGTAACTTCATGTGCACTCTCTATTCCTTCCAATCTCATAATGATGGGACGGCATACCGACACGACCGGGGATGTCAGGTGCAGGACCAACGGCTTAACGTGCTTTCCTATACACTGGGGTGTGAACATCGCCTACTTACTGAGATATATAGAGAAAGGGACTTACCAAGCTTATTGCTGAGATGCTGGTGCTGATGTTGAATATGCTGTTGCTGGGGTATCTGTTGCATCAGCGCTGGATGTGGCAACTGCAGCAATTTGGGCTCCAACTTGGTTGCTGCAGCAACGGGTATCGGCCCAGCGTTGGTCATGGTGGTCATTGTAGCAGCAGGCATCATAAGCGTCGACATTGTTAGCATTTTGATTTACTTCACTAGTTCTACAATATTTTTAGCACTTCATTTCAAATTTCATATAATTTGCACTAGCGCTTTCAGTTCTCGTTTACGGGATTTTCTTTTGGGTTGGCGGCTTTTTACATGCTTTGTTCTTTTGTTTGTTAGTTTATTTCTATGTTAGCTAAAACTGTGGAGGGGTTTAACACTTTATTTTAGGAGGATAGAGCGACTTTATTACTATTAGCGGAGATGAAACAAAAAAAAAATTACTTGTTTTAAGACCAATATTATGCAAGAGTAAGTACATAATAATTACACAACCACACAAAAAAGCTAACCTTATGTAAATATGTAAGTATAGTAAAACCAACGGACCCTCTAGTAGACGCGTAGGTATGTATACATAGCGGCACGTAACTTTAGCGCTGACCGTTATAGCGCAGAAGTAAATAATAAGGTACCTGGGCGGGGCTAGAGGTACATTACCCATGCGCAGCTATCCCCTCCGCGTATCGCTCGGCGCTAGACTTACGTGCCGCTTACTTGCCGCCTTGCTCGCCTTACTTGAATTTACAAATTTTTTTGAAGTTATGCAAAAATGTTACACAGGCTCTTAATTTTTACTTCGAATATCGATTCAGCAGCTCAAAATATGTACGTCGGAAAAGTATAGTCCAATTCGTTGCACAATCAACTTTTTTTGTGTGGCTGTATTATGTTCCCAAATAAATGATATTATTGAATAATGATATTGATTATTATATATTATTATGATATTGATTATTATATATTATTATGATATTGATTATGTTATATTATTATAGATATAATAAATAATATAAAGAAATTAAACTAGTATTTACAATTGAAACAATTGAGCTAACTGCAGACTGTTGCAAACAATCTACAGATATAATAAATTATATTATTATTGATTATTATTGAATTGGATTTTGGATAAGTTTTTATTCTATGAGCGGCATTCTAGGTCAGAGTTTGAGTAGTACCATTTGCATTATACAATTTCTCTTTATGATATCATGATATGTTGGTATTATAGTACCGCCATTCTGCCCGCCAAAATTCAGATCGATCTGAGTTATGCGCTTTCCGGAAGTTCACCCGGAACTTCTAAAAGTTTTCAACTCTATGGTTAAATAAAAATTGGTTGTTTATAATTATTATGTACTCGACGCACGAGATGCAATAATCAATGGTTAAGGTATTTTTTTACAAGTATTTGAACGCCCGTTACGAGACTTATTTGGGTGATTACTGGAAACTGACAGCGCACGAGATACCACTAATGCGAATTAACACCAATATCAAAATTAAAATACGGTAAATAATAGATTGGATTATATTGTCGTCGTTGGTGTCAATTCTGTTGACACAAAAAGTAAACTCAACTATATTAATATAAAGCTCTTAAAAAATTGCCGCCCATTTGCGATCGAAATAAAAATAGGAACTGCATTTCTATTGGTTATCATATTAGTTAAGTTTAGTTTTTGAATTAACAGAATCGACACAACAGAATCAACAGTGTTTTAACATTCTCTTTTCACGTTTATTCTCTTGTTTAATTCTGAATAATATTATAAGCTCTATCCTCTCAAAAATAAAGTTCAAATTCAACGATATTTTCTGCTTGTTTTGTTTTGCCCGGGGTCAAACGGAATTAAGAATTTTGTAGCCTTTATGCGCATGAAGTATTTTTTCAATTATTTCGCTGTTGTTTATTGTTTCTTTGATGTTTTTAACGTATTTAGAGACATTAAATACGCTTTTATAAACAATGGACACGCGTTTTTAGAATAAAAAGAAGCCTAATGTTATTCAATTTCCAGATCTTTATGTATGTAAAATTTCAGCCCGCCGAAACTCTTGAATTGTATTTTGGTAGACTACCAAACTAAAAACGCGTGTCCATTGTTTATAAAAGCTTATTTATTGTCTCTAAATACGTTAAAAACATCAAAGAAGCAATAAACAACAGCGAAAGAAGTATAGTTGTCTTTGGCTAAATTTCTTCACAAAGGTATACATTTTCTACTTTTTAGTATTTGTAGGACTTTTGAACGATTTTATATAATGTATAAGGATTTGATATATATATATATATATATGTACATATATACCGACGACATCGTAGCGGTCGCAGGGAATCGATGGATGGAGGGGGCTCAGGACCGCTATTTGTGGCGTCGTATGGGGGAGGTCTATGTCCAGCAGTGGACGTATAAGGGCTGATATAATGATGATGATATATATATATACACATATTAAATATGTATATATTATTCTGTATATGTGGTCAATTACAAAAATAGGAATGAAACGTACCGTCACAGACGGACTGTAGCACTGTCAGAAGGAATTTTTACAGAGACGTTACTCGGTGATTGTCATCCTGCGTACCAATTATAACTTTAAGTTGCCATTGCTGTTAATTCTGTTCTTGCAATAAACTACCTCTATCTTTAAATCTTTAAATAATAAACAAACCCTATTTCTCCTGGTCACGCTATAACTTGAGAACGGCTTACCGATTTAAGTAATATTTTTTTTAATGTTTTCTAATACATCGGATAAGGATCTTCCATTAAAAAAATTATGAAATGTACGCAGAAACTCAAAGAAAAATTAAGAAAACTTAACGACTACCTTTATTATAAACTTCTTAACCTTTGCCCCAGCGTTATATAATCATTGAGAAGCACGTTTTAAATAACTTTCAGTTGTTAGAATTGAATGACAAGACAACGTCGGTCGGTGAGTTGCTTAATCTGAAATTTCTTAAAATGCTGTCTTCCCCTTTCGTTACCATAAAAATGAACATAGGTAATTTTGGAGTTGCCAGATATTTAAGACAAGTGTAAAAAATTGACACAAAATGCGTTCTCTTGAAATCTATTGAAATAACTAGGATGGCGTCAATTTTAGTGTAGCAAAATTAGTTAAGTTATGGAAACTGCAACAGAATCGACACTAATGCCCGCTAACGCTTCCGCTGCCCACCTAAACCACAGCCTTATTCTGAGCACTGTCGCTACTTAATCAGCGTGTGGCTAAGTGCTTTCTCTAGTAACACAGCATGATTTTATACCACTATGCTAGTGGGTAATGTGCTCGTAAACAACTAAATATTTTCTTACTAGGTCAGGATTTTGGTATAGCTCGTCTTCTTTCGTAAATTCATTTATATTATTATTTTCATTCATTTATATTATTACTAGCTGCTGCCCGCGCCATCGCCCGCATTTTATCGGGATAAAAAGTAACTTATATGTCCCAAATTCCCATACCAAATTCAGCCCAATCAGTAGTTTTTGTATGTTCAGTAGTTGTTCATAATCATAACAGAAGATGTTCAGTACAGTTCTGTAGTTTTTGCGTAAAAGAGGAACAAACATCTATACATCCATTACACAAACTTTGACATTTATAATATTCGTAGGATTTCGTAATTTCATGTCTGAAAAAATAGTAGCTATTATGGCGTGAGAGGAAGTGAAACATAGTAAAGGCCTATTTCGCGGCCATCGTAAACTAAATACTCGCTCGAAAACTACGCACTAAATGTTTTACACACAGTTTTTTGTGAGCTGCAGTATTTTTTTAATAAGCGATTTTTATATTATACTTTATTTTATTTAATGAGATTCTAGAGACTATTGGTGACCATCGTGGCACGGTGGGTTAGAAGACGACATAATTGATGCGAGTTTCATTTCTCGTCGTATTAAGAATTGAGTATTATCAATAATTATGCTAGGGGCCAATAGATGAAATAGAATAATTATAGAAACAGTTTTCATTGCGAGTGCTGGTAGCAAATCGATAGAAATTAAATCGATTGAAGTTCGCTTTATTAACCAAGAAAATTACAATCAAATAATAGAAACAAATTAGAACTAGTATTTACAATTGAGCTAACTGCAGACTGTCGCAAACAATCTACTGACTCAACTGGTGCATATCAAAACCACATAGAAGCGTCCCCAAATCGCTGACTGCACTGCTACGTTGTATGGCAATGCTAATGCGCTGCGCCAGATACTCACCAGCTCTCCGGTCACGCGTCGTTTCGACCAGGCAATATTTTTTTTAAAAACCGTTGTGCCAACATGATGTTGATTCAGAATTTTTTTACTCAAGTGTTACTTTTACGTAAACGAAGCTACGTGCTCAAACCAGCAAAACAAATTTTATGTTCACCAATCACAAACATAATGTTTAAAATTCAAAGTTTTGTAAAATAAAGTTAAAACCAACTTGAAATAAACTGATTTTTCCGAACGCAACGCACGCTCCGTGAAAGTAGGTCAATAGGAATGAAATCGAACAGGGTAGATGAAGCCGAAAGGAGGCCGAAAGTTTCGGTTATTATTTCTTGAAGTAAAGTTTAAATAATATTTTGTTTGTTGAACGCGTGCAATACACCCTGAAGAATTCCCTCGTTACGTAATAAAAGTTTTAGTGTTCTTCCAATACAAAAAAAATCTTAAGTTTGGTTCTTCCCGCTTACATTTATTATAAATTCGTTTGTCCTTAAGTTTTATTGTTATGTTTGCAGTTTTAATTGTATACATATTCTCTACATCCTAAGATGACGAGGAGGAGGAGTTTTACAAAAGTGTGAGCTTAACGTACAAAGTTAATTCATTAAATCATTTATTTTGACGTAAAAGTTACAAAACATTTCGTTACAGTATGTTTACGTTAATCTACTAAAAGCTAGATCCTAGAAGAATTGTTTTGTCACAGCTTATTTCATGGCTTTTTAGGTGAATAGATCCAACCCGTAATTTCATGAACAAGAGTTAACTGCGCTTTCAGAGTCAGAACAGCTTCTTGCTCCGCGCAAACGAGCCACCGACCACAGCCACTGGTGGTCAGCGACAGCCGCTTAACATACTTTTTCATATATTTTGTATAGACGCGCCATACGTGTAGCCGGTGGCGGCCACTCGCTTCTGACACTGTTACAAATGTGGTGGTAGCGCGCGACAGCCACCGGTGGCTGTGGTCGGTGGCCCATTTGCACGGGGCCTAAAGCCGAAACAATAAATTCTACGCAAGCACATCACTACCCTCATGTATTAAGTTATTGTAGGGAGGCTGATTTTAAGTGATGGGAGCCTCTACGTAGTCAGGTTGTTGAAAAATTACTCTGCATTTCCGATCTTTCAAGTAATTATTTATCTATACGAATCTATCACATTAGACGAGCGATGTGGCGCGGCGGGCGAAGGTCCGCCTGCGACGCAGGAGGTTGCGGGTTCGATTCTTTTTTTTTTGTTTCTTGTCTCCTGGGAATTTTCTTGGCAAATTGTTCCGTTCATAATATAAATATATATATCTATGTATGTATTATATTACCTACGTATATCAGTCATCTAGTACCCATAACACAAGCTATGCTTAGCTTGGGGTTAGATGATGCTGTGTGTACAGCTTGTACAGCATTATTGGAATCTGGTCATTCTTTAAGTCAAAATCATTGTTTTTCTATTTTACATACTTGTGATAAGGGATTTAGGATGTCAGTCTTAGAAAATTTAGAAATTACAAAATATAGTAATAATACACTGTTGAATGAACTTAGTACAGGTTTGCCTAGGTCACCGTTATTACGAATCTTTTCAAACAATAGTACTGCCACACACACACTATGAACTTTGTGTGCGCACTGTTTGATCCGTGACTATATAAAGGGGGGTTTTGCGGGCAATGCTTCACTTGGCGCGCGGAGCTCGGAGAGGCAACATCACTGGCGGGACTCTGTCGGTGTTGCTGTGCTTACCAATCTCAATGTCAAGGTCGAGTATTGTGGTGTCCTGAAGATGTCTCGTGGAGAGACGAAACTAGTAGACAACTTACTTTGATGAATACTATCAGAGAAGGTTATACGCGGAATTGTTACTAAATATTTCTTCATTCTAATATTGTGCAATGGATTTCCGCAAAGTAACGCCTGAATCTATTATTTATCTTGTACAGCATTATTTATTTATTGTTTATCACATCCCACATCAACAGTTCACCGCTGGACCTGTGTTTTACCAGCACACCATCCAGTCCACAGTTAAACATCCTCCCCAAACAAGGGGGATTTTTCATAATCACCACATTGGCGATCGCAGTGTAGTTGTTAACAATACACAGGATGAGGCTGCTGCCCTTCCACTGGTAGGTTCTCTTAGTCTGGTCGAGAGACAAGCAACCTTGCGGTGATCAAGAGCTTGATTAAGGTTTTACGTTTTCCTAGATTTAAGGCTACATTTATCCAGGGAAATAGCGTTTAAAGCCGCAAGATAAAACTAGTCTCACATAAAATCATTGACGATCCTACTCTAACAAAAACATAATACAAAACGTTGTAAGATTTTTGTATTTTCTACGTTATAATAACAAAGATGGGTCGGTTTTATCCATTTTGACGGTTGTTTGTTTTTCATTACCAGCGTCGATATGGACTAACGGCTGACCCAGGGTTCAGCTGAAAAATGGTTTAGTGTTTACAGTTGAAATAAAGCCGCTGTCCCACCGCTGCGCACGGCCACACGGCGCATTTTAGCGGGTCTGATATGCAGAGCTGCGTGGCTTCGTTTGTTTGACAAAGTAGGTCTACGTTTCCACTTCATCACAGACTACGCGAACTCTGTGCATGGCCACGCGGCGCATTTGAGCTGTGTGTGTTTGTTTTTTGAAAATGTAAGTCACACGCGTACGCCGTTTGCATAGCGTTGACAGCATCAAGCTGCGTAAGCACCATATTCGAGCAAGCCACGTGTGTAGCAATGACATCATTAATATCATATTTGTACGTAGCGTGTTCATAGGTTGTAGTGGACATTATCATATATGTATGTATGTACATATTCTTACAAAGCGAGGCTAAGCACACGTGCATAGCCTCTTCGTGCGCAACGATGGGATAGCGGCTTAATAATTGGGGTCCGCTCACGCTTTTGTTTTCATGTTGCTTATATTATAAACTAGTTTCAGCCCGCGACTTCGCCCGCCCTGTTTCTATAGGAACGTTTTATGGTTATTTTATCCCATGGAAACTGATTTATGGGATAAAACGTAGCCTATGTTCTATTCTAGGCCTTGAACTACATCTATGCAAATTTCAGCCAGATCAGTTCAGTAGGTAGGTAAAGAAGTAACAAACATCCATCCATCCATCCATCTAAACATTCAAACCTTGGCATTGTTTTTTTATACTTGAAGTATCAAATTAAGCCAGCAAAGGTTCTTGAGCGGTGACCGCGATGCAATGTGAAACGGAGTGTGGAAAGACCTCACAGTCGATGGACCGACGACATCGTAGCGGTCGCAGGGAGTCGTTGGAAGGAGGCGGCTCATGACCGCTATTCGTGTCGTCATTTGGGGGAGGCCTATGTTCAGCAGTGAACGTATACGGGCTAATGATGATCAAATTAAACTGAGCTGAAGCAAAAATATCCAACAGAATTATCGGCTTTTGAATATTAAAGTGTTGTAAAAGGTTATTTGCCAACATGAGTCATACAGATAACAACGAGGCTCTACTGGTTTTCAAAAAATTATCTGAGCGCCTGGTCGAAGCGACGCGTGCTCCAGAGAGCTGGTGAGTATCTGGCGCAGCGCATTAGCATTGCCATACAGCGAGGCAATGCAGCCAGCGTCTTGGGGACGCTTCCGACTGGTATTGATATGGACCAGTTGAGCTATCTGTATGTAGTTTGTTTGCAACAGTCTGCAGTTAGCTCAATTGTTTCAATTGTAAATACTAGTTTAATTTGTTTATATTATTTCATTTTTATTTTCTTTGTCAATAAAGTTATGTAAAATTAAAAAAAAAATTACAACAAACTATAACAAAACTCCAAGTGAGTTGCAAAAATTATCAGTAAATAAATTCTAACAAAATTTCAAAACCCTTCTGTGCAAAAAAAGCTTACTAAAAAGAATCAGATTGTCTTATATGGTAAATCATAAAAAAAATTGAAAACAAGCTTTTGTATCATGTAGGACCAAAGTGCTTGGGAAGACAAATCCAACTAACCCAAACTCGACTAGGTTAAGTTGCTTCGTTTAGGAGTTCCTATGGCCTTCGGTTTACATCATCAGACCAGCTCGATGATATCATGACATTGCATTGTCACCGAACTTACATAAAGTATGTCAAATTTCTAAAATTCTGTTACAAGATTTGTCTCATAAAAACTTACAGGCCAAGTAGAATAAAGTAGGTAAAAAGCTTGAGACGGGTTTTTCACCAACTCGAAAAGTAACATCTAACAGGCTAAAGGTTTCTGCGTCGCTTTATACTTTAATCTACATACCGAAGCGACAGAAATCGAATATATCAATTGCCATCAATGACAATACATACGGTGTATATATATATAAACTAAGTATATGATGGCCGTGGGGCCGCGGCGTACGAATATGTCGATATTCGTACGACCCTCCAACTCAACCCGTGGATGTCGTAAGAGCCGACTAAGGGAAGCCTACCAGAGGAAGGGCAGCAGCTTCCTATTTTTAAACACAAACACTGCGATCACCAATCCGCCTGCCAAGCGTGGTGATTATGGCAAATCCCCCCTACATGGGAGACCATCCACTCGATGGACCGACGACATCGTAGCGGTCGCAGGGAGTCGATGGATGGAGGCGGCTCAGGACCGCTATTTGTGGCGTCGTACGGAGGAGGCCTATGTCCAGCAGTGGACGGGTATGGGCTGATGATGATGAAGTATTTGATGCAATAGTGACTTCCCATGAGAAACACCGCCCAGTTATTCCCTTAATTTCCCGTCAATTATCCAAATCCTATGCTATCCTACTATATTATAAATGTCAAAGTTTGTAAGGATGGATGGGTGGATATTTGTTCCTCTTTCACGCAAAAACTACTGAACTAATTGGACTGAAATTTGGCATGGGTATAGTTTGGGACCTGGAATAACAAACATATAGGCTATTTTTTATCCCGATAAAACGCGGGCGAAGGCGCAGGCAGCAGCTAGTATGTTATAATTTAGCTGGGATTTGAAACCGCGCGGTCTAATCTCCGCGCCATGTTATTGTAGGGGTACCCTTCCATGCGATGTCGTAGGAATAACTGAACCGTAGTAATGGCGGGCGAAGAATGTGTATTGACAAACTTTTAGGGACGGACAGCAAAACAGACTACAATAATTGATGTGATTAATCATAAAATAAACAGGATGTTCAAAAATAGTATTACATAGTAAAAAAACGCAAAAGTTTTAGAAGATTATCATAAACCAACGCGATTTTTATTCAGTTATCAATTTAAATTTAAGCAATCTCAGGTTCTACTATGCATTGTGCAAGTTTGATGCTAATTTTTGTTTTAATTGGAAATAAAATCAATAGGTACGCATTATGCCTAAATCATTTATGTGTCCTTTATATTGCAAACTGTTTTCCAAGCTCCCCATAGTCGATTATAGATAATATTAAATAAATAATAAACACCTCTAGAAAACCGGTTAAATAATATTGTATTTAGAATAATAAGAAGCTAACATTTCATTAAATAATAAATAATAAAAATTTACCGCAAGCGACAAAATATTACCCCTTCTCAAATAACCCCATCGAGTCCTGTTTTGCCAACCGTACTTAAATAAAAGGGTGACGGTTTACGGTACTATTACCCTACCCCTAAATTCTCGTAGCAACGTAGACCCTCTACGGAGAGCTACGAGCGTAAATTATTTTTTCTAATTTAATTTTATGAATTTTGCCGCTATTTTTTACTTTAAACGTGAATTACGGTGATGAAAGAATTTATAGCAGTAGCCTTACCATGGATTATTTATAATACGCTGATAACGTATCACGTTATCAGCGTTATTTGCGCTAATTTTAACGTAAATAACGCGTTATCTGCGCTATTATCTTTGCAATGAAGTGAATTATCTGAATGAACCCTTATTATAACACCCTCTAATGTCAATTCGCGTTATATTAGTGTCAAAAAAGTACGAAATCAAATTCTTCAATATAATTTTTAATTGTTAATAATAACTATGTTTATAGTATAAAATTTGACTTGTCTAAGTGCTTATTTTGTAAGCCTAAAGAAATAAAGTTATTGATTCTGATTCCTACCCATCCTCGTTCGCTCCCTACCAGTCCTACCCGTTATGGCCTACGGAGCTGAGATGTGGCCACTCACGGTAGGGGTGGGCCACCAGTTCAAAGTCGCTCAGCGAGCTATGGAAAGAGCTATGCTCGGAGTTTCTCTGAAGTTCGTAACGAATACCTCCGATCCAGAGTCATCAACTTCGCTCTAAGAATTAGCAAGCTGAAGCGGTAGTGAGCCGGCCGTATCTCGCGAAGCACCAACAACCGCTGGGGTAAACGTGTTCTTGAGTGGAGACCGAAACTCGGCAAACGCAGTTTAGAACGTCCTCCAGCTAGGAGGCTTATGTCCAGCCGTGAACAAATATAGAATGATGAATGAAACTGAACCGATGAGCGAAAATTATATGAGACACAAATAAATCCTAATATTATTCTAGGCCCGATTTCACGATACTCTTATATGAAAAGATCTATCAAATTTAAAAAAAAAGAAACACTGACTTGCAGATGTTTATAAAGCGATAGGCCTGTATAAATTCTGTGAAAAACAAAATTGTGCTTTATTGAAATATAAATAGAGACCTGATTCTTTGTTCCCTTTTGTAACTGGACAGCAATCTGAAACAAAAAAGTAAGAGTTTAGAAAAAGTTTAAGTTTCAATACTTATTGTAAAGGAGTTTTGATGAGGGAATAGCAATAAGCCTTCTTTGCGTACTGCATAGACGGTGGGTAAAAAATTAAGTGGGCAAAGCCAGAAATGACTAAGTAATAATTTCGCGTGTTATATTATATATAATAAAACCGGCTTAAAATTCCTGAATAATGATAATAATCGACTTCGAATCTCCTACTTTTACATTGTTTTTTAGTTTTGCGGGATAAATAATAATCCCCTGGGGACAAATTTTTATGGGACCAACTCGGGATTATTTTCTATACAATAGTAAAAGAATTTTCAAAATCAGTTCATAATTGGCGGAAATATCGCGTAACAAACATACAAAAAATACAGTCGAATTGAGACCTACTCCTTTTTTGAAGTCGGTTAAAAACTGGATACATCAAGTGGTGGATAAATCCAGAACAGAGCCCCGGAGTCCAGTTGACGATATTATCGAGACTTGATCGTTATGTCTCCTTTATCTGTGGAATTTCGAACAGCGCGCCTCTATCGTGCGGGTAAGGAACTAATCAAATCAAAATTTCTAACACCTTTTTTATTCCGAAAAACGTATGTAAAGCGAGTAGACGCTAGTATTATCACTACATATTATAAAGCAAAGTCCTCCACCGCGTCTGTCTGTCTGTTCGCGATAAACTCAAAAACTACTGAACGGATTTTCACACGGTTTCCACCAATCAATAGAGTGATTCATGGGCAAGGTTCAGGTATCTAATTTGTTAAGGATTTGTGTAAATTTGTTGAAATATCACGATAATTGTTGGAACTGTCGGAAAAAATCAAGCCACCGCCTTGGCTTTCATCGAAAACGCTGCCTAATCCTTTGAGATAAAACAATGCAAGATAGGATATTCCTCTACTACCCTTGCGAAGCCGGGGCGGGTTGCTAGTATACAACAAAAAAGTAAATGAATATATAAGTATGTCCATAATGACTCTCCTCACGTCCACCTATAAAACTTTAACGCGTTTCCCCCAATCGAGTACGGAACCCTAAAAATCCATTAATAGTCCCAAACTTGGATTACATAGGCCCAATCGCTGCTAACATCTGATTAGTCCCGCCATTAAACAAAATAAATAGGTAAATAATGTCGAACAATCCACACAGCATCATCTAGCCCCAAGCTAAGCAGAGCTTGTTATGGGTATTTATTACGTACGTATAGTCAGCTTAGGGCTAGATGATGCTGTGTGGATTGTCCAGCAATATTGATTTATCTTATCTAATCGTAAGTTGAACCGATAACCGAGTAAAAGTTCTCGAGTGGCGACCGCGATGCAATGTGAAACGAAGTGTGGGAAGACCTCCCACTCGATGGACCGACGACATCGTAGCGGTCGCAGGGAGTCGTTGGATGAAGGCGGCTCAGGACCGCTATTCGTGACGTCGTTTGGGGGAGGCATATGTTCAGCAGTGGACGTGTACGGGCTGATGATGATGATGATGACGAATTGTAAGTTATCTAGGGAAAAGTTCCTGATGGGAAATAGAGTCGATTCAGACCAATTATAAATTTTTTGGTCGATACAATGATCTCGTCTGAAACTCATTATGTATTGCTTTATTTACTAGTCCGTACAACGAAGAAGAATGCGGGCACCGCAGTGAGCTCACCGCTTTACTTAAAACTAGCAGCTCCCGCGGCTCCGCGCGCCTTTTCGAGATAGAAGTAGCCTACAGAGCTCTTTAGGTACTCTTTATTAACAAAGAAAATTACAGCCAAATAATAGAAAAAAATTTAAACTAGTTACAACTGAAACAATTGAGCTATTGCAGACTGTTACAAACAATCTACTGGCAAGACTGATCCATATCAATTCCAGTCGGAAGCGTCCCGAACACGCAATATTATAAAAGTAATTCTGTCAGTCTGTGTAAACGGCTGAAGAGTTCTTAATGAAATTTGGCCTGGAGATAGATGGTTTTCCGGGGAAGAACATAGGCTATTTGTATTGCGGAAAAACGTTTGTGAATCCGAGGATAGAAGATGTTCTACTAGCCGAATTTCGACCAGCGGTCAGTCTCAACGGAGGCTAGCCAGGTGCGCAGGACATATCATAGTACACAAGTGTGTGCGCAAACACAGATGCACTCACTATTCCCTCACTCTCATAATCCGATGGGACAGCAGACCGACATGACCGGAAAGAGATCATGCACAGGACCAACGGATTAACATGCTTTCCGAGGCACAGGTGTGTAACACCGCCAGCTTCCTGACTCCAGGCTGCTACTGTGATTTCTTTTTGCTAGATAAACCCTTTTTACTGTTATTGGCCCGATCCGGGGGATTTGAACTTAGGACTTCGTTATCAACGTTTGAACAAGCTGCCACCGCTAGACCAACGAGGCAGTCGATTGATTTATATATTACATACTAGCTGCTACCCGCGCCTTTGCGCGTTTTATCGGGATAAAAAATAGCCTATATGTTATTCCAGGTCCCAAACTATACCCATACCAAGTTTCAACCTAATCGGTTTAGTAGTTTTTGCGTGAAAGAGTAACAAATATCCATTCATCCATCCATACAAATTTTCATAATATTATTGTAGGACACATACAACTCGACCAAGCTAAGCTTGCACCTCGCTGGAATACGGCGCAATCGATGCAAGGTGCCAACTTAGCTTGGGCGAGGTATAGATAGGTATTATTAGCCGATTTCAAAAAAGAAGGAGGTTCTCAATTCGACTGTAAGTGTTTTTTTTTGTATGTATGTTATGTGCCCGCCAATTATGTACCGATTTTGAAAATTATTTCACTATTGTATAGAAAATGATCCCGATGTGGTCCCATAATAAAATTATTATCCCTAGGGGATTCGTATTTCTGCTGCAAAATTAAAAACAGTGTAAAAGTAAGGGATTCGAAGTCGATTAGGTTTTTTAAAACACTCAAATTATCACAATGACTGTTAACAAACAGTTTCCATGGCAACGGGAGTAAACAAAAGGTAGCTTCAGAAATTTGAAGTCGGTTTATCTTTATTTAAAGCACGCCAAATTAACCTATCCTATCCTACTAATATTATGAATGTCAAAGTTTGTATGGATGGATGTATGGATGTATGATTATTTGTTACCCTTTCACGCAAAAATTACTGAACTGAATGGGCTGTTTGGGTATAGTTTGGGCCCTGAAATAACATATAGGATTTTTTTTATCCCGATAAAACGCGAGCGAAGGCGCGAGCAGCAGCTAGTTTATTATATTTACATAGAAAACAACAAAACACCCGGCAAAAAGTAAAGACGTGGTCAAAGCAAGTCTATAAAAATACTAGAGGAAAACTGACCCAATCCGACCCTTGACAGTTTTCCTTTCATAAAGACATTAAGGTCCATGCCCGGAGGTAAAATAGCTTCTGCTATAAGTAGCCCTTTGAACATTTTGTTAGGGTCATCATCATCATCAGCCCATACACGTCCACTGCTGGACATAGCCCTCCCCCGTACGACGCCAAAAATGTGTCGTCAGTATATCGAGTGGATGGTCTCCCATGTAGGGGGGATTTGCCATAATCACCACGCTTGGCAGGCGGATTGGTGATCGCAGTGTTGGTGTTTAAAAATACTCAGACGGAAGCTGCTGCCCTTCCTCTGGTAGGTTCCCTTAGTCGGCTCTTACGACATCCACGGGTTGAGTTGGAGGGGTCGATATTCGTACGCCGCGGCCCCACGGCATATTATTTACTAATTCTAACGCTTTTTCATACCTTTATCATCATTCTTTGCAGAATGCTTAACTTACCTCGATAATCGATAGATAGAAAATGCTTTATTGCACAAAAAACAATTTACAAACAATTTATAACAAATAATGTCGGAATTGGCGGTCTTATCGCTCACGAACGATCTCTACCAGACAACCTTGGATGGATAGGATCGTTGAATTGAACACGGGGATCTGTTAGATAGTATTGTTAATTGTCGGTACGCATCGCAAATATAACTTACTATTAATAGTACAACTTGTTCTCCGCGGTTTCACCTGCGTTAAGCAGTTAAGCAACCACCGAAGTTAAGCAAAGTCGGGCGCAGTCAGTACCTATTTGGATGGGCGGCCGAGAAAAGGTGTTAGCTGATTTTTGATCCACCAAATAAATCTTGGTTTTCCTTTGCAAAATATTTGTAGGATCTACGGAACCCTCCGTGGGTGGCCGGTTTTATTCACAGTAAGATCCGAGAAGAAGAAGAGAAACCGGCAACCTTACTGGTGAAATTGCATCATTTTCCAAAGAAAATGATAGAAAAACCCGATATAAACCTATTAACTTACAAAAACTCGACTATTGAGAATTATTTCCACCATAACTACCCATAATATTCTGCATAAGTACCCTTATATGGCTCTTATAACCAGGTATAACCCTAAGCATCCCTTAGGGCGACGGAGTTACAATTTCTCCCCAATATTTGAGTTTCCTTTTCCAATGTTTCTATTTAAGTTATTCTGCAAATAAATTCTACGGAGGCTAGGACATAAATTGTGCAAATATATGAAAATAAATAAATAATAATTCACAGACACATTTCACAGTATTTCTCGTTATAATAATGGCCTAATGTGCATTGTGTCGTTGGCCGTGGGGCCGCGGAATAGAATATCGACCCCTCCAACTCAACCCGTGGATGTCGTAAGAGCCGACTAAGGGAACCTACCAGAGGAAGGGCAGCAGCTTCCGTCTGAGTATTTTTAAACACTAACACTGCGATCACCAATCCGCCTGCCAAGCGTGGTGATTATGGCAAATCCCCCCCTACATGGGAGACCATCCACTCGATGGACCGACGACATCGTGGCGGTCGCAGGGAGTCGATGGATGGAGGCGGCTCAGGATCGCTATTTGTACCGTCGTACGGGGGAGGCCTATGTCCAGCAGTGGACGTGTATGGGCTCCCGGCGACCGCTACGATATCGTCGGTCCATCGAGGAGGTCTTCCCACACTCCGTTTCGCATTGCATCTCGGTTGCCACTCGAGAACTTTTACTCCCCAACGGTTAATGGTTCTACGAGCTATATGGCCTGCCCATCGCCACTTCAGCCTGGTAATTCTGACCGCTATGTCGGTAACTTTGGTTCTTCTACGGATTTCCGTAGTTATTATTATCAAATAAGAAATAAGGTGTTATTGATATTCTCTTCACTGAAATTTTTTGTCCACTAGTGGAAGAAGTGAAAATTTTAATGAGGTCTGAAGTAAAAATCACACATAAGTGTAGGTACTTGATAAGTTAAATAAATACTGTACACTGATGCACTACTAGTGCATTACTGTACAGTGGGTCATTTTTTTTATGTTGTTTTCTGTTTTGGTGGGTAATGTTGTGGGTAATGTTTTTCTGTTTTAGTACCTACTCAAATGATTTATATTATTCTGAATACGGTTAATAATGAAAAGTAAGAAAAAACGCCCGGAAAATTTAACTTAGGTACCTACATCTGGGGCGTGTGGGTAGGTACCTACATATACAAATATGTATATGGGTAACTATGCTCAGCATAACAGTCAAAAAATTTTTTTTATTGTTTTCAGAACACCAAGCTTTTAGATCCTCTAGGAACAAACTGCTTTGGAAGACAAGTCGAACCCAAAGTCGACGGAGTTAAGTCGTTTTGTTTAGGAGTTCTACCTTCTGTCTCCATCAACAGACCAGCTCTGTTATCGTTTTTTTAAACACGCTAAATTATTAAGTTATCGAAAAGTAAAGACTCCAAGAATCAGGAAATACTACATAAACCTATATTCTTAGTTAGTCTTTCGCCCCTCTATGCCACAGAGGTCGTCAATACCTCCCACTACTCCAAGCATCGCTGCATATTTTAGTATTTTTAAACTAAATGAAACCAACATACATAATATCCAAAGCACTGAAAATTTATTACTATCTCCATCCCTTTCTTCCCTGGTAGTTGAATAGACTTCGACCGTCTCTTTTCTCTTTCTACCCGCGCATGCGTAGATGTTTTCCCTTTGTTAGATATACACGACTCAAACGTAAGGGAACTAGAATTGAATTTGGTGAAATAATTGATTTAAGCTGTGTATGGAATGTGCCTAAATATTCTCGAATTGTAGAGAATTTGGCTTCTATAAATGTATTAATACTTAGAAATGTACCTTCCTTCATAAGTTGGGTAAACTTTGAAACAAATATTTCGATTTAAATATGGCGTGTTTTAAAAAACGATAAACCGACTTCAAATTCCCTTACTTTTACACTTATTTTAAGTTTTGCGGGATAAATACTAATCACCTGGGGATAAAAATTTTATGGATTATTTTCTATACAATAGTGAAATAATTTTCAAAATCGGTCCATAATTGGCGGAGATATCGCGTAAAATACAAACAAAAAAAAATACTGACTAATTGAGAACCTCCTCCTTTTGAAGTCAGTTAAAAATCAGCTGTATACCTTTTTTTTTAGCAAATAGCTGTTCCCCGCTGTTTCAACTGCGTTCAATTCATATTTCACATTTGCAGTGGTATAAAATGGTTCTTTTACCCGTAAATCTCGCATGGGAATTTGATGTTTTACCAGGACAAAAAGTAGCCTATCTTACTCTCCATCCTTTCAACTAGTCTTGGGTTATCTAAGCAAAATCCGATACATGTGACTTACGTTCCTGTGACTTCAAAATATCTGTGACAAATACCAGTGACAAAATACTATCTAGTATTTCTACCAATCACGTACAAGTTCATTGTTTTACTGATTGAATGATATATTTATTGCAGCAATAGTACCGCTACGTAACGAAAATTCCTCTTGAATTGTATGTGTATAACGCAATGTAACAACTTTGTTATATTGCGGTATACATTTCAAAATTCCAAGAATAAAATACTAGGTGTGTCTCATTCTGACTTAGTGATATCATCATCATCATCAGCCCGTACACGTCCACTGCTGAACATAGGCCTCCCCCAAACGACGCCACGAATCGGCGAAAGCGGTCCTGAGCCGCCTCCATCCAACGACTCCCTGCGACCGCTACGATGTCGTCGGTCCATCGAGTGGGAGGTCTTCCTACACTCCGTTTTGCATTGCATCGCGGTCGCCACTCGAGAACCTTTACTCCTCAACGGTTATCGGTTCTACGAGCTATATGGCCTGCCCATCGCCACTTCAGCCTGCTGATTCTGAGAGCTATGTCGGTAACTTTGGTTCTTCTACGAATTTCCGTATTCCGGACCCTATCGCGTAGAGAAACTCCGAGCATAGCTCTCTCCATAGCTCGCTGGGTGACTTTGAGCCTATGCACTAGGTCTATAGTGACACTTGCTGTCACTTTGACCGTAATGGTGCCTAAGCATAATGCTAGGACGAATGGGAGAATAATATTTTAAAGTCTTTGATGTACCTTTCGTCCCACTGCCTATATTGGTGGGACGAACAGGACATAATTTTAATTAAGACTCTTATTTTCCCATTCGTCCCACTGATAGGACGAAGCTGGTGAGACGAACGGGATACAACGTGTTTACAAAATGCTTCTTAAAAAAAGTTGACCAAGTTTAACCATTTTCAGCCTAACGCTCAAAAGTTACGGTACTTGTTAGATATTAACACCTGATGCTGCATAAAATTCTTAAGACGAAGTGCGCTCGGTTTTGCGAGACAAGGACGAGCGAACACCGCGCGGGGAAGGCGAGAAAGGAAGGCAAGAGCCGCGGAACGGCCGGCCCGCGCGCAAAGTCACCGTTTTTTATTTTTAAATTTGGTTTTGCTCTCAAATAATACTTTCTCGCAAAAAAATAAAACCATAATCCTCTAAATTATTTATCTGAGAACACGTAGACGAAAGTTTTTTGAAATATGTTAAATAATCAGCAAATGAAAATGGTTTTTCCTAAGGAGTATCTCTGTAAAGATTTAGAGGAAACTTCGCGTTTTTTTTCTATCGAGTCAAGTTTAGTCAATCGTGTTTCGGATCCCATAAGTTACTAACTAGAATCCTAAACTTTTGATACTCATCAAAAAATAAAACAAAATTCAATGTTTTCTTGCCTTAAAATTGTTTTGTCTTATAGTTAAAACGTGGGTTTTGGGACTCACTTCACCTTAACACTTTAGGGTGCAAACAGGAGTTTTTAGGGTTAGAAAGGGTGCTACTGGGGCATTATTACTATACCTACGCCATCCAATTAGAATAGTGATTAATTTAGTTATACTCAATATAAGTATCTTAATAATACCCTGAACTGTTTGTAAAATAAACAATATACATTGTTATACTAAAATATGCCTTTATATTAATATTATGAGATAATTTTATTTAATAATTAGCACTATTGTCACCTGAAACACAGGAATACCTGGTTCAGGCAAACTTGTTATAATATAACAATTATGCAGGCAAAATTGTTTCAGGTGACAATAGTACTAATTATTAAATAAAATTATCTCATAATATAATATAAAGGCATCATCATCATCATAGGCCTCCCCCATACGACGCCACGAATAGCGGTCCTGAGCCGCCTCTATCCAACGACTCCTTGCGACCGCTACGATGTCGTCGGTCCATCGAGTGGGTGGTCTCCCATGTAGGGGGGGATTTGCCATAATCACCACGCTTGGCAGGCGGATTGGTGATCGCAGTGTTGGTGTTTAAAAATACTCAGAAGGAAGCTGCTGCCCTTCCTCTGGTAGGTTCCCTTAGTCGGCTTTTACGACATCCACGGGTTGAGTTGGAGGACTGATATTATGTATAAAGGCATATTTTAGTATTAATTATTTATTTATTAAGGGCACTTATGTTTTGTCTTATTAAGAGTTTCTTTGAATAAATTGTATTTATTTACTTTTACGCGGCAAATTTTGTTTTGCCATCGACCACTGAGGGTTGAAGAATTACAGATTACAGTACTAACTAATAAATGCCTTAACGACATCATCCGGCGGGCCTTTGTCACCGCTAACGTACCAGCTATTCTCGAACCGAATGGTCTGTTGCGTGACGATGGTAAGAGGCCCGACGGCATGACTTTAGTCCCTTGGGAGCTGGGCAGGCCTATTGTGTGGGACGCTACATGTGTCGACACACTTGCGCCTTCCCATCTTTCAAGGACATCCGTGAGGGCTGGTTCGGCGGCAGATTTGGCCGAGGATCTCAAGAGGCGCAAATATGCAGGTCTCGACAGAGCCTACGCATTTGCTCCCCTTGGAGTCGAGACCCTAGGTCCGTGGGGTACCGAGGCTCTCCGGGTTTTCAAAAAATTATCTGAGCGCCTGGTCGAAGCGACGCGTGACCCGAGAGCTGGTGAGTATCTGTCGCAGCGCATTAGCATTGCCATACAGCGGGGTAATGCAGCCAGCGTCTTGGGGACGCTTCCGACTGGTATTGATATGGACCAGTTGAGCTATCTGTAGATTGTTTGCAACAGTCTGCAGTTAGCTCAATTGTTTCAATTGTAAATACTAGTTTAATTTCTTTATATTATTTGATTGTTATTTTCTTTGTCACTAATAAATATATAAATAATGTTGGACAATTCACTGAGCATTATCTAGCCCCAAGCTAAGCAGAGCTTGTGTTATGGGTACTAGATAACTGATATACATAATACAATATATTACATAGATAGATATTTTTTATTATACATAGAAAAACGACCAGAACACCCTGAACAAATATTTGTCCCGAGACGGGAATCGAACCCGCAACCTTCTGCGTCGTAGGCGGACCTTCGCCCACCGCGCCACATCGGTCGACAAAAGATATACCTAATATGACATTAATTATGTATGTAAATACTAATTTAATTTGTTTATATTATTTGATTGTCATTTTCTTTGTCACTAGATGACTGATATTATGTATGTTTCTATGTATGTACATAATATCGATCTCTAAGATATCGATTGATGGAAGCGGCTCGGAAGAACAGCTATTTCGGAGCCGTATGTGGGAGGTCTATGTCCAACAGTGGACGTGTGTGTGGGATGTATAATGATGATGATAATATCGACGATAGCATTGGCGCAGATGCCGAAGAAGTTTTTAGGGTTCCATAACTGAAAAGGAAAAATGGAACCTTTATAGGATCACTATGTTGTCCGTCCGTCTGTCCGTCCGACCGTCCGTCTGTCCATACTCTTTTTTCAGAAACGCGTGGAGCTATTGAATTGAAATTAATATCAAATATCCAAGTCTGTATCTTCTTGGAGCCGTGATATAAAACAAATTTCTAAATCAACGCAATCAAAAGTTACAGCAGTTTATGCCCATTGAAATTTCTAAGCTATTCACGTGCTCAGAAAACCTATAGGGTATTTTGACCTGGAACCATGAAATTTGGCAACAAGTAAGGTCTTATAGCACAACTAAAGAGAAAAATCGGAAAACCGTAAATTAGAGTTTATTCACATAAAAAAATATTTTTTTATTCTCGCTATGCACCGAACACCATCCCGTTGACCTAGAATCATGAAATTTTGCAAGAAATAAGATCTTATAAATACGGAACCCTCGGTGCGCGAGTCGAACTCCCACTTAACGTTTTTATTTTTATTCGTATGACGTATGACAATAAACCATCTGAATCTGAAACTGAATCTTAATTATCCTTAACTTTTTTGGTATCGGTTAAAAATACTGAGCCCCTCTAGTTGAGGCGGTTTGAGACGTTGGACGTATGGAAGAGATCGCTTCTAAGCGATATGGCTGCCCATTGTCCTTGTCCCATGTAACATCTCTTTGTAATATTGTTTTTCTGGTAGAATAAAGGATTTTTGTATTGTATTGTGTGAGTATCCTTATGCTTACCTACCTTACCGTAATAAATAAATAATAATAAATAAAATAATCATTTATTTTCTCTCACAAAGGTTATAAAGAAACTTTTGTTAGGTACATCGACGATTCCAAAGTAAAGTTCTACGGGGCATTGTAAATGCACCTTGGTACATAAGAAACGAAGATCTACACCGGGCCCTCCAGATCGAATTCGTCAATAAAGTAGTCCAGAGATACGCAGAAGCTCACGCACGAAGACTTCATCACCACGTGAACGTCGAGGCCATCCAGCTCCTCGACAACACTGACATAGTGAGAAGGCTCAAGAGAACTAAACCTTTTGAGTTAGTGTAGTGTTATATAACATAAATAGTGAATAATTATTGCTAATTTTAATGAACACATAAACAAAGTGTCCTCCCCTTAACTAGAGACTCTAAGAAAAGTGCCAATGGACACATTCCTATTTTAATAATTACTATAAAACTAAGACAAAGCAAAATTACTCATTAGCCTACTTGGCTAGATTGTAATATAAGTAAATATATAAAAAGGTACATGACGTGTTATATTATTAACTCTTATATTAACCTGCCGTACAGCGTAACGTACCTACATCACGAAATCGAACAAGTCCAGTTTACCGTTCAGCTAAATTAAAAATCAATAGTGCTCAGCTCCTTTCGTTGCTGACTATACCTAACCTACAACGTAAATATCCCTGTGTACCTAATTATAAGACAAACTCCAAAGTTTAACCTCTCGTACGTTCATGACCTTTTGATCCGACCGAGAGGTTCTAAATATCCCGATACCTCTTCCTATACGCTACCTGACCCAAGACACAGTAAAGTGCAAACAGAATGTCAAGTAGGTTGATTTTTACAGCAGTTTCTTACAACTATTACACGTAGCGATTCGATTGACTCGCTCGACAAAACTCTATTTACATGGCTACAACCCCAGTCGGGTAACAAATAGATTTTATGACTTTTCGTTCTCTGTTTTTACACAACACGTTATTATTAACTGGTGTTTTAATGATATTTTCTGTAATGTGTGATAGATAACTATACAGCAATAATAAATTCCAGTGCTCGAAGCCGCCTTTTATTTAAATGGGACGAGTTTTCCCCACATTTACTCTTACGCCGGCTACTGAAATGCGTTACGGGGTATGTCCCGTAACGCATACAATACGATGTAATGTGTTATAGCGAGCGTTTGTGCAGTCAGTACGGAGAAAGAAGGAACACTGATTATTTTAACGAATTTGTGTGAAAAAAATGCATATTATGCGTAATATATTCTTTTTTTTACCTGTAATCGAATTGATACCAATAAGGAACTTGAAATTTACTGAGTTTGGGGCTCCAAAGTAACACAAACCATAGATATTTTACTAATACAGTGCCACTGTTAGTTTTTGTCTAATTAATGCATATTTTTTTTATTTATTTAGTATATACATACTGTCATGTCTTTTGCGATACCGTTACACGAGATGACCGCTAAGAGACTTATTCCTATGAAAACTATGTGCTAAAACTTTATAAAACAGGCTCATAATTCTATATAGATCATATAGCATTGATTTGTCATTACATAACGATTCAAAATAAAAAATCAGTGACCAAACTAATTCCAATACCAAACTTTCAATAGGTCTACTGTAAGTACATACACTATGTGACAGGTTAGATATATTGAAGGGCCATGGAAAGAGGATATTCTTGTAAAATGAGACGAGCGGCGTGAGAGGTTAAATGGAGCATGCATGTATGGAAAGCATCGATAGATGCCTTGCAGCGATAGGTTATGTTGGAGAAAATATGTGCCTAAACAGTAGGCTTTAGGCGTATTTATCTTCACTGATAAAAGTCACAGATATAGAAAATTGACGGTAAGTCACAGTGACAGAAACGAAATATATCATATATATTCTCTCTTTGATAATATCACTAAGTCACAATGAGACAAACCTCTATATACTTGGAAATTTGAAAGGTATACCGCAATTTACCAAAGTTGTCACATATACACATATTCAAGAGGAATTTTCGTTACGTAGCGGTACTACTGCCGCTATAAATATATCATTCAATCAGTAAAACAATGAATTTGTACGTGATTGGTAGAAATACTAGCTAGTATTTTGTCACAGATATTTTGAAGTCACAATAACGTATTGTATTGTATTGTATTGTATTTATTCCATATAGATACATTGTAGTACACTTGGAAAGGAAAAAAAAAAATTAAACAAAGTAGGTAAAACTAAACACAAATTAGTACAAACAGTACATTCATCCAAGATGAAGGGGTAAGTATAATATAAATATCATCAGCAATAGCCTCGTCCAGAGTATAGTAGGATTTTTCTATAACCATTTTTTTTATTATCATCATCAGCCCATATACGTCCACTGCTGGACATAGGCCTCCCCCATACGACGTCACAAATAGCGGTCCCGTGCCGCCTCCATCCATCGACTCCCTGCGACCGCTACGATGTCGTCGGTCCATCCGAGTGGATGGTCTCCCATGTAGGGGGGATTTGCCATAATCACCACGCTTGGCAGGCGGATTGGTGATCGCAGTGTTGGTGTTTAAAAATACTCAGAAGGAAGCTGCTGCCCATCCACAGGTTGAGTTGGAGGGGTCGATATTCGTACGCCGCGGCCCCACGGCCCGGGGAGTAGCTATTTTAATTAAATTCTGAAGACAATAAATACATTACTACTTAACACACTTTTGACCCGCGTCCCTCCATCTGTAGTTTCTTTTAAAGGTAAAATGCCATAATGTGTCATTCTGAGACGATACCTCGTAAAACGAAGTGAGTCTAGGTTTGCTAGACAAGGACGAGCGAACACCGCGCGGGGAAGACGAGAAAGGAAGGCAAGAGCCGTGGAACGGACGGCCCGCGCGCAAATTCCCCGATTGTTATTTTAAAATTTGGTTTTGCTCTCAAATAATACATTTTCGCAATAAAATGAAATCATAATCCTCTAGAGTATTTATTAGGGAACATGTAGACGAAATTTTATTGAAATATGGTAAATAATAACCAAATGAAACTGGTTTTTCCTAAGGAGTATCTCTGGAAAAATGAAGATTTAGAGGCAACTTCGCGATTTTTTTATATCGAGTCAAGTTTAGTCAATCGTGTTTCGGCTCCCATAAGTTACTAACTAGAATCCTAAACTTTAGAAGCTCATCAAAAAATTATAAAATATTCAATGATTTCTTGCCTTAAAATTGATTTTTCGTACAGTCAAAACGTGGGTTTCGGGACTCACTTCCTCTACCTTAAATAATAATGTTCTATATATATCATCTAGCCCCAAGCTAAGCAGAGCTTGACAAATCGTAACGCAAGCTAAGCAGAGCTTGGGCCTAGATGGTGCTGTGTAAATTGTCCAACATTATTTATTTATTTATCGGTACGCGCTGCCCGGAAACGTAACAAAACAAAACAATAAAACAACGATTATCAATAACCCCGTTCGGCAGTTGGTAAAAGAGACATATCCGACGGTAAACGAGTTATTCACATTATTATGGTCATTGCGTGCGCACGCGATGTTAGAACGTAAAGTGCGTGATGTAGTCATTGATATAATAAAGAATTAGGGTCGTAGCACACGTATCAACTCTGAAAGGGTTCGTCACCGTATCAACCCGAGCCGTTCAGTATTATTTGTATGAAACTCCCTATTGCAACGCACACTAATCGGATCGTAACGTAATCGCCTCGCCTCGGGACAAGCTCACGAACCGCAATGCGATGCACGGTCGACTTGCAGTTCCCGCGCTTACGACTCTCCGTACCCTAGCTTACGGCTCTCCGTACCCTAGCTTACGACTCTCCGTACCCTAGCTTACGGCTCTCCGTACCCTAGCTTACAGCTCTCAGTACCCTAGCTTACGGCTCTCGTACCCTAGCTTACGGCTCTCCGTACCCTAGCTTACGTTTCTTCGTACCCTAGCTTAAGACTCTCCGTACCCTAGCTTACGTCTCTTCGTCAACGTTCGGATTCAAAATGAATGACTAGTCCCGCCTAGCCGTCAACCAGCGGTCGGCGAGCCGTCAACCAGCGGTCGGCCGGAGCTTCTGATCCGCTTACGTTACGTAGACGCCTGTTTGACGCCAAGGGTAAAGGCGAGGCGGTGACGATCCCTATCCGAGTTGATATGTGTGCTACGCTACGACCCTTATGTAGAACTAGTTTCTGCCCGAAGCTTCGCGCGCATTGTTATGTTGTGCTTATAACTATACTATTAGGACCCATAAATAAACTCTGCTTAGTTTGGGGCTAGATGATTCTGTGCGGATCGTCCAACATTATTTATTTTTATATACGACTTTATTGACAAATAAAATAACAATCAAATAATATAAATAATATAAACTAGTATTTACAATCGAAACAATTGAGCTAACTGCAGACTGTTGCAAACAATCTAGAGATAGCTCAACTGGTCCATATCAATACCAGTCGGAAGCGTCCTCAAGACGTTGGCTGTATTGCCTCGCTGTATGGCAATACGCTACGCCAGATACTCACCAGCTCTCGGGTCACGCGTCGCTTCACTATTTTTATATTAGACTAGCTGGTGCCCGCGCCTTCACCCACGTTTTATCGGGATAAAAATAGCCTATATGATATTCCAGGTCCCAAACTATACCCATACCAATAATCATTTAATAATGCCTAATCGGTTCAGTAGTTTTTGCGTGAAACATTAACAAATATGCATACATCCATACATCCATCCATACAAACTTTCACATTTATAACATTAGTAGGATTATAAAAAACAGGTAGTTTGTAAGTAGTGTAGGTAATAATATTACCGTTTCCATTTCTCTTATGTCCAGTCTATCCTAAGGTTGCCTGGAAGAGAACGCCCAAAGCGATGAATAAATAAAGAAATCTAGTACCAATAAAATGTTTATGGGACCGGCTCGGGACAAAAGCGAAGGAAACGAAGTCTTTTACAGTTTTCACATCTATAAGTAGGTACTAAGCCGTGGGGCCGCGGCGTAGAATATCGACCTCCCCAACTCAACCCGTGGATGTCGTAAGAGCCGACTAAGAGAGCCTACCAGAGGAAGGGCAGCAGCTTCCTTCTGAGTATTTTTAACACCAACACTGCGATCACCAATCCGCCTGCCAAGCGTGGTAATTATGGCAAATCCCCCCTACACGGGAGACCATCTACTCGATGGACCGAAGACATAGTAGCGATCGAGGGGAATCGATGGATGGAGGCGGCTCAGCACCGCGAGAGTCGTATGGGGGAGGCCTATATCCAGCGTATGGGCTGATACGGTGAAGTAGGTACTAGGACTGTTATCCACCCCGTTTTATAACCGAGGTCTTTGCCCCTATAGCTCGGCATAGCATCGCTAACAATGTAACACCGCCTTAATAGTCGTTTCACGGCACGCAAATATTATGTTGTCACGAAACTTTTACTCATAGTTTTAGGGTTCCGTATGCGGCGGCAAACTTTTTGAGCAAATCTTTATTACAAATATTTTGATACTTATTTACAAACGAGCTTCTAACCGCTTCACACGCGTTTTCATAGATAAATGTAGCCTATATGATAATCTGGGTTTTGAACTAGATCTATATATACAACATTTCAGCCCGTTCCATTTGGTAGTTTTGGCGTTAAGAGATAACAAACATCTGACAACCCAACATGTAAATATCCAAGATTTCGAATTTTTAGTCTATGTAAGACTTGTTTAACTTTTTATAATTAAATAAGTTCAGTTAGCACATTCACTGCCCTTTCTCAACAGTATGATCTGCAAGAGTGCAACTTCCAGAAGTTTACTATGTGAGTCAAAAGCACTTCATGTTTAAGCGATAAAAATAAAGATATAGATATAGAACTGAAACGGTATATTTTTAACTCCCACACATACGATGAAAGAACATTATAAAATGAAGCCACTTTTCAAAAACTTACAAAAATGTATAGCTTGACCCTGTTCATCGACAGTTTACCCGGACTTGTGTACATTTATAAAACCTATACAGTAATTATACGGGACCCATAACCAATATCTAACTCACGCTTTTTGTATGGGAGTATGTTTTTCCTTCGTTATTATAATTAGCGGTTTTCATTCCAGTTAGTATCGATTTAGAATTATTATATGCCACTTCCGTTCAGTTTTGTGACCGCTTACTGAAACTACTCGTATATGGTATACACCCTGTATATGGCAGGGTTTTGTTTGAATTGGATTAAATTAAATGGAGGGGATAATTATTTGACTTTGTCAACCCCTGTGGCGTAATGGACGAAGGTTCGTAGTTTGCGGGTTCCATTCCCGACTCGGGATAAACACTCGGAATAAAATGAATATGTATCGGAGCACAGAGATAATTTCTATACAAGACCAAACGGATCATTAAAATTAGCCCACAATTTACAGATAAATTAGTGAAGACACAAGAAAAAAATATATAGAGCCGAACATAGACGACCGATGTGCGATGCGATAGGTTGCGAGTTCGATTCCCGTCTTGGAACAAATGTTCTACAATCTGCAAATATTTGTTTCGTTTTTTTGGGTATTGTCTATGTATGATGAAAAACATTTATGTATGTAATATATTTTATTAAGTATATCGGTCATCTAATACTAGGCTAGTGGCTAGATGATGATTGTGTGGATTGTATAATAATAGAACCACCTCCTTTTTTAAGGTCGGTTGAAAATCATCAATGACCTGCCTTGAAAGTGGTGCGCCCATTGCGAGACTATGTCCTAATTTAATTCCCGTTTATAACAATACTACCTGTTTCCCGCGGTTTCATCCTCGTTAAAGTTAAGTGTGGCTTCGACATTCATTCTGTTTTTTTAGCACACTTTCTAAAAAATGGCTGTCATCCCATCCATCAATCACATATTTTTACCTATAACCGGTTTTGAAATGGAAAATCTGCATGTTATTATAATGACGTGCATATTTACGAAGAATTATTTATATCTGTTGTAGTATTACGATATTATTACTTATTTATTTACATAATACAACAATTAATTTTACCTACTCAACTACTGAATTGGTATTTCTCGTTATTTACGTCCAGATTCACACTTAACATAGGATTTTCATAATAGCGCGGCTCCATACGCGCCCACGCTGCGTGAATGTCGAAACCACACTAAAGTAAGGCGTACGGATTGCAGTACAGTTCAATTGAGGAAAATGAGTGTTTGCATTGTCAAATCTAGTACGTAGTACATCAATGGCCCATGCCGTCTGTCACAGTCCTGCTCTATTCACATTGCCCAGCCAAATACATAAATCCACCTTAATTCAACAACACTTAGGTACTTGTCAGAACGATACAACTGTGAACGTCCGAACAGCGCGACGGCTTGTAGCAGAATCAAAGCAGAATGGACCGCGAGCCCTCGTTCCTTCGGCTTATATAGGAAAAGCTATCCATGACCTCAAATCACATCTATCAATGCAATAATTCGCGTTTACAACAATATAATTGAACACAAAAAAATATCTGAGCGCCTGGTCGAAGCGAGGCGTGACCCGAGAGCTGGTAAGTATCTGGCGCAGTGCAGCATTGCCATACAGCGAGGCAATGCAGCCAGCGTCTTGGGAACGCTTCCGACCGGTATTGATATGGACCAGTTGAGCTATCTGTAGATTGTTTACAACAGTCTGCAGTTAGCTCAATTGTTTCAATTGTAAATACTAGTTTACGTTGTTTATATTATTTGATTGTTATTTTCTTTGTAAATAAAATATATTTATATATAATACAATGTTGTAAAGGGAATTCCTACGGGAAACCAAGTAAAAACCCTCGATACAAACTTTAACACGTTTTATTACAAACTTTAACAAGCTTTAGATTGAAACATTTTATAACAGTAGAAAATACAAGGTCTGAACTCTATGACTAATTAACTAGCTTAGTAACTACCTAACAACAATAACTCAGAGGTAGGACGTAAATAAAAGAATGTGCCTACAGTCCCTATATCAGCCGGAGATCGAATCAACTCAAGCACAAAGAAACCGACCTAGGTTGGCTCTTGGAAGTGTTTGAGGAGTGTCGAGCGCCGACTGCCTGCCTGTTCGAAGGCTCGGGCGCCTTTTATTTAAACGATGGGTCCCGGCGGCGCGTGTGGCGGGGTTGGGGGGCGTCGCTGAAACGCTCGACTGGTTTTGCCGTGCGGTCGCGCGGAGTCCGACGCTGACCGGAGCGCGCGGAATTGTTTTGCTTTGTTACAGGCTCCCCCTCTGGACCCGAAGGCGGCTCGACGAGGAGTCCAGGATCTGTTGTGGCTGCAAGGGTCTGCTTCTTGGGTCTACCGCGTCTGCGCAAAGGTCTAACGGGATTAGGTATAGTGGTGGCTGAGCCTTGATAAGGACTCAGCGCAGAAGAATGATAAATACCCATGGGAACTTCTTGACTAGCGGGATGTGCCACTTCGTAGGAACAGGGTCCGTGTTGTCGCAAGATGATATAAGGGCCATCCCGTCGTGGGGCGAACTTTGCTGTCTGGAACTGGGCGGCATTACTGGGGGCGTTAGTAGCCACTAGGACGAGGTCACCAGAACAATATTGAGGGCTCGGGCGTCGTTTTTCGTCAACCAGTTTCTTTCTCGCTTCTTCCTTTTCCTCTTGTACCTCACGGGCTCGTTTCCACGTTTCAGCTAGAACGATAAGTTTTGGGGTTATCTCAGGTATAAAATTTTCAGACAAGGCTATATGTCGTAGGTCATGTTTTACATCGTCAAAGGTTCTCAGTTCTCGCCCAAATGTGAGATATGCAGGGCTGTAACTCGTGCTAATACAGCGAGCTGTGTTCATGGCATATCGTATGCTTGGGAGTTTTTCGGCCCAGTTACGGTGATTGTCCTCCACTAGGATAGCAAGCTGACTTTTCAAGTCCCGGTTTCTCCTCTCCACGGGATTTGTTTCTGGGTGATATACTGGCGTAAATGAGTGCTGGATGTCTAGACAAAACGTAAGTTTCTGCATCACAGCACTGACGAACTGTGTTCCATTGTCGCTAATCATTCGACGGGGCACTCCATAGCGAAGGAATATCTCATTCAGTAGAATCGCTGCACAGGCCTCTGCTGTTGCACTTTCCAAGGCGAACAATTCCACCCAGCGGGTAGCCACATCCTCCACAATAAATATCCAAACCTGGTTGTCTGGTGTAGGTGGTAAAGGACCAAACAGGTCGAAAGATATCATCTCAAAACGTTGTTTCATAGTGGTTGTTTGTAAAAGTCCAGCTGGTTTCATGTTGCTGGGCTTATATCGTTGGCATTTGATGCAGTTTTTGACGTAGCTTTCTACGTCTTTCCTCATCCCCTTCCAATAGTAACGTGATGCAATTCGATAGAGGGTTTTATCAATTCCGTAATGTCCAGCGGTTGGGTCATCATGATAACAGGCTAAGACAGCTAACTTCTCGTGTTTGGGGATAACTAGTTGAGCAGTGTCGCTATCACTATCTTCAATATACCGATGAAGCATGCCACTGTTCATGAAGTAGCCTTTGTTAGACCAATAAGGTCCATTCTCGTCTGGCACGGGGTTTTCCAGAGAATCAATGATTTTCTGTAGTTCTGCATCTTTCCGTTGCTCTTGCCGTATTTCGGATCCTGTTCTTCTTGGCATATCAACCGAAACAATGCAAACATCGTAAGCTTCTTGTGTAGTACTGTGACGCGGGGGTCGCGAGAGCTGATCAGCTACAATGTTTTTCTTGCCTTGTATGTACTCAATTTTCAGATTATAGGGCTGAAGCTGTAGAGCCCATCGTGCGAGGCGTCCCGTTGGGGATTTCAGCGACATCAACCAGCGCAATGCCTGATGATCCGTGGCTATGATTACAGCGGAGCCCTCGATGTAGCCTCTAAATTTAGATACAGCCCAGATGACTGCTAAAGCTTCGCGTTCTGTCGTAGAATAGTTTCTCTCGGGTTTGGTCAACAGGCGGCTTGCGTATTCAACAGGATGTTCATCGCAGCCCTCCCCCTGCACCAGAACTGCTCCTATAGCATAGTCACTGGCGTCTGTTTTTATAGTGTACGGTTTACTCATATCTGCTGGTCTTAGGACGGGCGCAGTAGTAAGACGTTTCTTCAAGTCTTCAAAAGCACTTTCTTGCTCAGAGCCCCATTCCCAACTACTATCCTTTTTTGTCAGTCTCGTGAGTGGTTCTGCAATTTTTGCGAATTCTGGTACGAAGCGGCGGTACCAGGAGCAAGTCTGCAGAAAAGATAAGACTTGACGAACATTGCTAGGTGCTGGCATGCTGGTTATTGCTTTTACCTTGTTAGGTTCCATTGTTATCCCTTTTTTGGTAATGACATGCCCAAGGTAGGCAATCTCTTCCTGGCAGAAGCGGCACTTCTCTCTATTGACAACCACGTTGTTGTCCATTAGTAGGTGAAGCAGCCTATTCAGATCCTGCATATGCTGATCGTACGTCGGTGATAATACAATAATATCGTCCAGATAGGCCAGAATGTTCATACCTTCTAGCTGTACTTTTAGTCTGTCCACGAACCTCTGGAAGGTCGCGGGGGCGTTCCTAAGTCCAAAAGGCATCCTCTGGAACTGGTACAGACCAAACGGCGTTACAAAGGCAGTCTTCTCCTGGTCCTTATCTCTAATTTTAATTTGCCAGTATCCAGCACGCAGGTCCAAAGAAGACATAAAAGGTGTTGGCTTAGCTTCGTGAAGGAGGTCATCAATGCGAGGAAGGGGGTAAGCATCTGCAACCGTCACAGCATTGAGTTGGCGGTAGTCGACGCAAACTCTGACGTCTCCATTCTTTTTTGGAACCATTACCACAGGTGCAGCCCACGGTGACTTCGATGGTACTATGATTCCTTCTTGTAGCATTTGAGCAATCTGTTCCTTAAGTACCTCCCTGCGTTGTGGTGACAGCCGGTACGGGGGTACTGCTATGGGTCTATTCACTGTAACTTCAATACTATGTTCCACTAAGTCCGCAGGATGGCCGTGATTCACAAATACGGCTGCGTTATTCCATAAAACCTGTTCCAGTTTGTCTAGAGGTTCTTCTACGCTAGCTGTCGTGGTTACCGGAGTAGCTCTTGAGACATCTAGGTCTTCAGTCGCAGACACCATCGCTAGATGTACGTCCATCTCGTCGAAGAGTGCCATACTCCGTGGAGACAAGTTGACTTCGTCGTTGGTGATGTGCATCTGTGCATCACGGTACAACGATCCTACAAACCTCGGTGAGTATCCCCTGTAAGAGGACTCTTGTGTAGGTGACGCTGGTGGTGAGTCGAAGTCGATTCTAGGTGGGGTGTGATAGGACCGCTCTTCTAATTGCCTATGGGTGGCAGCAGGTGTCTGCAAGTCCACGTTAGAAGGTGGGCCATACGACCGTTCTAACTCCAATTCTACGTCAGTCATCGAGGATGGTGTTGGAGTCATAAGCATAGGGCTTACCATAGGCTCTAAAGCCGTTATTTTTGCTAGCTTCGCAATTAATGTTTCTGATTGAGCCTGTATTGTAGATACTGATGCGTCATCTTCTTCGTTAATCAGCTCGTACTTTTTCCCAGGTTCTTCCAGGAAGTGAAAAAGGCGCTGTGGTAAATTTAACACCATGTTGGCGTCCTGGATAAAGTCAACGCCCAATAAGGTTCGGTTATCCCGAGACTCCGGAAGAACTATAAAGTTGGTGGGGATTATTCGTCCACACAACTCAACAGGAACGACCACTCGTTGGATTTGTTGTTTCCTTCTTAGTCCATCTGCCAGAATAACGTTAGCGCTCTCGCTCTTAAATGTTGCTCCCTTTTTCTTCATGACGTTAAACAGTGACGTCGAGGCAACGCTTAACTTTGCTCCTGTATCCAGGTGAGCAAATCCCATAGCTCCATTTATTTGTATACTCACCGTGGGGCGCAGCCGGGACACCGCAGATAAGCTCGCATTGAGTGAGTAAAACTCGATGTCTACAGCTCCAATCCTGTTCGGGTTGCATTTCGGGCATTTACTCCTCACAACCCCAGGCTCTTTGCACCCATAGCAGACGATTTTACTCATAGTTGGTGGTACATGAGATGAGGTAGGTACCGGCAATGTGGGAGTACCAGGTAAAGCCTTATTGTTGTGGTTCTTCTTTTTCTCTTCTTTTGCTTTCTTTTTCCTGCACTCGTTTTCCTCGTGGCCTAAGGCACGACAAAAGTTGCAACGCACTGTTTTCTTCTCTTCTTCTTCGTCCTGTCCCAAGAAATTATCAATCTGTCGAACCTTCTCTAAAAACTCTTCAAAAGTCCGAACACTATCCCTAGGGATCCGGTCTCGAACCATCGGGTGAAGTGACGTATAAAGAATGTCCAAATTCTGGGTTTCTGTCAGGTGTGGCTTAGGAAGTTCCGCCATTAGAGCGCGTTTCTTGGCGACAAAAAGCTCGACCCCTCGAGGTGATACTTGTTTCTGCGTAACAAGTTCGTCGTAGATTCTATAAGCAGGTTTTTTCGGCGCGTAAGTTAGTCTAAGGACCTTCAGGGCGTTATCCCAGGTATTTATACTATCTCTGATCCCTAACCACCATGTAGCCGCATCTCCGACCAAAAGCAGCGTTAGACCCTCGATAGCATCGTCATTCGTGACTTTTTCTATTTTTTTAAATGTTATTATTGTTGATAGAAACGCTTCCAACTTAATTGCGTCCCGAGACCCATCGAATCTTGCCGTGCATGAGGCAAAACTACCTTCCTTACTATGAGGGGGGTTATTATTCCTACTCGCTAAAACCCCTAAAAGATCGCGGAACTGATCGTCAGTGAAGCTGACGTTAGCCATATTTATTACTCCTGTGCGGTTGCTACGTCTAGGTAAGATTTTATATAAATCTATTTTGCTTGTTTGTATAAACAGATTACAAAGTTACTAAAACGATTTATGAAAAAAAAAAATGAGGGTAATTACAATGTTCCAATAAAGAAAACAATAATGTTGCCTAATTAAAGATCGAACGAAATAAATTAATACTATCAGTCAACTATTAAACTATTGAGGGTACTTTGGAAAAAGTATCGCACAATAATTGTACCTAAGTACGTAATTTAACAATTGACTGACTTTTAACTTGACACAAATAACCAAAGGGGGAATAAGAGAGCTCCAAAGTGGGCGCCAATTGTAAAGGGAATTCCTACGGGAAACCAAGTAAAAACCCTCGATACAAACTTTAACACGTTTTATTACAAACTTTAACAAGCTTTAGATTGAAACATTTTATAACAGTAGAAAATACAAGGTCTGAACTCTATGACTAATTAACTAGCTTAGTAACTACCTAACAACAATAACTCAGAGGTAGGACGTAAATAAAAGAATGTGCCTACAGTCCCTATATCAGCCGGAGATCGAATCAACTCAAGCACAAAGAAACCGACCTAGGTTGGCTCTTGGAAGTGTTTGAGGAGTGTCGAGCGCCGACTGCCTGCCTGTTCGAAGGCTCGGGCGCCTTTTATTTAAACGATGGGTCCCGGCGGCGCGTGTGGCGGGGTTGGGGGGCGTCGCTGAAACGCTCGACTGGTTTTGCCGTGCGGTCGCGCGGAGTCCGACGCTGACCGGAGCGCGCGGAATTGTTTTGCTTTGTTACAATGTACATTATATGTCTAGACAAAGTTATACTTTTTCTAGTATTTAAGTCCCATTGAGGCTTAGCTAGGGACTACAAACTAGAGTTTATTATAGTTTCGATTGATCTCTTTGTTCTTTGAATCCGTGTAGAGAATATCCCTTCTTTGAACCTATTTTGCCAGAGGCCTTAAGAACGGAACGGATAGCCTTATTCCCCATACAAAGGTACTTTCCGCTTCATTTGGAAACTATGTCCCCGATCTTATTGAAATTTTCCATACGTAATAGGATGAAAAATAGCTATGTTTGCAGCGGATTAGTTTTTGAAAAAACATAATGATATTTAAATGAGAGCGAAACTAATTTTGATCACCAAATCGAGTCATCTTCTACCGATTTTTTATGCATGATAGACACGTTTATTTGAAAATCTGTCACGCTGCAAACATCCTTAAAATATTCGACATTATAAATAATCAAAAATATTTTTAAATCAATCGCTTACTCAAAATTAATCAGAAAATACGATACATGGTAAATATCCAGAAGAACCGAAACAAATATTTTCTGATCGTATTCGTCCAAAGGCGAGAATCGAACCAGCAACCTCCTCCGTCGCAGGCGGACATTCGCGCGCCGCTCTACGTCGGTCGGCAAAACTATGCCCACCATAATTATTATGACCCATATGTGGACCACGTACCTATGTACAAAGTCCACATACATTTGTACCTAATATACCTGTGGATCATATACATAGGTACGTTAATGATCTTCGTACATAAATAACCTTAGCTTCTTACCTAAAAGCTCTTTTAAAGTGTAAATTTCTTGAGATCAAACGGCGTAAGATCAAAAGGAATAATTTCTCTTAGCTTATTGCAATCTTTGCAAAATGTGGAGAATAGGGATAATAGGCTTAATAACAAAACGTTAACCCCACGTAAACCCCCCTTACGTGGGGTTAACGTTTTGTTATTAAGCTGGAAATGAAGAAGTAAAATGTGCTAAGAGTGGGTAAGAGTGCAGTTGGGGTCCTATTCTGGCAAATTTTTGATGGAAATCGAGGGCTAGTATCATTTCGTCTAATAATATGGCTTGTTTTAAAAACGATAAACCGACTACATATTCCCTTTTACCCCTTTTACCCTTATTTAAGGTATTGCGGGATAAATACTAATCCCCTGGGGATAAAATTTATGAGACCCCTTCGGGATCATTTTCTATACAATAGTGAAAGAATTTTCAAAATCGGTCCGTAATTGGCGGAGATATCGCGTAACATACTACATACAAAAAAATGTATATACAGACGAATTGAGAACCTCCTCCTTTTGAAGTCGGCTGGTCTAATTAGCAAGCATTCTAAAAAGCAGCTGTTAAGTAAAAACGTGGTAAGAACAAACTGGTCTAAAGCAAAGATGGTCTAATAGCCAGTGGAAGCTGATCGTGTATAAATTTTGTCAGTTTTCCAAAGGTACGCATTAAAAATTAAAAAAGAATGCATTAAGAACTAAGAAAGAAATTATTTATAAGACACAACAAACAAACTTTGTTACAGAAATAAAAGAATACTTAGTATAAGTACTTAAAATATTACACTGTAATTTTTTTACTATAAATGTGTGTGCGCCGCGACGCTGAACGAGCGTGACGCGAACCGCACTCACCCTGAAGAAGTCCCTCGTTAAGGGATGAAACGTTGGTGTTCTTCCAACATAAACTAGGTTCGTAGTTAACCCGCTTACATTCATAATGAATACAATGTAATTGTTGAATGAATGAACACTTAATTGTACCTATTAAAATTACATAAAAACTCTTATATGTCGTAGTCCTGTCTGTGTCCTGCGTACGCGCTAATCGTCCTACATTATCACCGACCTGCGCCCTCCGTCACGGCGGCGTCGCGTCCAGTTCGCGCGAAAATATCAATTATCGATGCAACTGCCCCGCTAGCACGGGCTTTTCATTTCTACTCTACCTAGACTAGAGAAGACAGTTTCTTGTCTTCATAACTTAAATTAAAATAAATACAGTAAAAAAGCCGACCTTATCGCTGAGAGCGATTTCTCCCAGGCAACCTTTACCTTAACCTTTTGTTTTGTTGTATGTAGGTATTAAAATTTAAGTATTTTAGTGGAACTTGTAATACTGTGGTTTACCTCAATAAATATAAATACGGAAACACAAAAAATATAGATGGAAATTAATTATGTACTATACAATTAAATAAACATTGAGTTGTACTAAGTATAAGTTGCCCACTCAGCACGCAGACGAGCGTGTGTGAAAAACATTATATAAATTATATTATACAAAACAAAAACATATAAATTATATAATATAAAATATCCCATCATTTTTCACATCGACGAGAGTTGAACTCGGAACCTTTTGCTTAGGCGGTTCTTCACCCGCTACACCACAAAAGTTAAATTATAACATAGCGACGCGTGATCCGAGAGCTGGTGAGTATCTGGCGCAGCACATCAGCATTGCCATACAGCGGGGCAATGCAGCCAGCGTCTTGGGAACGCTTCCGACTGGTATTGATATGGACCAGTTGAGCTACCTGAAGATTGTTTGCAACAGTCTGCAGTTAGCTCTATTGTTTCAATTGTAAATACTAGTTAATTTGTTTATATTATTTGATTGTTATTTTCTTTGTCTATTATAATAAATTTTGAAATTAGACAATAATGTGTTTATTTAAACTTTCTGTCGTCGTGATATCTGCATGTTTCATAATTAATTTGAAGTTGTAATTATGGAGGATTTCCTTCTCTCTGTTCAACTTTGACCTTTCAAAAATAATAAGTAATTATAATTAACCTCCACAGGCGAGCGTGCCGCAGAGGCAATGGACGATATTTTCAGATTCGCTAATTTGTACTTACCGCCGTATAGTAATAATAATAATAAAAAAATTAAGTGTGGATGTATGGATGTTTGTTCCTCTTTCACGAAAAAACTACTGAACTGATTGAGCTGAAATTTGGTATCTAACTATACCCATAGTTACCTGGAATAACATATAGGCTTTTTTATCCAGATAAAACGCTGGCGAAGGCGCGGGAAGCAGCTAGTAGGCAAGACAACCTCTGTGGCGCGGCGGATGAAGATCCGCCTGCGACGCAGGAGGTCGCGGGTTCGATTCCCGACTCGGTAAAATTTTTGTACGATTTACAAATATTTGTTCTGGATGTTTTCTATGTATAATAAAAATTATATATCTATGTAGTATATTATATCGTATTATGTATATCAGTTATCTAGTACCCATAACACAAGTTCTGCTTAGCTTGGGGCTAGATAATGTTGTGTGAATTGTCCAGCATTATTTATTTATTATTTTAGTTAATGGTACCTTAAGAATACTAACATTTATTATAAGAGATCCTTAGCTTAAGAATGAATAACAAATTGTGGATCTTTGGTAGTCCGAAATAAAATAATTTTATTATTTAAATGACCACGAGAGACCACGACAGCACATCAGACCGAGGGGAAGACCACCAAAAAGATGGGTTGACGATATCCGACAACACGTAGGTCGTTACTGGATGTCGAGGGCTCAATACCGTCTAGAGTGGATGTAGGCCTCCTCCAATAGGCCTTCATCCAGAAATGGACTCATTACAGGCTGCGATGATGATGATGATTATTTAAATATATTTGTAGAACCTACTTTTGTCGAAGTCGGTTAAAAACATACCTCCGTCCGTGTAGCTTTAAGACAAATCTCAAAGAAAAGTAACTAAAAATTCCCTAAGACCCTATTCATTCAAACAACCTGTTGAAAACGAAAAGATGGACGATTTGACAGTTGACTAATGCTTGGTTTAACCCGAGCAAACTACCCACTAAAAATTCGACCTGGTTGCTTGGCAATAAAACACATTTTCCATTGGGAAATATATTCTATGCTCGGAGAAAAATGTTATTCTATTGATTGACGTATTTAATTTGTTTTCTGTTGCGTGAAACGCATAATAATGTTGTTGGAATTGGAATTTGGACTGGAATTTACGTAAAATGTGTGATAATGATTTCTCAGGGAGTTTTCTTATTCTGATAACGTGGGGTACCGAGGCTCTCCGGGTTTGCAAAAAATTATCTGAGCGCCTGGTCGAAGCAACGCGTGACCCGAGAGCTGGTGAGTGATCTGGCGCAGCGCATTAGCATTGCCATACAGCGAGGCAATGCAGCCAGCGTCTTGGGGACGCTTCCGACTGGTATTGATATGGACCAGTTGAGCTATCTGTAGATTGTTTGCAACAGTCTGCAGTTAGCTCAATTGTTTCAATTGTAAATACTAGTTTAATTTGTTTATATTATTTGATTGTTATTTTCTTTGTCAATAAAGTTATTTTGATTGAATGAATTATTGAATGAACTTTAGTGCACCTATTCAAAATTACACAAAAACTCTTATATCTAAAATACAAATAAAGACGGTGTACAAAAGGCGGCCTTATCGCTTAGAGCAATTTCTCCCAGGCAAACTTGAACCTTGCTTCAGAAACTCCGATTTGTCTCAAAAAAAATTTAAACCTGACTGACTGGATTGTAATAATTTTTTATTATATATTATTTGGCGTGTTTTAAAAAAAACAATAAAACGACTTCAATTTCCTGAACCTACCTCTTGTTAGGCCGAGGAAACTGTTCGTTACCAGTCATTGTGATAATTTGATTGTTTTCAATAACCTAATAATTTCATATTTCATTTATTTTGCATAAACATTTATACAGCTTAGATCTAAGTAGGTAGCTTATGTCAATAGGTACATGCACCCTGTAAGGGCACTGCAAAAGAGTTCATGTCTAATTACATTATTAACATATAAATAATCAATAAACATAATAAAAAACCCAAATTCATGCAATGTAATAATATATAAAAATGATAATCATCATCATCATCAGCCTATACACGTCCACTGCTGGACATAGGCCTCCCCCGTACGACGCCAGAAATAGCGGTCCTGAGCCGCCTCCATCCATCGACTCCCTGCGACCGCTACGATGTCGTCGGTCCATCGAGTGGATGGTCTCCCATGTAGGGGGGGATTTGCCATAATCACCACGCTTGGCAGGCGGATTGGTGATCGCAGTGTTGGTGTTTAAAAATACTCAGAAGGAAGCTGCTGCCCTTCCTCTGGTAGGTTCCCTTAGTCGGCTTTTACGACATCCACGGGTTGAGTTGGAGGGGTCGATATTCGTACGCCGCGACCCCACGGCTTAAGGAATTATTATGTCATGTAAATATAAAAATAATCATGTCAGTTTGTCAGAAGCAAATTGGTCAACGGTTTAATAACATTTTTCTAATAAAAATAATTTAAGTTTTTTACAAAATAGCGTTTCTTTTTCCTCTTTTTTTAAGTATTCTGGTAATTTATTATATATTTTAGATAATCTATGGTTTGGACATTTACTAGTTAATTTCATTCTTGTCGTGGGTATAGCAATTTTATTTTTGTTTCGCCTATTATAATCTTTGTTCAGATCATATTTTGTTTGGAAGAGATTTTTATATTTCCTAACAAATAACGAGGCTTGCAATATGTAGATAGAGGGCAATGTCAGGATTTAATTTTTTATGAAATGCGGTCTACAGCTATTCCGTTGTTTGGTATTCGTGAGAATTCTGACACATTTCTTTTGCATGATAAATATTTGATCAAATTCAACGCTGTCACCCCATATAATTATTGCATAATTGAACCAACTATAAGCATAGGCATAATACGCGGACAATGCGGTTTCATAATTTGTATTAGATTTTAATATACTTAGCGCATAAACGAATTGGGAAATTTTTGTTTTGATTTTTTGTACATGGGCCTTCCAGCTTAGGTTTGTGTCAAGTGTTATTCCTAGCAGGCTAAAGTCATTTGTTTCGTCGATGGAAAGTTGTTTTGATAGTAGTTTAAGGTCAAGAGGGGTCCTTTGATATGTTCGGAATTGGATTAATTTAGTTTTGAGTAGATTTATTTCTAAGTTATGGTCATGAAGCCACGAGAGGCATTCGCTAAAGACCGTATTTATAAGTACATATCGTTGATTGATGGGTCACTTGTAAATAGGAGAGATACGTCATCAGCGAATAATATACTCGTTGTGTTAATGCATTTTGGGAGGTCATTGATGTACAATAAAAAAAGGAAACATCCAAGAACACGACCTTGAGGAATTGAATTTCATGCGATCCGCAGCTGTTTTTATTACCTAATTTCTTAATTATGCCTATAATTTCGCGTGCACAAGCAGGTTTCATGTAGATTGAAATAGTAGCAGGGGAATGCACCGGCCGACCGCAAGCCTGCGCCTGCCCATTGTATGCCGTGCTCGATGCACCGACGGATGCAAAATAGTTATTAAAGTGATTTGCTACTAACTGTGGTGAATCATACGTTTTATTATTTACTGAAAGAGTGATGTTTTTATAAGGTTGTGTTTGACTTCGCGAGTTTGTTATACATTTTATAGTGTTCCACATAGTTCTTGTCTTGTTTGTCGATTTGCGCATTTTATTGATGTAGTTTAGTTTTTTGGACTATTTAATGCATTTCTAAAGAACTTTTTCGTAGTTTTTGTAGTGGTTTCTAACGATAGTGTTTTTAGTTTGCGTGGTAATAAGATATTTTTAGCCCTTTGGTTAGGTAAGTATTTTTTTGTTTTGTCAATTTAAGGCGTTTTAACGGAAAGTGCATGTTAAGGTATTTTTGTACCGTTTTATTGAATAAGTTATAGTTTTCGTTGAGATTTTCGTTGTGTACTAATATATTATTCCAGTCAGTTTTCCCAATATCCATTTCAAATTATTTACGCTTTTTTCGTCAAATATTCTTCTCTGTACGTAAGTAGGTTTTGTATTTATTTTTGTTTTTAATAAATTGTGTGAATAGGTTAGAGTGTAGTGGTCAGAGATACCGTTGTTTTCGACTTTCAATGAACTGTTTTTATTATTTGTAAATAAGAGGTCCATGCATGTTGAGGTGTTCTGAGTGACGCGGGTGGGAGTGTTTACTATTTGGTGGAGGTTGTTTTCATACATTTTGTTTGTCAGTATTTTTACTTCTTTACGATTTGATAACATGTCTATATTAAAATCTCCTGATATTATTATATGTTTATTTGCATGCTTTTGATTAATTAATATAAGTAATTCGTTCAAGGTTTTAAAAAAGTTTCAATGTCTCTGTCAGTTCTATAAATAATGACTCAATGTTTTAAGTGATCAATAGCGCAACACTCAATTACACCTTCTACTGAAAGTTTTGAGAATTCTGGTAGTTCCTTGTATGCAAGGCCACGTCGTGCAAGGATGGCTACTCCTCCTCCTCGGTGAGCCTGTCGGTTTTATGAGGCAGCGAATTCGAAGTTTTGACTTCGAATCTCTTGCTTTTACACTGTTTTTAAGTTTTCCGGTTCAAATTTATCCCGCAAAACTTAAGAACAGTAAGGGAATTTGAATTCGGTATATCTTCTTTTAAACACGGCAAATTATCATTGTTAAATACTAAAAACTCAACATTATCACATCGTAATTCTCGTAAAATAACCACAAAATACTTTAACAACTAAAACTTTAACTAGATATAAACTACGATTAAAGACTTTGTAGGCAACTTCAAAGGGCGCGCTCGCCGACAAAGCCGCAAGATCAAAGAGATGCCGCTGGCTACTAAACTTAGGTTAAATGAAAGAATAGTTACCTAACGATGTTAAAAATACTATATTGTTTGTGCTCGGTCAACGGAACCACTAAGGGGAACGTATTAAAGATTATTCAACGACTTAAAGATTATGACTTTTGATAAAAGTTTTCAGAAACAAGGGAATCATATTAGGTATTTAGCCTCCTGCGATGCAGGGGGTGGCGGATTCGATTCCCGCCTTGGTACTAATGTATGATCTGCATTGTTTTGTTCCGAGTCTGCTGGGTATTTTCTATATATAATAAAAAAATATCTATCTATGTAAAAACGCATTTGCTCCCCTTGGAGTCGAGACCCTAGGTCCGTGGGGTACCGAGGCTCTCCGGGTTTTCAAACAATTACCTGAGCGCCTGGTCGAAGCGACGCGTGACCCGAGAGCTGGTGAGTATCTGGCGCAGCGCATTAGCATTGCCATACAGCGGGGCAATGCAGCCAGCGTCTTGGGGACGCTTCCGACTGGTAAGTCGGAAGAAATAAATATTGTATTAAGTACAGTATCAGTCATCTAGTCTAGTACCCATAACACAAGCTCTGCTTAGCTTGGGGCAAGATGATGTTGTGTGAATTGTCCAGCATTATTTATTTATTAAGCTATATTGAGCGAGAGGTAAACTTAATAATTTATTCAGTGCTAAATCTCCCTATCCAATTTACAATACAAATAAAAATTATTATTATTCAAGTAAACTTAATTTTTTTTTGACATAAAGTCTTTATTGACCGAAAAAATAACAATCAAATAATATAAAGAAATTAAACTAGTATTTACAATTGAAACAATTGAATTAACTGCAGACTATTGACCCCACGGACCTAGGTCCGTGGGGTCTCGACCCTAGGGTCTCGACTCCAAGGGGAGCAAATGCGTAGGCTCTGTCGAGACCTGCATATTTGCGCCTCTTGAGATCCTCGGCCAAATCTGCCGCCGAACCAGGCCTCACGGATGTCCTTGAAAGATGGGAAGGCGCAAGTGTGTAGACTCATGTAGCGTCCCACACAATAGGCCTCCCCAGCTCCCAAGGGACTAAAGTTATGCCGTCAGGCCTCTTGCCATCGTCACGCAACAGACCATTCGGTTCGAGAATAGCTGGTACGCTAGCGGTGACAAAGGCCCGTCGGATGATGTCGTTAAGGCTGGCATGGCGATAAATACGACCGGCAGCCCTAGTACACGATAATCCGTGATGACCAAGCTGTTCGACAACAGTACCGCAATGGCATTGATGAGGCGCGCAACACCTTGCACCCAACCGAAGGCATGTTGCTATACGGAAAGTTACGGGATCCAATAGAACGCCAGTATTATATGAAGGAAGTGCTTGCAACCAATGTCCTGACTCCCATTTAGAAACAGCCAGGAGACGGGCACGATCTGTAGAGCTGGAGCACGTTTGTAACAAACAATTCCGTGTCAACTCACACAGAGGCCCGTCCCATTGCCGTTGGGACAAAAGAGATTTTGGGGGAGCAGCATCAGGGCAAGCACTAAGCCAAGCCATTCGAGCCTCGTCTCAAAACGAAATTATTTATTTATTAAGCTATATTGAGCGAGAGGTAAACTTAATAATTTATTCAGTGCTAAATCTCCCTATCCAATTTACAATACAAATAAAAATTATTATTATTCAAGTAAACTTAATTTTTTTTGACATAAAGTCTTTATTGACCAAAAAAATAACAATCAAATAATATAAAGAAATTAAACTAGTATTTACAATTGAAACAATTGAATTAACTGCAGACTATTGACCCCACGGACCTAGGTCCGTGGGGTCTCGACCCTAGGGTCTCGACTCCAAGGGGAGCAAATGCGTAGGCTCTGTCGAGACCTGCATATTTGCGCCTCTTGAGATCCTCGGCCAAATCTGCCGCCGAACCAGGCCTCACGGATGTCCTTGAAAGATGGGAAGGCGCAAGTGTGTAGACACATGTAGCGTCCCACACAATAGGCTTCCCCAGCTCCCAAGGGACTAAAGTTATGCCGTCAGGCCTCTTGCCATCGTCACGCAACAGACCATTCGGTTCGAGAATAGCTGGTACGCTAGCGGTGACAAAGGCCCGTCGGATGATGTCGTTAAGGCTGGCATGGCGATAAATACGACCGGCAGCCCTAGTACACGATAATCCGTGATGACCAAGCTGTTCGACAACAGTACCGCAATGGCATTGATGAGGCGCGCAACACCTTGCACCCAACCGAAGGCATGTTGCTATACGGAAAGTTACGGGATCCAATAGAACGCCTGTATTATATGAAGGAAGTGCTTGCAACCAATGTCCTGACTCCCATTTAGAAACAGCCAGGAGACGGGCACGATCTGTAGAGCTGGAGCACGTTTGTAACAAACAATTCCGTGTCAACTCACACAGAGGCCCGTCCCATTGCCGTTGGGACAAAAGAGATTTTGGGGGAGCAGCATCAGGGCAAGCACTAAGCCAAGCCATTCGAGTCTCGTCTCAAAACGAAATTTTGAATGAATTTCCAGGTGAGACCAAAGACGGCTTTAAAATTTTTTCCACTAAAGAACTAGTGCTGTAGACAGAAGACAAGAACGCTGGCAGGGCGACACTTGAAATCGTGCGTATACCTAAGCCTCCCAATTTGACAGGCAGGGAGGCCTGCGACCATGCCTTGTCATCGAAGCAGATATTCAAAACCGATGATAAAGTATTCTTTATTATGTGGTCTGAGCCTTCTAAGAGCTCGCTGTGTTTCCACGGTTGACAACATCTCAAAGAATACGTAAATTTAGGTACAAACAAGTAAAACCGAATAATTGTAAAAGCCATATGGCTATTAATTTTGAGAAGTCTGTCCGAGGTTTTGTTGAAATTTTGAATTTTCTCATCTACAAATGACTGAAAAGACTCATCAAAAATTGGTGAACCAAGGAGGCGAAGTGAACATTTATCTACAACTGTAATGTTGGGAGCCAAACTATTGAATTTTATTATGATATTGTTTTTGTCTACACAAGAGTCCGAAATAAAAAGCTCGCACTTTGGAAAATTTAGGTCTAAACCTATTTGCCGAAATTCATCTGATATGATTTTTAGATCATTAAAAACTGTGTCCAGGTCTCCCCCTATCGTTCCGTTTTAAATTATTATACATTGCATAATATCCAATAATAATTATTTAAATTTGAACTCGTGCGTGTGTTTGCTTTGTGCGGAAAAGATTAAAAAGAAACAAGATAATCCTTTAAAACACACGACAAACAATTTGCAGATTCACAACAATCTATTCATAATGATATATTAAGCCGAAAAATAGACTTTTTCGTGGTAGTCACTCATAATTACATCGCAAGTAAAAATGGGAACCAACGAAGTAGGCACGGGTCAGCTAGTTATAATTATAATCATTACTATTGACCATGTGAGATTATTACTATATTCCCAAATTAGAAAGAAAAGCCCCGTTATACCAATTCTTCCAAAAACTGTCGTTTTTCTCGACGTTTAAAAATAAAAAAGCCATATCTTTTCATCCTTTTTAACAGATTTCAAAAGGAGGAGGTTCTCAATTCGTCTGTATTTTGTTTTTTTATGTTACTCGTTATCTCCGCCAGTTATGGACCGATTTTGATAATTATTTCACTATTGTATAGAAAATGATCCTGAGGTGGTAGGGTACATATTGTATCCCCAGGGGATCAGTATTTATCCCAAAAAAAATAAGTAAAAGTAAGGGAATTTGAAGTCAGTTTATCGTTTTTTAAAACACGCCAAATTATGGTAAAATACGTTTTACTACCCGGCGAGCCAGTTTTTCGTAATTTTATATCGATCCATAGTCTACTTTCAAGCCCTTTGTGCGACGTTCGTGCTAAATCTTAAATCTTGTTTATCAGATAGGTTAGTCAATATTTTACGAAGGATGTTATTTGATAGCTCAGCAAAAGAACAATCAAGGAGGTTATGAAAGTATATACGTAGTATAAACAGAAAGAAAGAAAGAAAAAGTTCATTGGTTCACAACAAAAATACATTAGAAATACACACATAGGAAACTTACAAGATAAAAAAAAATCTAACAAAGTGCCTCCAGCATGAAAACCAAAAAGGTACTGCCTGAACTTAATGTTGCTCAACAGAAACAGGAAGTCTCAAAAGTTAATTCATAGTTAACTCGTGAGAAAACATCTGCTTCGCAAAACTATCAGCATTATTTATTTATTGTACTGTCCTAGAGAATCCCTGCGTGATAAATTCAAAGAAATAAATATAATGACTGTACCGTGTCAATATATTTATGAAAACTTATTGTACACTCATAGAAATATCGATCCATTCCCTAAAAATTGCGACATACATAATGTAAATACTAGAAATAAGAACAAACTCGCTTTGCCCAAAACTCGGCTGCACAAGATTAGTGTATCTTTTAAAGGGCAATGTATACGCTTCTACAACAAAACTCCGAGTGAGTTGCAAAAATTATCAATAAATAAATTCAAACAAACTATCAAACATATCCTTTGTAAAAAGGCTTATTACAAAATATCAGATTATCTAGAGGATAAAAAAGCATGGGACGACTTTTGCTCCAACTCGAAAACTAACAATCTAACAAGGTAAAGGTTTCTTGTTCGCTTCTTTACTTTACCTTAAAAAGATTGAAATGAATAAAAAATCAAAGTGATCACTTTATTTCCCTGTTTTACTTATGTAATTTTAATTTTGTGACGTGTCCAAGGGTCCTGTAAGGACTAAAGGAAATAAAGCACTTTGATATTTGATATTAGCTGCTGCCCGCACCTTCTCTCGCGTTCTATGGGGATAAAAAATAGCCTATGTGTTATTCCAGGTCCCAAACTATACCCATAGCCCAATCAGGTCAGTAGTTTTTGCGTGACAGAGTCTAACCCAAAACATCCATACATATATCCTCCCTCAACTATTATTTGCATCATTAGCCCATACACGTCCACTGCTAGACATAGGCCTCCCCGGTACGACGCCACAAATAGCGGTCCTGAGCCGCCTCCATCCATCGACTCCCTGCCACTATTATTTATTATGCACAATTGTTTGGCTACTAGCTAGCTGCTATGGTTTAACTACGTATAAATTATGTGAAAAAATCTCAGAGACTCCTCTGGGTTTTGCCCTCTAAGCCTAGTTGGAGCGGTAGTAGGTTGCGGTGTCGTATGAGAGGCAATCCAACTGAGGCGGGCAGCGCCGTATGGCCGCAGAGAGGTGGAGGCCGCGGCGGGAGAGGAGTGCTGGTATTGAGGTGCGCCGTTCTCCCTGCCTTCCGCGGCCTTGGCGGGGTCGCCACCGTTTGATGGCGGACTCGGTGGGGAGATACCGACCCTCCTCCCCTGTGAGAGGAGGAGCGTTGGTATTGCGAGGGCCGCTCTCCCTATCCTCTGTGACCGTGTGGCAGGTGGCCGAACCACTCGACTGACCCGTCGTAAGGGGACCTAGGGGCGTTTGGACACTAGGTCGTCTGGCGCCCATTTGACAGTGTAAGGTTCCCGAGGTTATCGCGGCGCATCATGTGTTTCTGACGCGTCGCGAAAGGGGGTGCTTCACACCCCCCCAGTGAAGGGCCCGATATTGGGCAGCTGCGGTGGGTTAGCGGAAGAAAAAAAAATCCCGCGTTCCCACGATAAGTGGCAGAAGCGGAACACCCTGAGGGTTTTAGTGGGTTAAAGTCCCACATCACATAAACTGTCTCGCTGTGGCAGTACGATATGCGTGCGCATTTCTTAATAACCTATGTCATGCCTTAAGATGAGGATTTGTTTTACTGGAAATCGTTTTTCAGATTCACCCAATACTAGCTACGCCTAGTGCTAACGATCCGCACGTTAGATATATTCCTACTATAAACCATATCTTCTTATACTTATATGGCAGTGTAGGTAATTTTACTGATAACTTAAACTGTTTAGTTGTATAATATTGAGTCGTCTTATAATAATTTTCATTTTCATTTGTATGTTTTATTTCATTTTCATTTCCCTCAGGATAATGAAAAAGGAACGGGGCATATATTTTACCTCGTCCCTGCAAAAATCATTGAAAATCTGAGAACATTCTAGATAGAGCTCTACTTATGACTTTGACCTAGTAAATAAACTAGTAGTCTACATAAGAGATTTATTCAAAAAGGTATTATAGACAAAAACTTCGCTCACCTGTTCCCTATATTGGACTCACGCCAGAAACTATATTGCCTATTTCAATTGTACAAATGCTTACAATAATATTCGTGGAGGTAGATATTTTCCTAGTTTCTATAGTTTTAGCAAAGTATCGACGCAATTCTTTATTGAAATACTAAAACAAAAATTTCGTGAAAAGCGGACACAAGAATGGTACATAGGATACTTGAATACGAAATCCGTAGTCAGTTATGAATTTCTTAGAATTTCGTATACTTAGAAATTCGTAGAAAGCTACGAAATCCGTAGGCAGCTACGAAATTCGTAGGCTGCTACGAAATCCGTAGACAGCTACGAAATCCGTAGACAGCTACGCAACACGTACGAGATCGTAGATCGTAGACATGATTCACGACGAAACATGCACACAAGCTAATTTCACAAAAAGAACATTATTGTAAGATGGTGCGTGGTCAGTCATCCCATTCAGTGGTGATGGATGCCGCAGATCAGCACCACATTATCACTACCTGGATGACAACTACTACTTTCACTACTGCTGGTGAGTATCGGGCACAGCGCATTAGTATTGCCATACAGCGAGGCAATGCAGCCAGCGTCTTGATGCTTCCGACTGGTATTGATCTGGACCAGTTGAGCTACCTGTAGATTGCTTGCAACAGTCTGCACTTAGCTCAATTGTTTCAATTGTAAATACTAGTTCTAATTTGTTTCTATTATTTGATTTTAATTTTATTTGTTAACTAGCTAACCCGTGCCCACTTCGTTGGGCGGTAAAATTTTTTAGTAGTCTATAAAACTCGCAAATAACGTGTTTTAAACGATGCGTGTTTAAACAAATTCAATAGGATAAAGAATTTTCAAAATTGGCTCAGTACATTCAGAGATTACCCTCTAGAACCACACAAACCTTACTTATTTTTATTAGTGTAGTATTACTTAATAGTATAGATTTAAATATACCTAGATTTTATTGACTGGACGTCACACAGCTCCACATTTACCTAGGTATATTATGCGCTTCAAAAGCTTTTGATAGTACCTACTGGAGAATAGGGCACTACACATCTATTGTCCAGTTCTAAAACTGTAAGGAAGAATCACCAGTCGTCCTAAATCTTCACAATTTCTATCTTGATTCATGGCGTCTCGCAGATCTACTTATTTCTCAGCGCGCAGTCTTCTCTCATTAGTTCTGTTCTGATGTATACCAAACGCTTCGTTTTAATTTTGGCGTAAGTTTCCACCAGCCATTTTAATTTTGGCATAAGTGTCCACCAGAAAACGGTTAAACAAACCTAGAAACCTTTACAGGTGAGCAATGCAACCTTCTCTTATTGGTAAAATGTATATAGGCGTAGAATTGCATTGCAGAAACTTTTTAGTGTCCAGTCTCGTCAGTTTTCGGATTTACATGTCGAAGATCAAAGTTGTATCCGTCTTCGCCACGACAGTAGGTATATAAGCGAGTAGAGACTGAAGAGCATCAAATGCCTGGTGCGTTTCGCCAATGCATTGCAAGCGGTCATCCCGGGTACGCAGCACAATGGCCGGCCTGTCACAGTGCTGATCTACCAGGACGACGGCAAAATCATTGGTAGCGAGAGCTTTGTACCAACCGGATGCTGTCCAGTAGGTCGTTTGTCGACACTAATAACAATTTTGTAATCATTTTATTGGCTTTTGGGGTATGGACTCGTATTTTATGTCCTTCCTCGTAGTATGAACTCAAATCATGCTAAGTATGATTCGAATCCATTCAGTAGTTTTTGCACTATTTTAGGCCGAGAAATGTCACTTCCATGCCCACTCCTAAGGGAACCATAACGAATTCCAGGATAAAAAGTATTACATGACCTTCCTCGTAGTATGAACTTAAATCATGCCAAGTTTCATTTGAATACATTCAGTAGTTTCAGCTACTGAATGTATTCAAACGCGCTATGCGCAGCCAATAAATTTTACCCTACTGCGGGGGGCCACTACGGGGGGCTACTGGGGGTCCCACTGCTGGGCAATGTGGGGGCCCACTGCGGGGGCAAACTGCCGGGAGCCCCCATTGCCAGTGCCCTCCACTGTGGGGGCCTACTGAGTGGGTCCCACTGCGGGGGGTCCTGCGGGGGGTTATTGAAGGTCTCACTGCGAGGAAATGTGGGGGCCCACTGCCGAGAGCCCCACTGCCGGCGCCCCACTGCCGGTGCCCCCACTGTGGGGGCTAATGAGGGGTTACCACTGCGGGGCAATGTGGGGGGCCCACTTCGGGGGGCCATCTGCCGGCGGCCCCCACTTCCGGGGCCCCACTGCCGGTTCCCCCCACTGTGGGGGCTACTGGGAAGGTCCAGTTGCGTGAGGGGCCCTACTGCTGGGGTCCTCACTTCTGGGGCCCCCACTGCCTGGGGCCCCACTGCTAGTGCCCCCCACAATGGGGGGCTATCGCTCTCTACCGCCCTTGCCCCGCGCGCCATCCTGCAACGCGCAAAATTTCACTTTTTCTCTCATAAGGGAATCCTTCTTAATTCCGGGATAAAAAGTATTTTATGCCCTTTCTTGTAATATGAACTTAAATGATGCTAAATTTCATTTGAATACCTTCAGTAGTTTCGGCGCTATGCGCCGCCAAGAAATTTTACTTTCATCCCCTCTCCCAAGGGAACCCCATTGAAATCCGGGATAAAAAGTATCCATGTCCTTCATCATAGTATGAACTCAAATCCTGCCATGTTTCATTTGAATACATTCAGTAGTTTCGGCGCTATGCGCAGCCAACAAATTTTAATTTCATCCCGTCTCCCAAAGGAACCCTATTGAAATCCGAGATAAAAAGTATCCATGTCCTTCATCATAGTATAAACTCAAATCCTGCTAATTTTCATTTGAATATATATAGTAGTTTCGGCGCTACACGCAGTCAAAAATTCTACTTTCATCCCCTCTCCCAACCCTATTAAAATCCAGGATGTAAAGTATCCTATGCCCTTTCTCGTAATATGAACTTAAATCATGCTAAGTTTTATTTGAATACCTTCAGTAGTTTCGGCGCTATGCGCAGCCACGAAATTTTTCTATCATCCCCTCTCCCAAAGGAACCCTATTGAAATCCGGGATAAAAAGTATCCTATGTCCTTCCTCGTAGTATGAACTCAAATCCTGTCAAGTTTTATTTCAATACCTTCAGTAGTTTCGGAGCTATGCGCGGCCAAGATATAGACAGACAGACAGACATGATGGAAAAAAAAATCATTTTTGGCATCAGTACCGATAATAGAGTGCCGTCCAAAAAAAATTCTCAAAATATCTTCTATGTACAGAATTGGACCTGTTACAGTTTTATTATAAGTATAGATAAAGAGCTACCTGGATATGCTTTGCATGGGCTTAACAAAAGGTTGTGGCAATATCATTATAAATACATTAATTATTTATTAAAACTTCGTAATTTAGACGTAAATGAGGTTTTCTATTTGCTTATGTAACCTCTTGTAAGATCTATGTCCCTTTAGAAAACCGTTTAATAAGACTATATTAAGTAAATAAACGAAAATCACAGTCAATACAATTTCGCAGCAGTAATTGGGACTATATAGAAAATGAAATGAATATCAAACATGGTAAAGATCATTATGAATGTAAATTGAAGAGTTTAATTTACCAATCTCCGAAGTACACACAAGTTATGTGTATAGATTTGTCTTTAAGTACCAAGTGCCGCCATTTTTTACAAGATTATATTTAAGGCGTTTCTCAGACACAAACTAGCGCCGCCACCTATTTTATCGTTTTATTAGGTTAAACGAAAGGAATTTTCCAAAATCCCTTGGCCAGTTTGTGATACCTTAAAAAACCTGGAAAATTAATTTGTATATCGATATGATACGATTGTATAATACGATAAAATAGGTGGCGGCTCTGATTGGGTCGGGGTAGCGCCTTAACTTAACGACCACCGATGTGGCGCCTTGGGCGAAGCTCCGCCTGCAACCCAAGAGGTTGCGGTTTCGATTCCCGCTTTGAGACAAATTATGTACGATCAGCAAATATTTTTAGGGTTCCGTGCCTAAAAAGGAAAAACTGAACCCTTATAGGATCACTTTGTTGTCCGTCTGTCTGACTGTCCATCTGTCAATCCTCTTTTCTCAGAAACGCGTAAAGCTATCGAGTTGAAATTAACATCCAATACTCAGGTCCGTAACTTCTTGGAGCCGTGATATAAATCTAATTTCTAAGTTAACGCAATCAAAAGTTACAGCAGTTTATGCCCAATTTTTGGGAAAGTATGGGAATCAAATGCACATAAAACCTACTTCCCGTTAACCTAGAATCATGAAATTTGGCAAGAAGTAAGGTCTTCACAACTAAAGGGGAAAATCCGGAAACCGTGAATTTAATAATTCACTTAATTTTAGAATTTAAAAAAATAATAATTTGTCGTTAAAAAAAGAATTTGTAACTTCAAAAAAACAAAATTCATTCTCACCATGAAAAACCTATAAGGTACTTCTCTTTGACTTAGAATCATGAAATTCGGCAAGAAGCAAGAATCAGAATCAATAACTTTATTTCTTTAGGCTTACAAAATAAGCACTTAGACAAGTCAAATTGTATACTATAAACATAGTTATTATTATCAAATAAGAAATAAGGTGTACTTCAATTTTTTGTCCACTAGTGGAAGAAGTGAAAAAAAAACACTAGCACATTATAATATCACTTATGTGTCTAATACATGTTTATTTTGCCTATCTAAATATAAATTTAATGCAATTTAGATACATGTCAATATTTCTTTAAAGCTAAACAGAACATTGAATTTCTTACATACTACTGACAGTGCGGAACGGAGCGACATCTGGCCAAGTATTAGGCCTTATTAGACAAGTAAAGGGAAAAATCCGAAAACCGCAAATATATAGACTATTCACAAAAAAACTTGAACTACTGGGAATATTCTTCCAAACTTGAATGCAAGTGGGAATAATTTTTAAATTGAATAAATGGTGTTGGATACTTTTGGGAATCTGTTTTGGATGCCGTGGGAAGGAGCCCTTAAAATTATTGTGAACAACATAAATAATAGATTCAGGCGTTACTTTGCGGAAATCCATCCATCCTCTCCTCGCTCCTCGCGCCAAGTATACTGTATAGTGTACTCGGCGCGAGGAGCTCGGAGATGCAACATCACTGGCGGGACTCTGTTGGTGTTGCTGTGCTGACCAATTTCAATGTCAAAGTCGAGTATTGTGGTGTCCTGAAGATGTCTCGTGGAGAGACGAAACTAGTAGACAGCTTACTTTGATGACTACTATCAGAGAAGGTTATACGCGGAATTGTTACTAAATATTTTTTCATTCTAATATTGTAAACAACATTAAAAACAACACACATTAAAAATTAAATCGTTGTCAGTTAATGGAGCAGTAAGTTAATTACTTTTACTTTATCAAAATTTATAAAATATAGACCTTTGAATTGATAAAAGGTTTTATTAAGTCTAAGATAAAAAACAAAATTTAAAATGGGGGCTTTTCAATGCAATTTAAAAAAAAAAACCGTCACCCTTTTTGTTTTGACACTAGATGGCGCTGCACACAAGTCGAGAGTAAATGTAAATTGTCATAAAATAAATAACGAAACGGGTGCCATTTTATAAATCTTTTTGGCAAATTTTTGACACCGAGTTTCATACAGCGCCATCTATCTTAGTCTGTGGCAACCACTTTTTTTTAAAAGTTGAAAGCATTGTAATCCCCTCAATGAGTAAAGAGAAAATCAATAACACCTTGATAATAATAATTATGTTAATAGCTGTTTACATTGTTATACGTATGTTATGTGGCTGCGGGGCCGCGGCGTACGAATATCGACCCCTCCAACTCAACCCGTGGATGTGGTAAGAGACGACTAAGGGAAGCTACCAGAGGAAGGGCAGCAGCTTCCTTCTGAGTATTTTTCAACACCAACACTGCGATCACCAATCCGCCTGCCAAGCGTGGTGATTATGGCAAAACCCCCTCATGGGAGACCATTCACTCGATGGACCGACGATATCGTAGCGGTCGCAGGGAGTCGATGGATGGAGACGGCTGAGGACCGCTATTTGTGGCGTCGTATGCGGGAGGCATATGCCCATCAGTGGATGTGTATGGGCTGATATGATTATAGCTGTATATAGTATAAAATTTTACTTGTCTAAGTGCTTATTTTGTAAGCCTGAAGTGATATCTGACTCACTGCGAATGGTACATTACGCCCCTTCCTTAACAGCGGTCAGAACCATATCTAACCCAACCTCAGCCTATAAGTTAACCTATAAGTTTTTGCCTGATAATGCAAATCTGGTATTTCACCCACGTTCCATTACTAAAATATAGACTTCCTAAAAACATTCGAGCTATTAATTTATAGCAGCGCTTCTAAAATTGAAACTATAAATTGTGCTCGGGTTTCAAAGTTTTCAGATAATGGTCAGATTAATGTGTGGCTTGCGAGGTTATTTTAAGGTTATTAATGAAATAGGTATTAATAAAATTATTATTAATATATTATTATTATTAATTATTCTGTTTCCCATTTCCATGATCACGGGCCATATAGTGACCCGGTCCTTTGGGAGGCATGCGTGGAGCCGAAGCGAACAGCACAGAGGCCCTTTATGAGAATTAATCTAAAGGCGAGAGCTACACATAGCGGATATCATCCTTGGTTGCACAATATGATACACCCGAAGATGATATCCGCCAGGTGTAGAGACTATTGCAAAGGAAAATGAAAATAACAAAAAAGCCATGTTATTGTGGTGAATGGATGGACTGGGTAATTGGGCTATGGGGGAAACTATGGACGCCTGCCATAAACATACTCTCAATACTGTTACAAGCGGCAGACGGTGGCTTGCCGAATGCTGGACGGGTTCCTCAAAATGTTGGCTTAAATGCCGGTAAAGGAACAACATCGGTGCAAACGACTAAGGGGTGTCTAATGTGGTGTATTAATTATTATTATTAAGTATTAATAAAATAACTTACCCCTTATGTTCTTAATAAGGTAAAAAAAAATTAATTCCAAAACGAACGAGAGATCTAATAAATCATGAATGAAAGCTTTCAAATGAATGAATGAAAAATTGTTTCGATCTTCTGTGCTTTCCTTCTATGATACCTATGTCTACCAATATTCCTTGGACTTTGCTAACTTTTTTATAAAAAAAAAACAGATTTTTGAATCGGAATATAGCAACGCTTAACGTAGAATTACGCAAGCAAAGCCACGATCTGAAACTAGTACAAAATAATTAGCTTGTCAAGACCACAAAATCCAAAACGAAGTATCACAACATAAAAACTATACGACTTGAACAATGGCCAGAAGTACAAAAACGAAGGAAAAACATAGTGGACGCCATAGTCCATATAAATTTATGGGTGCATTGGCAATCCGCCATGACCATGGTTTCAATAAGCGAAACCTATCTAGGGTTTAGGTATTTGTGATTGAACTGGTGGTCACTTCTTCATTGAACCTCATCATCATATCAGCCCATACACGTCCACTACTGAACATAGGCCTCCCCCATACGACGCCACAAATAGCAGTCCTGAGCGGCCTTCATCCATCGACTCCCTGCGACCGCTATGATGTCGTTGATCCATCGAGTGGATGGTCTCTCATGTAGGGGGGTTTTGCCATTGATATTGAACCTCATCAATGCGAAAAGTAGGCACTTATTCAAAATAATGCTCGGGCAGACCTTTTGGCTTCTAACACCATTCCTATCTATTTTCTTTATGTATGTTTATGTTTCCTGTACTTTCCTTTATCTGTAATGTGTCGTGTTAAGTATGGCTAAATTTTATTTCCTTTCTTTCTTTCTGTACTTTCTTTATTTCAAAAATCATCATCATCATCATCATCATCAGCCCATACACGTCCACTGCTGTACATAGGCCTCCCCCGTACGACGGTACAAATAGCGGTCCTGAGCCGCCTCCATCCATCGACTCCCTGCGACCGCCACGATGTCGTCGGTCCATCGAGTGGATGGTCTCCCATGTAGGGGGGGATTTGCCATAATCACCACGCTTGGCAGGTGGATTGGTGATCGCAATGTTGGTGTTTAAAAATACTCAGACGGAAGCTGCTGCCCTTCCTCTGGTAGGTTCCCTTAGTCGGCTCTTACGACATCCACGGGTTGAGTTGGAGGGGTCGATATTCTATTTCAAAAATATTATTTGTATATTAGGCAGTTTTGTTGATCGATTTGGTGCGGCGGCGGGTGAAGGTCCGCGGTACGTGCTACAAAATAAGTTTAAGTTATGTATTTTCAACTATAAGATACATATGTAATTTATATGGGCCATAGTTTTTAAGTATTTTACATCCTTTATTAGACTAATGTGGCGTGAAATAAATGATTTATTATTATTATTATTAATGCAGCCAGCTAAGAATGTACGTATTGGGGACGCTCCCGACTGGTATCGATATCGACCAGTTGAGCTACCTGTAGAATGTTTTTGCAACAGTCTGCAGTTGGCTCAATTGTTTAAATTGTAATAAATACTAGTTCTGTTTCTTTTATTTTATTGTAGTTTCCTTTGTTAATAAAAACTACATTATTTGTTTATGGTTTTTAATAAAGCTTAGCTAAGCTCTGCTTAGCTAAGGGTTTGAGTAACCCCAAGGTTATAGTTTTTCTAAACCCAAGCTAAGCAGAGCTTGTGTTTTTAACCGTCTTCAAAAGGAGGAGGTTCTCAATTCGTCTATGTTTTTTGTTTGTATGTACCTATGTTACGCAATATCTCCGCCAATTATGGACCGATTTTGAAAATTATTTCATTATTGTATAGAAAATGATATGAAGGGGTTCCATATTTAACTATTTTATCCCCAAGGGTATCCTACCCCAATCAGTATTTATCACGCAAAACTTAAAATATGTGTAAAAGTAAGGGAATTTGAAGTTGGTTTATCGTTTTTTAAAACACGTTAAATTATTCATATGTATTATTTCGCCGCTCATTCGTTCAGTATAATATTTTCTTTTTAGGGTTCCGTAGCAAAAGGAAAACCTGAACCCTAATAGAATCACTTTGTGTCCGCCTGTCAACCCTCTTTTCTCAGATAAACGTGAAGGTTTCTTTTTTTAACATCAAGTACTCTGTAACCTCTTGGAGCCATCATATAAATCAAATGTCTAAGTCAACGCAATCAAAAGTAATCAGATTCAGAATCAGAATCAATAACTTTATTTCTTTAGGCTTACAAAATAAGCACTTAGACAAGTCATATAAGTGTATATGCCCGAATATTTAAAAATTTCCAAGGGAATAACGTGTACAGAAAACCTAGGTTAGTTCCCGCTGAACTAGAATCATGAAATTTGACAATAATGAAGTCCGAAAACCACAAAGTTTAGTTGTTTCATTATTAGAATAATTTTTAATTCTTGTCATGGATCAAAAACTTTACCTAATGTATTTCCCGTTGCCCTAGAATCTAGAATAATTAAATTTTCTTATAGAACAAGGGAAAATCCGACAACTGTTAATTTGTACCTAATTGTGAGAGTAAATGTAAAATATTTTTGATCTGACTTCTCAGCAAAAAGGTTTCACCCTAACTAAACATTGGACAAGATAAAATCCTATGCAGGTTCGTTATAAAGACAACAGCTATAAAGCACAATCTGCAAAAACGCGGGAATCGCTCACGCATTTGACAGCTAGCGTCAGCCATTTTGGATTCCGCATTCTGGTCACGTTCCGCGCTGTATTCTTCCAGGACAAATACTTTACATGACGCGATGTTATATTTTATTATTTTACGCGGGGTCGTTGGGCGAAACAATAATTTGAGATTTTCACGGTTTTTCCTCTTAGGGCAAAGGAATGTTTAGTTGAATTTTGGAGGTTTTGGCTTGTTACTTGGAAGTTTGTTAGTGGTGACGGAAACGTTACCAGTTGCTATAATAATTACTGGCACAAGGCGACTGACTTTTTAGTTTCTTGTCTCTGGATCACGCAATAGGCAGATACAAACTTTTCAGGTAAAAATCATTGACTTAATTATGTTGTTATATAAATAAAGAACTTAAGACGTGGGATGAATGCGGAATGAAATCTCTTGACCAGTTGAGCTACCTGTAGATTGTTGACAGTACGCAGTTAGCTCAATTGTTTCAATAGTAAATACTAGTTCTAATTTATTTCTATTATTTGATTGTTATTTCCTTACAAAAAATCCATTTAATAATACCCAACGTCCATACTATGTTGAGTACAATTACAATCTGAGTATCTTCACGACAAGAGTGAATAAGTGTCTTCTAGACCTTCGTGATACACCGTCGGCCACATCGTCACTTTCCATCAGGTGAGATTGTGGTCTAACAAAACCTATCACAGAAGTTAAGCAACGTCGAGCGCGGTCAGTGCTTGGATGGGTGACCGCGTTACGTTAGCTTTTTGCCCTATTCAAATTAAAAAACAACCTGTTTTGGGTATCTTTTTATTAAATAGTTATTTACGATTGGTACGGAACCATCCGTGTGCGATTCAACTCACAGTTAGCCGGTTTTATTTATCTCAATATCTATTCTTATATTTTTTTATAGTTATAGTTATGTATGTTAGTCTCTAAGGTATTTATTATATGAGCCCTATTTAAGTTACTATGTACATATGTACCTACTTGCTTGTGATACCTGAAATAAATGATTATTTATTTATTTATTCATTTGCGTCTTGTCAAGACGAGCTTACCCACTCGCCCCGTGTAAAAAACTAACCCACTTGGCGACTGACGGCTTGGCAACGTCACCAAAGATTTAACCGATTTCCATCTACTAAGCTTCAAGATACGAGAGTAAGATAATATTATTCGATAATAATGTCCAAGCGTTAGGTTTATGAAAAGTTATGCTAAAACTTATATTTCAATTTAGTTCCTGAAACACGCAGGCGTATAATAAGGCTGCGTTTTAACTCAATTCACAATCGGCCGGTTTTATTTATCTTACAATCTCACTATCTATCCAATGGCTTTATGTGAGAACGAGCTTACCCACTCGCCCCGTGTGAAAAGCTAACCCACTTGGCGACTGACGGCTTGGCAACGTCGCCAATGATACAGCTGATCTCCATCTAAGCTTCAAGATACGAGAGTAAGATATTATTCAACTTTGCTCCGCAGAATATCCAAGGCTTACGTTTATGAAAAGTTATGCTACAACGTATATTTCAATTTAGTTCCTGAAACGCGCTGGCGTATAATATGGCTGCGTTTTTAGAGCTGCAAAAGCGGAAACGGTTTTAGCGGGTTCGGGAACTTTATGAGAAAACGTTTTATAAGGAGACTAGCTACTGCTCGCGGCTTCGCCCGCGTTTTATCGGGATAACAAATAGCGTTAATGTTAAACCAGGTCCCAAACTATACCCATACCAAATTTCAGCCCAATCAGTCCAGTAGTTTTTGAGTGAAAGAGGAACAAACATCCATAGATCCATACTCACAAAATTTGACATTTTTTAATTACCCTTATCACATTTGTTTCCAAGTTTTGTTGAAATAAAGTGGCAACTGGACAGGGACGTCACCTGGCGACACTCCCGGAAGAGCAGACCTGTCTCGTACTTGTCTGAACGTAAGCGGATTAACTACACTACCCACTTGTCATTTCTGTGAATACCTCAGAAACCTGACGCTTTTGGACATAGAATATTTTTTATTTGTACTCTATCCAAATATTATCTAACATTATAAAGCGCGAATTTGAAAAAAAAAGAGGTTTAGGATAACCTCCTCCTAAATAATATACCTGTATATCCTGTCCCATAAGGAGTGGATAACCATAAAAGCGCGGAAGCAAGGCGAGTCTGAAGCAAAAAAACACCTTGTCTAGATTCTATTGTGTATTTATATATATGTAAGCTATTGTGATAAGTATAAATTACCTGAACTTTCAAGTGCGTTACCGGCATCGATTTTGAGCCTTATCATAGCAATAAGACGAAATATTTCTATTCTTCTTTGCGTGAACGAAGCTTTCTTAATAAAGCCAAGTTTTTAAGGTAAATACAGTCAAAACATGTAAATTCCTCGACGAAATTACCCTGAAGGTCTCATGTTACTAACCTCCTTTCTAAAATTCCAAACTTTTGAATTTGGAAAAGTTTCGGAACTCCCGCCATTTGAATTGCTAATTGTCAAATAACTTTTATTTCAGTCTTTTGTAACTTTAGAGTAAATCGTCGTCTTGGGAAGTGCGTGCAACGGAACAGGACTGAAAAAGCACAGGTATTTTACGTAAAATTATTATAAACGCGAAATTTTATATTGTTATGTACGGCACGACGTCTTTTTAAACAATAGTCATAAATCATAGCGTAGCGTAACATTCTCTTTGCTCATAAATAACTGTCTACGATTGTGAGCTTGCAACACTTTTCTTTTATCCAGCGCAGAAATTTTCTCCTCATCAGCCCATACACGTCCACTGCTGGACATAGGCCTCCCCCGTACGACGCCACAAATAGCGGTCCTGAGCCGCCTCCATCCATCGACTCCCTGCGATCGCTACGATGTCGTCGGTCCATCGAGTGGATGGTCTCCCATGTAGGGGGGATTTGCCATAATCACCACGCTTGGCAGGCGGATTTGTGATCGCAGTGTTGGTGTTTAAAAATACTCAGAAGGAAGCTGCTGCCCTTCCTCTGGTAGGTTCCCTTAGTCGGCTTTTACGACATCCACGGGTTGAGTTGGAGGGGTCGATATTCGTACGCCGCGACCCCACGGCAGAAATTTTCTATTAGGTACTTATCCAAAAATGTTTCGAGTGCTATGTTCTAAATTATCAAAAGAGCTTGCAATGCAAATACCTACTATGTATGTATTAGGATTACATAATAAATACTTGAATACTCTATTCTACATATGTATGTCTAAGCTGTCTGTGAGTTAAATAAATAAATTGTTTATCCATGATAATACAAATTCCCCTAGTTATTAAAACAACCTCGACAAATGCTTTCACAACAACAATCAAACTCTTATGAAAACTTAAGAGCCATTAATAACTGAAAACGCTTAACGTCAGCGATCATATCTTCCACAATACTGAAGAATTTACTTTGGGATTAATATACGTTATATTTCAGGATTGATGCTAGAACGTTTCGAAAATACGATTACATAAAAATATCTTAATAAAAAAAAAACAAAGTTCTCTCTAAACTGTACAATAAATCATCGCTATTCAATAAATAATTTAAATTAAGCCTTAATACTTTGTACACTAAACAAACATAATAAATAGCAGACGATGACCGTTTTAAATTTTCAAAATTACTATTGCTTTTACCGTAAAAAAAACTAAAACATGAGTTTTGCGCTTACGACGCTTTGCTATGTCCCGCTCTTATGAACACGAAATCCTATGCCTATCCTTTTTACAAAATGGCGTCTTTTTTATGGAAAATGGACCTTCGTTTGACCATCATAATCACACCTGATGGAAAGTGACGATGTGGCCGACGGTGTATCACGAAGGTCTAGAAGATACCTATTCACTCTTATCTGCGACGTATGGTAGGCCCTTAATACCGGCTACTGACCGGTGATATTAAAGAGCGTAATGTAACTTGTTACACATCGAGCATTCATGCAGTCAGTACGGAAAAATAAGGCGCTTGTAACCTGCAACGAGACAGATTTTAACGTTTCATGCTCGCTGCCCCGTAATACTGGCTTGATATTATGCTGACGCAGTTCATATCAAAATAGAGTCATAAATTATGCAAACACATGTATGAGAATTTCTCAGAGTTTTTACTAGCTTCACTGACAGAATATTCACGTTTTTTCCGCCATATTTCCCACTCATCTGTCAGTGTCACTCTACGTTTCGCGCCAAAGCACAGCTTTCAGAACCGTCAGAACGTTTACTCAAAGGTAGCAGCACTAATGCATTCCACCTGCCATTACAAAACCAGGTCGCGCAGCTATGAAGGCGAGCTTAGCAAATGATCTGTTCTAATTTTATAATGGCAACCCCATTTAGTTCGAAACTAGGAATGACCAGCGTCCAACCTAAACGTAAACGACCGTAGTTGGACGATATTTAGGCGTAAAGTTCCACCAACTTAAGTCTGGAATTGCCGAAAATGGCTAAGTACATTGCTCTTGGTAGGTAATAAAACAAATATCTATCTATGTAATGTACTGTTAATGTACATATTGTATATCAGTCATCTAGTACTTTATTGGTTGCTATGTAAGTGTAATCTTTGACATAATGCAGGCCAATGAAGTTCCCTTATCGTTGATAGGTAAATTAATGAATGTAACAATGAAATATTTCATGGACATTGTTTATTTTTACCCGACTACCGAGGACCGAGGGTTATGAGTTTGACACCCTATGTATGTAGCAGAGTGAACACTTGCTTAAGACTTTTATGTAGTCGGGTTTTAGTTTTTAACAATTTTTTTTTTAAATATTAGTGAAAATATTTTGACTTACCTACTTTAACTTCAATAATTTACGAAGTGTATAATAGACCCAGACATGGTAGAGCTGCACCTAAAGATAATAGATGAATATTTAAAAGCTTTGCGTGAGTCCGCTTTACAGTGTGATGTCATCACAAAGATGACAACACAAGTTTCCATACAACACCATGTATACAGTGTGCACCGCGAATTAACCATTTATTTCTACAGCGAAATAACTGGTTTGTCAACAATCATCCAAAGTCATTAGTACAACAATAGCGATCGTGCCTACGCGTGGCAAATTAACCGTAGATTTCTACGACGAAAAAACTGGTTTGTCAACAAGCTTCCATAGTCATTCATACAACACTGGTGACCGTGCCTACGCACACCAAATTAACCATATATTTCTACGGTGAAAAAACTGGTTTGTCAACAATCATCCATAGTCATTAATATAACACTGGCGAACGTGCCTATGCATGGCGAATTAACTGTAGATTTTCACGGTGAAAAAATGTGTGTGTACAAAAGCCCTAAGAACGACCAGAGTTATTAGTTAGAGACGCCGGCGACGCTTTTCAATTTACCTTGTGAAAAGATAAAGATTATTTTCTGTCGAAACTGTGTACGAAGAGATCTTAAACAATAAGGTGGAAACAATAATTTGTCTGTTAATTACGAACGTACCATATTTAACTTAATTAACTAGGAAATTTACTGAATATTAAAATAATTCATTGATTTCATAAAAGCATTTCTCTATACGGAGTTTTGTCTTAAATTTATTAAATGCCTATACTCTTATATCCTTAGCTATTTTTATTTTACTCGACTACCGAAGGACGAAGGTTATGAGTTTGACACCCTATGTATGTAGGTATGTAGCCGATTTTTATGTTCCCACGTAACACTGAAACTACTGGTCCGACTTCAACAAATGAGGTGTCATATAATTCGTGTTAATATCCCGATGGTTATAGGCTATGTGACGTCAGATAAAAATGGGGGTCTAACGAAATAGCGGGGGTCTAAGTATCACCGCGTCGTCATGTCATCTAACAAAATTATCCAAAAGGAAAACATCAACAGAAAAATACGCTTCCCTAAACCAGCCTAAAGTCCAAATCCTGCAAATAATAGAAACATTTTTACGTTCCTTTTTTCCTTGCGCCTAAATAATTTCTTTCTTAATTTCGGGACTCCTTTTATTATCAGAAAACAAAGGATGGCCGGATTATTCTATCTAATGGGATATCTAAGAATTTGGGATCAGACTCACGCAGAAAACGTTTGTGATAAAATCTAAAGAAGTATCTCTACCTAAATACATTAATTATATTTAAAACGAATCCAATATCAGTAAATAAATAATGTTGGAAAGGCCACAGAACATCATCTAGCCACAAGCTAAGCAGAGCTTGTGTTATGCTTATGGGTATTAGATTGACTGATATACATAATAAATACAATACATACATAGATAGATTTTTTATTATACCCACACTAGCTGCTGCCCGCACCTTCGTCCGCGTTTTATGGTATAAGCAACATATGTACGCCTATATGTTAAAAGATGTACCTACCAAACTATACCCATACCAAATTTCAGCCTAATCATTTCAGTACTTTTCGTGTGAAAGAGGAACAAACATACTTACATCCTTACTCACAAACTTTGACGTTTATAATACTAGTAGGACTAGTAGGATAGAAAACACCCAGAACACCCGGAAGAAATATTTGCAGATCGTACAAACATTTGTTCCGGGACGGGAATCGAACCCGCAACCTGCGCCGCTGTCGGACCTTCGTCCGCCGCGCCACATCCTCGGTCGTTTATAATATTAGAGTGAAGTGATAAGGTAATATAACTCGAATCTCCTTTTTGCAAAGACATTGAGCATGTTAAAAATCTCTTCCCTCGCTTGTGACATAAGGAACGGCGCTCACTGAAGTGTGAAGGTTTCAGTGGAGGACATTATCATTGTCTTCCACACCGTTGCTATAATAGCTTGGCGGAGTCCGGAAGATCTCTGTCGAAAAACTTAAAAAACAGTGTAGAAACTAAGGAATTTGGGGTAGATTTTTAGTTTTTTCAAAACAATCAAATTATATAAAATGGTACTCACTACTACTCGTTTATCACATACATATTGTGGCGACCCCCTCCCCCTTGTTTGGGAAGTACATTCAGTTACCGACATAGCTCTCAGAATTAGCAGGCTGAAGTGGCGATGGGCAGGCCATATAGCTCGTAGAACCGATAACCGTTGGGAAGTAAAGGTTCTCGAGTCGCGACCACAATGCAATGCGAAACGGAGTGTGGGAAGACCTCCCACTCGATAGACCGACGACATCATAGCGGTCGCAGGGAGTCGTTGGAGGGAGGCGGCTCAGGACCTCTATTCGTGGCGTCGTTTGGGGGAGGCCTATGTTCAGCAGTGGACGTGTACGGGCTGATGATGATGATGATGTGTGATGAGAAGAAAGACTAATTTATCTAAATTTCTATAGCTCAAAAATTAATATCTATGAAACAGTGGAAAACCTGCCCATAAGGCTTTAGTAACAATGTAGTCAGAAAGTTGAAAATATAGCCGTTTTATCCATTCAAGGGAAGTCTTCATCTGACGACGCCTGTGGCATAGTGGTTGATGGACGAGTGTATTTATTGTACGGGCTGATGATGATGATGATGTGTGATGAGAAAAAAGACTCATTTATCTAAATTTCTTTAGCTCAAAAATGAATAGGTATCTATTAAACTGTGGAACACCAGCCTATAAGGCTTTAGTAACAATGTAGTCAGAAAGTTGAAAATATAGCCGTTTTATCCATCCAAGGGAAAAGTCTTCATCTGACGACGCCTGTGGCATAGTGGTTGATGGACGAGTATATTTCTTGTCAAGGACTAGGGTTGTCAATGTTATACTGAGCTAACCTAACTTATGTATAAATAACAATTAAATAATATAAACAAATTAAACTAGTATTTACAATTGAAACAATAGTGCTAACTGCAGACTGTTGCAAACAATCTACAGATAGCTCAACTGGTCCATATCAATACCAGTCGGAAGCGTTCCCAAGACGCTGGCTGCATTGCCTCGCTGTATGACAATGCTAATGCGCTGCGTCAGATACTCACCAGCTCTCGGGTCACGCGTATAAATTGGTTTTGCTTTTAAAAATACACAAGAAGGAGCTTTGCAAAAAATATAGTTTTTTTTTCAAAGTTTTTTGCATTATTTACAAAGAAATGCTGCTAAATCTTTATTATCATCATCAGCCCATACACGTCCACTGCTGGACATAGGCCTCCCCCGAACGACGCCACAAATAGCGGTCCTGAGCCGCCTCCATCCATCGACTCCCTTCGACCGCTAAGATGTCGTCGGTCCATCGAGTGGATGATCTCCCATGTAGGGGGGATTTGCCATAATCACCACGCTTGGCGGGCGGATTGGTGATCGCAGTGTTGGTGTTTAAAAATACTCAGAAGGAAGCTGCTGCCCTTCTTCTGGTAGGTTCCCTTAGTCGGCTCTTACGACATCCACGGGTTTAGTTGGAGGGGTCGATATTCGTACGCCGCGGCCCCACGGCCACCAATCTTTATTAACAAATAAAATTTCAATCAAATAATAGAAACAAATTAGAACTAGTATTTACAATTGAAACAATTGAGCTAACTGCAGACTGTTGCAAACAATCTACAACTGGAAAAAAACTCGGCTCAATATTTAATAATCAAATTTTTTTTATAAACGTTTGATCCTCAAGATGACCTACATGTCGCAGTGGACGAAGGTCCTCCTGCGACGCAGGAAGTTGCGGGTTCGGTTCCCGCCCTGAGACGAATGTTTGTACGATCTGCAAATATTTGTTCCCAGTGTTCAGGGTATTTTATATGTATTATAAAAAATATATGTCTGTGAATATATTGTACGTTTTATTTATATCAGTCATCTAGTACCCATAACACAAGCTCTGCTTAGCTTGGGGCTAGATAATGATGTGTGAATTGTCCAGCATTATTTATTTATTAGTATTATATATTATATCCCAAAAAGAACTTCTGCATACTGTAAATATACTTAATTTAAATAGGTACTTAGGTACTATGAACTGAAACTTATTTATACAGACAAATAGTATAGAAATTTCGTAAATTATAACATTATTTACAAACTAGATGTATTCTACTTGCAAGCTGGGATAAAAATAAATAAAACAAAAAACAAAACTTAAATATCATATAATTAAAAAACTAAATCTAAATAATAATTATTGCAAGCAAAAATAACAAAAATGGTATAACTATTTTATCGGAGATAAGAAATCAAAATTATTTCTTTTTATGACTAAGTATAACATAACAGTCTACAAACTAAGTTAAGCAAAAATAACAAAAATGCTATAAATAATATCAAAGATAAAACATCAATATAATTTTATTTTTTATTTACTATTTTTTTATTGTACTAATCATATTTGAACAACGACAATAGCTGGTCATTAGAAAATAAATAAAAAAAAAACAATAATTCTAAATTCAAATGACAACGCACGAGTGTCAAAAACGTTTAAAAACCAAATATTAATCGAAGGTAGAATAAGCCGCATACAATGGTTTAAAAAAAACTGCACATAAGCAAAATGGCGGTTGCCATCTACGGGTGGTTGCACATATTACCTTTTTCCATTGCGTCAAGCCTGCAAGGAACAAAGAACTCGGGTATTTCCTCCAATTCCAGTCAAAAACCAGGATAAGAACCGTTAATATTTATAGAATACCAATGATTCGCCGTTTTCACTTTTATTTTAATAAAATTATGCAAGATATTCCAGTAATTTACACTAAAACACAATAAAAATTGCCTACAATACACTGTTGAATAAATTATGGAGTTTCACAGTATTTGGAGCGTGTTTATTGTTAGAAAACCTAGGAGTCGACGGAATTACCGTAAAAGCGTAGGATTCTATGTTTTTTTCGCAAAAAGGCCACAAATTCACCGCGCTCTTTTGTTCTGAAGCCGCTCGACGGCGTTCGATTTTCAAAAGCCCCGTTCAAATATCGCATCAAGAACCCACCCGGTATGTTTTATCGTCATTTGGCGCGAAATATCGTTGAATTTGTTGGTAATTTTGTGTTTTTTGCTGATTTTTGGTATTTTTTCAGCAGGATAATGCGCAGTACCGTTCTTACTGAAAATACGCGACACACTGAATTCTGCAGAGGCTCGAGGTGGCTGTATGCATTGATTAGGCGAAACTATCTGCCTCTATTCGTCCCTTTCTAGCCCGCGTATCTTGCGTTTCGCTCGCACGCCTGTCCAGTCGTTAGCAGGAGCGAAATTTGGCTTGGCGAACGGTCTGCGGCTCTCAAATGAAGTAACTGTATTTATTTTATAATAATTACTGGATAAACATTGGTTCTGTATGGTTGATTTGGTTGAATGATTTTACGAAACATATTTGTTTTAGATGGTAAAAACATAATTGTAACTGGTATTACTTGATTATGAGATATAATTTATAAACGTAGGTATTACTGGTAGGTGAGTACTTACAACATTTACTCTTGAGAAATCTACTTCAAGTAACGTAGCGGGTGTAACGTTGCTAGCAACAAATTTACAACACTATCTACGAATATTGTAGCCGTTTACAGATCTTGTAGCTGTCTACGAGTTTCGTAGCGGTCTAAAAGTTATGTAGCTATCTACTGAATATAACGCAAATGTCTACGAGTTTCGTAGCGTTTCGTAGCTGTCCATGAGTTTCGTAGCGGTTTACAAGTTTTGTCGCCAACTACAGATTTCGTAGATGTCTACGAGTTTCGTAGCGGTTTACAAGTTTTTTAGCTACCTACAGATTTCTTAGCTGTCTATGAGTTTCATAACGGTTTACAAGTTTTGTAGCTATCTACAGATTTCGTAGCAGCAGCGCACTAGTTTTGTAGTTATTTAAAGTCGCTACCTATCTAAAAACTCTTTCTTTTAAAAAACTAGCTATTTTTATTTTCTCATTTTGCCGAGATAAAAAACAGGGTTGTGCTTCGCTTTGTTATAAAAAGCATTCCAGGTTTTACATTTAGTTTATAAGGAATTTTTTGAGTTAAGTCTTGGTTAACCTTTTATCGATTTTACTGAGTTTTTTTAATAACCTCTAGACTTTCGTTTTACCACAATCATCTGATAGAAGACACCTATTTACCAACCTTGAAGAGACCCTGACTGTAATGAGCGGCTTTCGAACCTCATTAAAAAAAGAATAAAGTACTTCCAATATACCGACATAGCTCTCAGCCTTAACTATACCTTAATGGTATTAATGCAGCAGATTTTATGGTAAAGTTTATTTTCCATTCATTTGGCATTGACATACCATAATTTTCATTTTATGCCATGGCCGATAAACATTTTTTTAAATGTTAATCGAAAAGCCCTCTTTGGCCGGAAAAACAGCAGAAGGCAGCGTGTTTCAAACCTTAAAAGATTTGTGCTTTTTTGTAGCCTCCGGTATCCAAACATTGAGGACCGCTGTCGCACGCATTGATTGCAATAAAACACGTTATAATGGACAGTACATGATTGTGAGCGGATGTGGGATTCCGCTGTTTTTAGCGAATTCCTCCACTTTTGGGGTCAACTTATATTGTACTAGTTTCTGCCCGCGACTTCGGGCGTACTTTGCCAGCTTAAATAATTATCCGTTCCTGGGATACCATCTACGTACCTGCCAAATTTCATTAAGATCCGTTCAGCCGTTTCGATGTGAAAAAGGTAACAGACAAACAGAGTAACTTTCGAAGTATGGATTTACCCCGTATCTATTTAATCCTATATTATATATTTTATCGACCCCTCCAACTCAACCCGTGGATGTCGTAAGAGCTGACTAAAAGAGCCTACCAGAGGAAGGGCAGCAGCTTCCTTCTGAGTATTTTTCAACACCAACACTGCGATCACCAATCCGCCTGCCAAGCGTGGTGATTATGTGGCTACAGGAAGATCGAAAATTGTAACAGTTAGCACCATAACGAGAAGAAGAAGACTTAAGGCAGGTAATATAGGGGCGTGCTTGCCCGTCCCCGGCCTACTGCTCACCACAGGTCATCGAGTTGCTCGGTCCAGCCTTGTTCGTTCGCATTTTAATGAGGATGACGATGATTGGGCAGAAATACTCTTTACTAATGACTCCAGATTCTGTCAGAAGGCAGTTGATGGAAGGACCAAAGTCCAAAGACGACTCGGAGAAAGATACGCTCATTGTAGCATTGTTCGAAGAGAGATTTGAAGTGTAGAGATTTACCTCCATTTTTTGCGTTCCGCTAGTCCATGAGATCAGTCATCTGGTGCTCATACATAACACAAGTTCTGCTTAGCTTGGGGCTATTGACATGTATCTAAATCGCATTAAATTTTGATTTAGATAGGCAAAATAAACATGTATTAGACACACAAGTGATATTATAATGTGCTAGTGGTTTCTTTTTCACTTCTTCCATTAGTGGACAAAAAATTGAAGTGAAGAGAATATAAATAACACCTTATTTCTTATTTGATAATAATAACTATGTTTATAGTATAAAATTTGACTTGTCTAAGTGCTTATTTTGTAAGCCTAAAGAAATAAAGTTATTGATTCTGATTCTGATAGATGATGCTGTGTGAAATGTCCAGTATTATTTATTTATTTTTATTTTAGTTTTTCACATTAGCGGTGGCCTAAGTCCAGCTGTCCACAGCTAGTGTTAACTAGCGTTAGCTAGTGTGCTAGGCTGATAATAACGTGGCAATCAAACGGGTGAAGGTCCGCCTGCACAGTAGGAGGTTGTGGGTTCGATTCCTGCCTCGGGTCTAATGTTGCAACTTGATAATTTTTCTATTCGTGAGTCACCTTCTATTGAGCTATTAGGAACGAATAGTCGAGGGTCTTGGGCAAACCCCCTCAAAAAACCCCCTTATTTTCAATATGCACCATTTTTCTCGTTGACTGTACCTAGAACATCTAACTGGTTAATACTGCTTTTTTTCTATGCATATTAGAAAGACACAGAAAGAAGACAAGAAACAAGGCAGAAAAGAGGAAAAAAAGAGCACTAAACAACCTCATTTCTCATCAAGTAATTTCTCCAATGATTAGATAATAAATAATAGCGGTACGGTCAGAAGAAAAAGCTCTAATTAAGTGGATGTACCGCCAGCAGATAAACAACTTACAAAGGGCATACGCTATTCGTGAATAAGGGATATAATAGGGACCGGGCTGTGTAGCGTTCGCAGAAAAAATACTGCTAAGGTTTCAAGAGTTTGAAATGAATTGAGATCTTTTTGTTTACATATTTTTGAAAAGGATACAGGGTGTATACTTGGGATGGCGATGCTTTTTGTACCTAGTTTATATCTTAATGTTTAATGTTTTGATTTTTACCTATCTTTATCTAATTAGTGTTTTGTTACTATGATATTGTGTCAAAAAAAAATATGTTAAAATAACTTTTTGTAAAGTACTACTTCCTTGTTTATCACTGCACATAAATTGAAATATTGCCCGTTTACTAATTTAGGTTCTTGTATTTTTAGAATTCTGTGATTCAGTTTTATCTATCACTAAAATATTTTTCATCCATAAAATTTTATTGAACTTACTTCTGATTACAAAATTACTTTTTTTGCAAAGGTTACACTAAAATATTACGAAAGTAAAGAATTTTTCTGCTGCCACTACCCCCGTCACGCGCCGCTTCGTGACAATCTGTATGTTTGTACATTATTAAATACATACCATTCTAACTGACATACTTCTATACGATGTACTGGGTGATTCAGTGATCCAGGACTTTTCTTCTTACAAGGGTTTTCAATTCGATCTATAAACACGCTGGTCGTCCTCGTTGGATAGCGTATGGATATATTTCACGCAAATAGTAAATCTTTTTCTAACAACCCTAGCCCATGTTACGGAAAACTTTGATTTGGTACATATTAATATCTTGATTTTGACAAACAAATCTCTAATATTACCAAAGGCTTCAAAAAAAAAAACCTTTTTTTTATACCACCAATGTTAACAAGAAAAGCATGTGTTTTATGAAGAACGCGGCTAGTATGGTGGAAAAGGGGACAAAAATGCAGAAAATTTTAATTTCGCGCAACTTTTCAGATCCGATTCCGTATTTGCCTAGAAAAACTGATTTCCATACAATAAAATAACCCTGCATATCTAATAATACATTACGTCCGTTGCATAAGTGGAACCATTCTGTTTCTTTCTACCTGTAATTATATTTTAACGAAGCCTTTTTTCTGGGATGTTTAAAAAGCAAATGTTGGTAAAATTTGATTAAATTTTAATATAACCACTAAGGAGTCTAGAGTACATTAGATGAGCGCATAACCTATATATATAAGTACCAAAATTATTAGGAATCCAGTTGGCGTCTAGTCTAGAGGATAGTTATAGTTCCGTCTGAATGAGTCAATCTGTATAATAATTCTTTGGCATGTAGGTATTGGCATACGTTGGCTATTCGGCCGTTTTTACCCAACAACGCGAAAGCGAGGTTATGGTTTAGCGGCAGAATTTATGACCATTTCTAGCAATTGAATAGTGGGCAAAAAGACAACGATATAATGTAATATGATTGTTTTGAAAAAACTAAAAACAAACTACGAATCTCTGAGTTTTAAACTTTTTTAGTTTTGCGGGATAAATCCTTATTTCTTGGGAATCAAATATTTATGGGAGCACCTTGAGATTATATTCTATACAACTGCAAAAGAATCATTCAAATCGGTCCTCAAATGACGGAGAAATCGACAACCCTACACAAAGAAACATAAATACAGCCGAAAATAGAACCTTCGCCTTTTTTTCAAAAACGGTTAAAAGAGACAAATACCGAGAAAATTAAATGTGAAAATTAAAAAGTAGATTACCTTTTTCCAAATCAGCAAACAAAAATATTTACCTTTTCTAGCAGTTGTAAAAGGGTTGAAATAATGTTTTTATGTATAATGCTTTTCTTTGATCTGACAAAAATAAATTGAATTTGATATTGGTTGAACAATTTTTTTTACTAAATAGGTATGGTTTTGATTTGAAGAATCACAAACGGAATTCTGGTAAAATATTTACGAAGTAGGTATATACTGGGTTTAGGTGACGCGCCTCCTTCGTTTTGATTGAAAAAGAAAGTGTTTTATCTATACTTATAATAAAACTGTAACAGGTCAAATTCTGTACATTGAAGATATTTTGAATTTTTTTTTGGGAGGGCACTCTATTAACGATACTGAAGCCAAAAATGTAATTTTTTCCATCATGTTTGCCTGTCTGTATCTTGGCCGCGCATAACTCCGAAACTATTGAACGTATTGAAATGAAACTTGGCAGGATTTTAGTTCATACTACAAGGCAGGACATAGAATACTTTTTATCCCGGATTTCAATAGGGTTCCCTTGGGAGAGGGGATGAAAGTAAAATTAGTTGGCTGCGCATAGCGCCGAAACTACTGAATGTATTCAAATGAAACTTAGCAGGATTTGAGTTTATACTTCGAGAAATGACATAGAATACTTTTCATCCCGTATTTCAATAGGGTTCCCTTGGGAGAGGGGATGAAAGTAAAATTTCTTGGCTGCGCGTAGCGCCGAAACTACTGAATGTATTAAATGAAACTTGGCAGAATTTGAGTTCATACTATGAGGAAGGACATAGGATACTTTTTATCCCGGATTTCAATAGGATTCCCTTGGGAGAGGGGATGAAAGTAAAATTTCTTGGCTGCGCGTAGCGCCGAAACTACTGAATGTATTAAATGAAACTTGGCAGGATTTGAGTTCATACTATGAGGAAGGACATAGGATACTTTTTATCCCGGATTTCAATAGGATTCCCTTGGGAGAGGGGATGAAAGTAAAATTTCTTGGCTGCGCGTAGCGCCGAAACTACTGAATGTATTAAATGAAACTTGGCAGGATTTGAGTTCATACTATGAGGAAGGACATAGGATACTTTTTGTCCCGGATTTCAATAGGGTTCCCTTGGGAGAGGGGATGAAAGTAAAATTTCTTGGCTGCGCGTAGCGCCGAAACTACTGAATGTATTAAATGAAACTTGGCAGGATTTGAGTTCATACTATGAGGAAGGACATAGGATACTTTTTATCCCGGATTTCAATTCGGATTTCCGGCAGTAGGGTCCCGGCAGTGGAGCCCCCATATTGCCCCGCAGTGGGAACCCCAGTAGCCCCCCGCAGTGGCCCCCCCGCAGTAGTGTAAAATTTCTTGGCTGCGCATAGCGCTGAAACTACTGAATGTATTCAAATGAAACTTGGCATGATTTAAGTTCATACTACGAGGAAGAACATAAAATACGAGTCCATACCCCAAAGCCAACAAAATGATTACAAAATTGTTATTAGCGCCGTTAAACGACCTACTGGACAGCATCCGGTCAAAGCTCTCGGTACCAATGATGCTGCCGTCGTCCTGGTAAATCAGCACTGTGACAGGCGGGACATTGTGCTGCGTACCCGGGATGCCCGCTTGCAACGCATTAGCGAAACGCACCAGGCATTTGATGCTCTTCAGTATTCGCTTTTAAACCTACTATCGTGGCGAAGACTAATACAATTTTGATCTTCGACATGGGAATCCGACAACTGACGAGACAGTCGACACTAAAAAAAAATTACCAATGAGAGAAGTTTGCTTGCTCACCTGCAAAGGTTTCGAGGTTTGTTCAACCCTTTTCTGGTGTAGGCTTACGCCAAAATAAAAACGGAGCGTTTGGTATACATCAGGACAGAACAAATGAGAGAAGACTGCGCCCTGAGAATTATGTAGAAAATAGAAATTGTGAAGATTTAGGACGACTGGTGATTCTTCCTTCCAGTTTTAGAACTGAACAATAGATGTGTAGTGACCTATTCTGCAGTAGGTACTATCAAAAGCTTTTGAAGCGCATAATATACCTAGGTAAATGTGGAGCTGTGTGACGTCCAGTCAATAAAATCTAGGTATATGTACATCTATACTATACTATATTAATAAAAGTAAGTAATGTTTGTGAGGTTGTAGGGGGTAATCTCTGAATCTACTGAACCGATTTTGAAAATTCTTTTACCTATTGAATACCACGTTATTTGTGAGTGTTATAGGCTATATATATTAACAACTAAAAATGTTTACCGCCCAACGAAGTGGGCACGGGTCAGCTAGTAAAAGAATATGAGTGATAGTTCTAGGCTGTCAAGAAAGGATTTTTAAGAGAAAGAAAATACAGACCTCAAGATTATTTTGCCTCTATTGTTTGTAGCTTTTAAAATCTGAAATTCCCTGAGCCATAGTCCTGCGTCACTCGGTTATATTGCTGGTCCTTCGAGCCGGATCGTATGAAACCAAACTTCGTACACGCCATAAACCGGAACATCGAGGCCAGGGAAAAATTTTCAAAACTCCACCACCAGGTTTAAGAACGCGAAGCGTTACGAGAAGAGAGGATGAACAGATTAAATTACGTGAGGTACCATCAGAGCAGCTGAATAAAGACACTGCCAAGTCTGAGGTCAGCAGGAAATCAGGTCAGTCAAGTGTAGCGGCAAGAATAAAGCGACCCAAGTTGGAAGCTGCGGAAGCGAAAGCCCGGCTTGAGAATGAAGCCGCTCAACGGGAAACAAAACTTATAGAAATGAGACTGGCCGCTGAAGTAGCCGAACTTGAGGAGGAGAAGTCACACAGGAGTCCTAAAACTCACTCGACAGCTACCGCGAGCACGTATGAGAAGGTAGAGAATTGGATGGAGCGCAGTAACGTGAATGACGAGAGCCCGCACATGCACTATGACGGCAGGAAACTACCGGAAGAAGCAACACGAGCAGCGCCAACTGACATTCAACAGCTGGTCTATACACTGAAAGATGTCTTCAACTCCGTGGCAGCCGATGTAAAAAACAAAGCTCTCTTATCAAGAATAAGTTCCTGTAGAGATTTACCTATATTTGATGCTTAGAGTGGCTTCAATTCAAACAGTCTTATATAGAGTCGACAGAAGCTTGCAACTTTACGGATATTGAGAATTTATGGCGACTTCGTAAATGTCTGCGAGGCGAGGCTAAAGAAACTGTTACGTCACTTCTAATGGGAAACACGACGCCTGCTACTATTATAGATGCGCTTCAACTGAGATATGGGCGTCCTGAAGCGATAATTCTAAAATTAGTCCAGCAGTTGAAAAAGACGGCTCCACTACCTTCAGCATATCAAACCAACATCGTCCCATTTGCAATTAAAATCATGAATTATGTAGCTGCAGTAAAAGCAATAAAACAAGAGGATTATTTACGAAGCCCAGAACTTCTAACAGTTGTTATTTCTAAGTGTCCGAGTACCCTCATAAGTAAGTGGACTGATTACTTTTTTACTTGCTCCGATGAAAAGAGGTCAAAACTAGAAATACTCGCGGAATTTTTACATATCGAAGCTTCGAAGACTGCAGTGGCTGGAGTGAGTCACGTTATGATTCATACCGAACAGGCTGTCAAAACGAGGCCGGATGACTACCGATCGCCATATAACCTGCATCCTGTGAATGAGATTTTACACACAACGCCGTCAACTTCAAAAATGACTGATGAGTCTGACAACTGTAAGTTTTGCAAAACAAATAAACACATTTTAGCATTTTTCCCGCAGTTCAAACGAGCGTTACGTCGCAATCGCTGGCGTTATGTTCGAATACACAAACTCTGTTTCAAATGCCTTGAGAGTCGGCACAACAAAGATACATGTCCTGCAAAGGAGTGTGATATTGATGGTGGCAACCGAGGTCATCACCGCTTGCTACACTGGCCGTTAAAGAAGGACGGACATGAGAAAAAAGATGATGAGGATGATGAGCCTCCAACTGACATAGTCGCTCACGCAGTTGTAAAGACGAGCTCGCGACTACTATTGAAGGTTGTACCGGTAACTGTACATGGACCGAAAAGAGATGTCAAAACTTATGCCCTGCTAGACGATGGTGCAGCCTTAAGTCTCATATCAGCAGATATTACCGAAGAAGCTGGGCTGACAGGTAACATAGCTACACTGAATGCAAAGAGCGCATGGACTTTCAGTAAATTTCATGTGAGGTAGAAAACATCAAGTGCACTATATCTAACAGCGAAGGAGATCGGTATTCCTTACATGCTCGGAAGATGAAAGAGCTGGATTTAGCTACGCAAACTATATCACATTCAGATATACTAAAATACCAACACCTTCGAGACAATGATCAACTGCTGACGTGCACCGATAACGTCAGACCAAAGATTCGTATCGGACACGATCATTATCATCTGCTGGCGCCAAAGAATTTAATTGCCGGTCTCGTCGATGAACCATACGCTACTAAGACGCCACTAGGCTGGTGCGTGCATGGTTTTGTGGGCGTAGTGAATGGACAAATTGAAAACAACCGCCACCTGCTCTCTTCTGAACAGATGATACCACACGCTGAGAACGTACACTCTATACTTCACGTAAGTACCAATGTAGACAATGACATCTTACTGCATGAAGAGGTAAAAAGATCGTTTGCCTTTGAAGCGATTCATCATCATCATCAGCCCGTACACGTCCACTGCTGAACATAGGCCTCCCCCAATCGACGCCACGAATAGCGTTCCTGAGCCGCCTCCATCCAACGACTCCCTGCGACCGCTACGATGTCTTCGGTCCATTGAGTGGGAGGTCTTCCCACACTCCGTTTCGCATTGCATCGCGGTCGCCACTCGAGAACCTTTACTCCCCAGCGGTTATCGGTTCTACAAGCTATATGGCCTGCCCATCGCCATTTCAGCCTGCTGATTCTGAGAGCTATGTCGGTAACTTTGGTTCTTCTACGAATTTCCGTATTCCGGACCCTATCGCGTAGAGAAACTCCGAGCATAGCTCTCTCCATAGCTCGCTGGGTGACTTTGAGCCTATGCACAAGGCATATAGTGAGCGACCACGTCTCGGACCCGTAAGTCATCACTGGTAGCACACATTGGTTAAAGACTCGTCTTGAGGCTCTGCGGTATCTGTGACGAGAAGATATTGCGAAGTTTCCCGAACGCTGCCCATCCGAGTTGGATTCGTTGGCTGACCTCTTTATCGAAGTTGGATTTACCTAGTTGGACCATTTGGCCTAGGTAGACATAATGATCAACAACTTCGATAGCATCGTTCCCCACATAGACCGGTAAGGGTGCATGGGCATTAGACATGATATTTGTCTTACCCATGTTAATTTTAAGACCCACTTGGCGGGAAACGGTGTTGAGGTCTCTGAGCATCCTGCTAAGGTCCTCCAGTGATTCTGCCATAATGACTATATCGTCGGCAAACCGAAGGTGAGTGATGTAATCGCCGTTGATATTGATGCCATATCCGTCCCAGTCCACAAGCTTAAAAATATCCTCCAATAAAGAGGTGAACAGTTTCGGAGAAATGACGTCTCCCTGTCTCACCCCTTTTTGCAGTGGGATCGGATTTGTGCTTTGGTCCTGGAGACGAATTGACATAGTGGACTTGCTGTACAAACACTTCAACACTTGGATATACGTGTTCGAGTGTTCATTGAGTCGTCGTTGAGGCAATACGTGCCTTGATGTTAATTATTTGCAAATAATCAATTGCTAAACAGTGACCTCATTTTTGCCGATTGTGACAAATCTGTAGTGACGCGTGTGAACTACATATAAAGTACAATGATAGATTTTTCTATCGAAAGTAAACTAGTGTAAAATGGATATCTCCAGTCCGTTTGGTCACCGGAGCAGCAGGACGGCGCGCTCGCCGCCGCCCTCCACACCAGCACCAGAGCCCCCTCGCCATGTGCCCGCCGCCCAAGAAACCCAATACGACGCAGTGACTACTCCCGAAATACAAGGCTGGATGAACTCGATAAACCAGTACCTGAATGAGGTGTGCACTATTGCATCCGAAGGAAAACTGAACTCTGAGCAAAAGCAACGGGTAAGCGCTCTCTGCCGTAAAGTGGGTAATGGCACTTCGCAAATGGCCGTCCAGTATCAGTCTCTGAAAGCCAAAGTTGTGAAGATGTACTGCACTGTAGAACTGCTCCAAAACAAACTTGACCAATCCCACCAGCTTGAAGACCTCATAAAAACAATTGAAAAGACCTCGAAACCAGTCGGAGAAACCTCATTCGCCGAAATGGTAAAAAAAGGGTCAAACACGTACATCAAGCCCACAAATGTCAGTTCTGTGGCCATATACCCCAACGACAAACTAAAGACCAGTGAAGACACGAAATCCCTTGTACAAAAAATTATCTGCCCTGAACAAATGAAGCTGCATGTGAGAGGACTACGGAAGACCAGGAACGGAGGTGTCATTATCAGCACCGACACCAAGGACGACATCGAAAAGCTTAAGAACACAGTGCAGATCACCAACTCTGGCCTTACAATCGACGAACCGCTTAAACGAAAGCCGAGAGTCGTCGTCATTGGAGTACCGTCATCGATGCCCGAAAAAGAAGTTTTCTCTTGCCTCTTCCACCAAAATCTAGCCGAGACTTTCAAAAACTGTGACCTGGAAAAAATTTTAAGCGCCATAAAGTTAAGCCACAAGTCGGGCAGGAAGAACGCAGAATCCTGCAATTATATTATTGAAGTTCCAGCCGACATACGTAAAGCACTCATCACTAAGGACAGGGTTTTCGTGAACTGGTCTTCGTGCCCCGTGAGGGATTTCACTCTGGTTACTCGCTGCTATAAGTGCCAGCAGTATGGACACGCGGCAAAGTTTTATCGCGAGGCAGCTCATACTTGCGGACACTGTGGCGGCATCGGCCATACAAACAAAGAATGTCAGAAGCTAGCTGAAGATCCGAAGTGAGCCACATGCTTGTTCTATAAGAAGCCAGGTAACCATGTAACTGGCGCCGCCGACTGCCCGGCAAAATTTGCGGCTGAAAAGAGGTACATCAATTCCATAGATTATGGGGGAGCCTAAGGGCGCAGCTTTATTTAGCAATTTTTTCGGTTGGAGTAGTTTTTATTTTTATATAATTAAACTTCTGATTTCTATGATTTTTCTGCACCTAAGTAGGTATGATGCAAAGTATGTCAGTAAGATGACACAGAAAAGACATTGGCCTTGTATTGTTAAAGTAGGCTAATAATTTTTGTACCTAAGCACATTTATTACATATTACTGGTTTAGCGTAGTTAGCATAATTAAGTTATTTCATTTTATAAATCTGCACCGTTGCTTTGTTTTATTATGACTACTGATAGATGTGATTATTATTTTTCGTTTTAAGCACTTTCTGCCTGAGACACAGGTTTATTTAACCTAGTTCAGGCAAATGTTATATTACAGAACTTTAGAACATAAGATAATTGACGTTGTAATCCGTTTAGCCCTAAGTTGTTTTGAATAAAATTATTTTTTTTTTTTTTTTTATTATACCGGTAGTCGATTTGGCACCGCTGGAGAGACTACAGGACTGCCTAGGTTTCGACTGAATCAAAGGCTTTCTCGTAGTCCACAAATGCTAGACATAACGGCCGGTTATACTCTTCTGTTTTCTGTATAATCTGCCGGAGCGTATGTATGTGGTCTACGGTACTAAAGCCTTTTCGGAACCCGGCTTGTTCGGGCGGCTGGAAGTCGTCAAACCTTCGAGCAAGACGGTTGGTGATTACTCTCGAAAACAGCTTATAGACGTGGCTCAGCAGTGAGATGGGCCTATAGTTCTTTAGAAGGGCTTTATCACCCTTCTTATGAAACAGTACCACCACACTTCTGTTCCACGCCTATGGCGTTTGTCCCTCGAGAATGACGGAGTTGAATAGCCTCTGAAGGACTTTAAGTACTGGTGATCCACCCGCTTTCAGAAGCTCTGTCGTTATTCCGTCATCCCCGGGTGCCTTGTTGTTTTTAAGCTGTTTGAGAGCCGTCCTTATCTCGTAGAGGCTGACATCCGGGATATCTTCGGTATAGTGTCGGGTCAGCTGGCTCTGCCCAAGCGACAGATCTCTTGCGAACACTTTGGAGCCCTTGTTCCGCTCTATTGCGCTCATAATACAATTGATATTGTATGAGCGCAAATCGTGCCGCATAGATTTCGAGATCTGTTTGTTGAGCGCACCGTATGTCGACATGTCTGCCGAAGTTTCACTCCTCTCTGCCATTAACTGCAGTGTGTGACCCGAGAGTCTCTGTGTTTTATTTCTGCGGGGGGTCCTAAAGAAGTCCGACCCGACCGCACGGACAGTTTCCACCAGCCCGTTATTTAGTTCGTCCACTGTTACGCATTCCGCGAGGCATTCAAAGCGGTTCTGTAACTCCAACTGAAAGCTCTCGGGATTTTGTATCTGGACAGGGTTTGGGCGTAGAGTAAACCTTATCAGACGATACCTTTCTAGCTTTACATTGATATTCAATGACGCTCTTACCATACGGTGATCGCTGCCGGTTTTAACCCTGTTGATCACAGAGACGTCATTGAATATGTGCCTGTGGGTCGTCATGATGAAGTCTATCTCAAGTCCATTTTCTGGACGGCTGCTTCTCAAAAAAGGAGTTCATCGCAAAGAGTCCCTCCTTTTCCATGAAGTCGGCCAGTCGCTGACCCCTTTGGTTTCACTATCCAAATCCAAACTGGCCCACTCTCAGTTCGTTGCCGCTCTTTGCGCCTAACCGCGCGTTTAAATCCCCCATCACAACAGTGTAGTGTGTTTTCGAGGCATGCATGACTTTGGAGATGTCGTCATACATGATCTCCACTTCATCGTCAGGGCGTCCCGAGTGCGGGGCGTATACCTGTATGACCTTCAGCGAATACCGTTTGGTGATTCTGAGTATAAGGTACGCCACCCTGCTCGAGACGCTCTCGATCTTTACAATGTTGTTGACGAGGGACTTGTGGACGAGAAACCCGATACCGTGTTGGGACAGCTGGTCGCCCTCCCGGTAGTAAAACAAGTTGCCGGAATTAAGGGTGATCGTGTCCTCTCCCTCTCTTCGGACTTCCGATAGCCCTATAATGTCCCAGCGCAACTTGTCTACCGCTTCTTCTAGCTCGACTACCTTCTCGTCGGTCCTCAATGTTCGTGCGTTGTATGCTACCAAGTGCAAGGGTCGTCGGTGTTTCGATTGGTAACTCAATCTCTGCCGGAGATTTCTAGCACCCCCTTTTACCCCGCCCCGCCGTTACCATGGCCGCTACCGTGACCAGGAATAGCGGAGCTGCCGGGGACTGGGGGCCGTTTTCTATTTGTTGCCATCATATTGGGGGGGGGGGGGGGGGTTTGCCATAATCACCATGCTTGGCAGGCGGATTGGTGATCGCAGTAAGATGTTAGTAGAATACACAGTAGGAAGCTGCTGCCCTTCCTCTGGTAGGTTCCCTTAGTCGGCTCTTACGACATCCACGGGTTGAGTTGGAGGGGTCGATATTCTATGCCGCGGCCCCACGGCATCATTGAAGCGATTGGTGTAACAAAAGTACCACGTCAGAACGCTGATGACCAGAGAGCAATATCGATCTTGGAAAACACTGCAATGCTCGGTGATGGTCGCTGGGAAGTTGGACTCCCATGGAAGTCAGACGCAAAATTACCTGACTCTTACCTAAATGCTTATAAAAGACTGCGAACTGTAGAGAAAAAGATGCTTATAAAAAACGACTTTGCTTCACGTTATAAGGAACGGGTTGAACATCTTTTAATTAATGACTACGCACGGGAACTCAATGATGACAGTTCTGATAAGCCACGTGTTTGGTATCTGCCACACATCGGCGTCGATAATCCAAATAAATAAAAAATGAGACTAGTGTTTGACGCTGCAGCTGTATCCGGAGGGCACTGATTAAATGACTATTTGCTACAAGGAGCCGACCTTCTTCAATCGCTTTTAGGCATAATGATGCGATTCAGAGAAGAGCCTGTTGGAATTATCGGTGATATCAAAGACAAGTTTTTAAGAGTCAAAATTATCGAACAACATCAACATGCATAAGGTTTCTTTGGCGAAAGAATCAAGATGTTCCCATTAAAGAATACGTAATGACTTCACTAATCTTTGGCGCGAACTCCTCACCTTTTGTTGCGCAATACATAAAAAACAAAAACGCACTGCGATTCCAATCTGAGATGCCAGAGGCAGTAAACGCAATAATCAAAAGCCATTACATGGACGACTATGTCGATAGTCAACGAGAAGATAACGCTAAAAAGTTAATTAAAGACATAACCTATATATATGCACAAGGAGGTATTGAAATTAGAAGTTTTCTCAGTAACAACCAGAATGTACTTCAAGGAATATCTAAAACTGCTCTGAACGATAAAGCTGTTGACATTTTTAAAGAAAGCATATCGGAACGCACTCTGGGGTTGCTATGGTACCCTGCAAGCGACACATTTGGGTTTGATTTGTCATTTTAACGAATATCTATGGATCTACTGGGACTAAAACAAAAGCCGACTAAGCGAGAGTTACTACGAATTGTCATGTCCATTTTTGACGTGTACGGTTTTCTAGCGCCATTTACGATTAAAGGAAAGATAATTTTACAATCTATCCGGAAAACGAATACTCACTGGGATGACAAGATACCAGATAACTCATTCGAATTATTTAAAGACTGGATGTCACAACTCATGAGATTTCGAGATCTGCGCATACCGAGATGGTACTTACGTTCCACAGAAACTAAATTGGAATCAGCGAGTATAAAAGACAAAGCGTACGAGCTTCACATTTTTTGCGACGCATCCCCTACTGCTTATGCTGCAGTTGCTTATTGGCGCGTTATATTGAAGCATACGCACACAGATGTGCTCTCGCCTATTCTTACTTCTTTTATAGCGAGCAAATGTAGAGTCACGCCTGTCAAAGTGTGTGAATCGATACCACGCCTAGAATTACAGGCCGCTATACTTGGTTGCCGACAAGCTGAAACAGTCCAAACAGCACACAGATTAAATGTATCGAAAATATATTTTTGGACAGATTCTACGACAGTTTTGCATTGGATCTGCAACGATACCAGAAGCTACAAAACATTCGTTGCGAATTGGCTGGGGGAGATTGACAGTTTGACAGAAATTAGAGAGTGGCATTACGTACCGACGTCGATGAATCCAGCAGATAAAGCCACAAAGCTAAATAGCTACGAGCTCAGTTATGACTGCGGATGGTTTACAGGCCCTGAATTTTTACTAAAAGTCAACGAGCACTGGCCTTTGGATCCTACTAACGAACAAAATATTAATAAAGATGAGTTGATGAAAAAATTGAGTTACCTGTTCCAGATCCTATACGATTTTCTTCCTGGTTGCGACTGCTGCGAAGCACGGCTGCTGTTTTATTGTTCACAAAGAAGTGCCAAAAGATCGCGAATTTGGAGACGATCAACTGTCAACTACTAGAAAGCGCCGAGCGCTTACTAATGAAACACGCTCAGAATGAAACATTTCAGAATGAAATGTCTTGCCTAAGTCAAGGAAACCCAATAGAGCGAAACAGTCGACTGAGAACACTGACGCCATTTATAGGTGAAGATGGATTATTACATGTCGATGGACGCATTGATGCAGCTCAGAATGTTGACATACAGACAAAAAATCCAATCATTTTGGATGGACGCTGTCATATAGCACGCTTGATTGTAAAGCACTACCACGAACGAGCTGCGCATGCTAGTAATGAGATGGTGATAAATGAACTCAGACAAAGGTACTGGGTAGTTAATTTGAGACCCACCGTCCGGAGAGGCCACTGCGTGAAGGAGACACCGTCCTTATGGTCGACAACACTCTACCTAGAAACACATGGCCGATGGGAGTCGTGGAGAAAACATACCCAAGGACCGATGGGCGAGTTCGCGTGGTCGACGTCAAAACCAGTCGAGGGACATTTCGGCGGCCGGTGACACGCCTGGCACCACTACCGATGGACCCTGATGAAGAGTGCTGAAGGACTGAGGGGGAGAAATGTAGGCGACGCGCTTCCTTCGTTTTGATTGAAAAAGAAAGTGTTTTATAAAAGAATATGAGTGATAGTTTTAGGCTGTCAAGAAATGATTTTTCAGAGAAAGAAAATACGGACCTCAAGATTATTTTGCCTCTATTTTTTGTAGCTTTTAAAATCTGAAATTCCCTGAGCCATAGTCCGGCGTCACTCGGTTATATTGAGCTTCTGCACGAGGTTTTGCTTGCATTTAAGTTAATTATGTTGTCTGTGTAATTCTTATCCTACTAATTTTATAAATATCGTAAAAAAACTTTGATTCAACGCTTAGATATAAAGTGTAATAAATTATATACAGAACAATGTGATAGTTTTACTCAGTTGTAGAATCCAATCGACGATATATTTAACAAACTTCGAAAAAAGTAGGAGGTTCTTTGTTCGGCTATGTGTATATTTTGCGTATTTACGCCGATTTATTGTATTCTTTCTATTTGGCTTTTGATGATTCTTTTGTTTTTGTAAAGAGAATTATTTGTGGGTGCTCCTATATAAATTTTATTCCCGAGAGATTTAGATTTTTAGAGATTATTTCTGGTTAAAAACATTTATTTCATTAAGAAATAATTATATTCACTTACAGGAGAACTAATCTTATATTCTAAAATAAAAGTCACAGGGAGTCAATGAATGGTGGCAGCAGGAGGCTTTGTCCAGCGGTGGAGGTGTGCAGGCTGATATGATAATGAATAAAATAAATAAATACTTGAGTTTGTCGCCATTCACGAAACCTACCACGTTCATGAAGAATTGTTATTGTGTATATGTATTTGTTACTAGCTGATGCCCGCGCCTTCTCCCGCATTTTATCAGGATAAAAATTTGCCTATATGTTATTCCAGGTCCCGAGCCATACCCATACCAATAATAATTTCAGTCCAATCAGTTCAGTAGTTTTTGCGTGAAAAAGGAACAAACATCCATACATATACTCACGAACGACGTTAAATATAATCTTCGATTGGAATCTACAACTAAGTAAAACTCTCACGTGAGTGCTATAGCCATTATGTTAAATATACCTTAATACACTTTATGAGTATTAGTGAGCGACGAATGAACTTTTTTTTTTAAATCCACGGTTAACCATTTAACCGTTTTCTTTTTACCGCAAAATTAGTCGAATCTATTAACTGGTTTATACATTCAACGATATTAACAGTTAAACGTCAACTGGTATTTCAACATAACGAGGTAAGTTGGCGAGTTGGTTTTACAATATTTAACGCATAGTTCCTTCTACTACAGCTTTCGTTTCTAGGAACCAAACTAGTTAAACGTCAACTGGTTTTTCAACTAGTTGGCCGTTTATAGAAAACAGTTTCGTTTCGTTAACGCAGAAATAGTTAAGGACCCACTCATCATCGTCATCATATCAGCCCATACACGTCCACTGAGCTGGACATAGACCTCCCAAATACGACGCCACAAATAGCGCTCCTGAGCCGCCTCTATCCATCGACTCCCTGCGACCGCTACGATGTCGTCGGTACATCGAGTGGATGGTCTCCCATGTAAGGGGATTTTGCCATAATCACCACGCTTGGCAGACATATTCGTGATAGCAGTGTTGATGGTGAAAAATACTCAGAAGGAAGCTGCTGCTCTTCTCCTGGTGGGGACTACTAACGATCCACTACTACCTTATATTAATACGGGATACATATCCCAGTACACCTTGTATTAATTATTTACACTTTGACTAGTACCCTGATTTCGCATTGTAAATATTAATCACTAATTTTGCCTCAGAGCTTGAGGGTGAAACAGATACCACGAACTCCCTCTATAAACATATGTTGCGTAAATTTAGGACGTTACTGACGTCCGTAGCATAAATAAATAAATAATACTGGACAACCTACACAGCATCATCTAGCCCCAAGCTAAGCAGAGCTTGTGTTATGGGTACTAGATAACTGATATACATTGTTTATGAACCCAGAACACCCGGAACAAATATTTGCACATCGTACAATCATTTGTTCTAAGGCGAGAATCGAACTCGCAACCTCCTACGTCGCAGTCGGAACTTCTATAAAAAACTCTTCAAATTACAATAGAAATTAAACTAGTATTTACAATTGAAACAACTGAGCTAACTGAAGACTGTTACAAACATTCTACAGGTAGCTCAACTGGTCCATATCAATATAAGTCGGAAGCGTCCCCAAGACTCTGGCTGCATTGCATATGGAGGAGATGCGAAAACCGAGTTTGGTGGCCAAAAAATGCAACTTCGCATCTCTGTTAAACTATACAAAATAAAACTATTACAGAGGCATTAAAAAAGAGCTCATGATAGTTATCACAAACTGGCCAAGGGATTTTTGAAAAATCCTTTGTTTTACGTAATAATACGATAAAATAGGAGGCGGCGCTAGTTTGGGTCTAGGAACCGCCTTAAATGAAATGTCAATTTTTTTTTAAACCGACTTCAAGAAGGAGGTTCTCAATTTGTCTGTATGTTTTTATATGTTAAGCGATCATTCCGCAAAGAATGGACCGATTTTGAAAATTATTCTGCTATTGTATAGAAAAAGATCCCGAAGTGGTCCTATGAAATTTTTATCCCCAAGAGATAATAACACAGCACCACATAAAAATTTTTTTTTTGCTCATGGTTCTGACAACATTTACTGTATATTTTTGGGGTCTCTGAATCAGAATCCAAGGTCAAATTGATCCCATCACATCAAGATTTTGCCATAACCGTAAAAAACCCGATAATCCCGGAAAACTTAAAAACAGTGTAAAAGTAAGGAATGCGAAGTCGATTATTATGTTTTTGAAAACAGTCAGACATCGCAGAGGTCGCAGGGAGTCGATGGATGGAGGCGGCTCAGGACCGCTATTTGTGGCGTCGTACGGGGGAGGCCTATGTACGTGTATGGGCTGATGATGATGATGATGGCAATGGGCGTAAACAAGAGGTAGGTTCAGGTATTTGAAGTCGTTTTATCGTTTTTTAAAACACGCCAAATTATTACGTTATAGTTTATCCAAATACATGAGCGAAGCTATAGACAAAAGAGAGTAATAATCAAAGAAGATTTACTTAAATTACTAAAACTTAATATTTTACGTCTAAAATCAACATTTATAGGGAATATCTTCTAGTTGTAATCCCCTGACAAAATCCTTAAGCCTACAGGAACTAAGTTAAGCCTTCTCGAGTCGGTGCTATGTACTAAGAAAGAAATATTTTAGATTACTTCGCACGATTTTGTTTCCCTTTTTAATCGACTTCAAAAGGAGGAGGTTCGCAATTCGTCTGTATGTGTTTTTTTTTGTATGTACATATGTCACGCGATATTATTGTATAGAAAATCATCCCGAGGGGTTCCCATGAAAAATTTATCCCCAGGGGATTAGTATTTATCCCGCAAAACTTAAAATAAATGTGAAAGTAAGGAAATTTGAAGTCGGTTTATCGTTTTTTAAAATACGCCATATTATGTTCAACTCAGTTGAGCAACTTGAGCAATGGGACTCTATATCTCATATCTTATCGAACTTATTTTGTTTCCCATTGCTCCACGCAAGTTGCTCAACTCAGAAAATCAACAATGTATAAATCAGTTGAGCTACGGTTAGAATGTTTGCAACAGTCTGCAGTTAGCTCAATTGTTTCAATTGTAAATACTAGTTCTAATTTGTTTCTATTATTTGATTGTAATATTCTTTGTTAACAAAGTTGAAATTTCTATTTGAAATATCACACCCCCGTGCCTCAGAAAAGTCAGAAAGCACGTTAAGCCGTTGGTCCTGCGCCTGAACTCTCCGCGGTCGTGTCTGTTATCCCATCGGATTAAGAGCGTGATGGCATAGTGCACCTTTCTTTGCGCACACACTTTCGCATTATAACATGTCCTGCACACATGGGTACACTTCTTTGAGACTGGACGCCGTGTACGAAATTCGATCAGAAGGATATATCATCATTTCAATTGTCTCGAGTCAAAATTTAGTAGAAATGTTGGACAAGGTCCAAATTCACAACGTCACCATTTTACGATTTAACTTAAAACGGATATAAAAATGCAGACACCATTTTGTCGTGTTTGTTCCAGCCAGTGATATGACAAATAATAAAATAACCTGAAAAACGCTTATCACTAAAAAGTTTGCTACAAAAAACAATAAAACCTCAACTTTTAGACATCAGAATTAAAACAAAACAATGTGAATTACAAGATGGCTGCCCGTGGCATGACGTCTACCAAAGCTGCGCCCAGGGCGAGCCATTTGGGAAATCAAGGTGCACACATCGTGGCTACGGTGTGAATAGAAGAGGAAGCGAGTGAAGAACACAGGAATTAAATCATGATAGCCAATTTTTTTTTGGATTTGTAACATAATCTGTAGATTTGCTCCAATGGTGGAATAAGTATTAATTATGCATTTAGTATCAAGCCGTGGGGTCGCGGAAGCCGTGGGGTCGCGGCGTACGAATATCGACCCCTCCAACTCAACCCGTGGATGTCGTAAAAGCCGACTAAGGGAACCTACCAGAGGAAGGGCAGCAGCTTCCTTCTGAGTATTTTTAAACACCAACACTGCGATCACCAATCCGCCTGCCAAGCGTGGTGATTATGGCAAATCCCCCCCTACATGGGAGACCATCCACTCGATGGACCGACGACATCGTAGCGGTCGCAGGGAGTCGATGGATGGAGGCGGCTCAGGACCGCTATTTGTGGCGTCGTACGGGGGAGGCCTATGTCCAGCAGTGGACGTGTATGGGCTGATAATGATGATGATGATGCATTTAGTGTGTAAGGCTCTATCTTACGTCACGGGCGTCACTAAATTCCGAGCGCAGCTCAGTATTCAAGAATAAGAATCCTGAGTGATCGAGGGATTTAACCACGCCCAAGGCGAACACAGAAAATACTCCACTTTTGTAATTTGTTTCGGGGCATTACTTTTTATTCCGCCTTCTGTACAGAGGTTAGTTCGAATTTCGAAGAAGATCTCATTGTACGGATCTCCTTGATAAAAATATTCATACAGACATTAGAATAAGAATAAGAATCTCCCTTTTATGTAATTTATTCCCTTGGGAGTAGTGTTCATTATTCCTAAGGTAACTTTAGAATTTGGAACCATAAAATATGTATGGAACTTTTGACCAAGGAGATTCGCACTAAGAGATCTCATTCGATTTGTTTCAATTTGGTAAAACCTTCACCTTTTTCAGCCATTAGGGCTTCTAAGACTATAGCCAAACATAGTTGTAATTTTCTTTTGTAATAAAGATTATCATATTTCATTTATTTTGCTATTTTTCACCATCATCACCCGACGAAAACGCTTCAGCTTACTTCTTCCTCCGTCCCTAACACCACACCCCTAGACCTGTGGTGTACAAAATTCATGACCAACCTACCCCTACTACATTTACCGTTTAATTGCTATCTTAGATTACACCCCCAATTAGATGGAGGTCAGATTTGGGAGGATTCTCGAAGATTTAAAATAGGTTACTAGGCAAATTGTGAAATAAACTGGACAAATGCGAATGAAGGCGCCAACAACTGGGTCTTTTTAAGACGAGATTGAAGAGGTATCTTCTTGACCTTCATGATATATCGTCGGCCACATCTTCACTTTCCATCAGGTGAGATTATGGTCAAATGAAGTTCTAAATTTGATTGTTTTGAAAAACCAAAAACCAACTTTGAATTCCTTAGTTTTAAACAGTTTTTTAAGTTTTGCGGGACAAATACTACTGTACATGCTTACCTCGGAAATAAAATTTATGGGATCACCTCGGGATTATCCTATCCTTCTAATATTATAAATGTCAAAGTTTGTAAGGATGGATGTATGGATATTTGTTCCTCTTTGACGCAAAAACTACTGAACGGAATGGGCTGAAATTTGATATAGATATAGTTTGGGAACTGGAATAACATATAGGCTATTTTTATCTCGATAAAACCCAGGCAAAGGCGCGGGCAGCAGCTAGAGTATAGTTCAATCTCGTTCAATCAAAGAAGTCACCCAGACTCGTGAAAAACGTTTGCAGATCAACAAGCATTTGTCGCAGCACCTTTGATCGACCTGCCAAGCGACGATAAAAAGGTGGGTATTTATCTATCTATACATATAATACTGAGTTTCGGAGGAGAGTATAGTAGACCAGGTACTTTTGCTTTTACTGGTACTTATCCGTTCACAGTACAATGCGTCGAAATGCCGCAAATATGCTATGTACAGTTAGCTTCATAATGGACCTTAATCTCACCTGTTGGAAAGTGATGATATGGCAGACGTTGTATCATGTTCTCTTTACAATTTACAAATTACAGTCTGGGTCTCTTTAAAAGACCCAGCTTGTAATTGGCCCGAAAAACTTTGAAGCAGGTAGTTCCATTCCTATGCAGTGCGAATTATGAAGATGGAGAATAACCGCTTAGTACGAGTGGATGGTATATGCACCAGAAAAGAATGGCATTGTGCCGTCCGTCTGCTTGTCCTGGAGTGGAAGGGAGATGGTGGGATTAGTTCATGAAGTTCCTGGGAGCATTCACTGAAATGAATCCTATAAAAGATCGAGATATAAGCAACCATGCGGCGTTGTTCAAGACGTAGGAATTGAAAAAAATGCTCATTGCATCATAAAATATCTTTGTGATTATTTTAAACATCGATTGTCTCGATTTTCTTCATCAAAGTAAATCGAGTTTATAGCTCAAAAACACCTCCGATGCGATATGGCAAGAACCATAGGCTAGGATGTACTAGTGAAATATCCTAAGTCTATGGCAAGAACCATTAAGTCTATGGCAAGAACCATAGTGTCAGTTAGGGCACTGTGTCCTAATAAATTTTGTCCGAGTCGTCAGCAATTCAGGCTTTTGAAGGTAGTGAAAAAATCCTAAGTCTATGGCAAGAACGTCGTGTGTGAACTGTCGTGAGTGACTATCATTGATAACACAACTATTTTTGTGTCGATTAAAATAACAATGTCTCTATATATTTTAGCCCGAAAACAATGCGTGGGACGCCGCGAGCAGAAACTAGTCATCCTGTAATATTTTTTTCAGATATTTTGTGTCCTTTTTTAATAAAAAAAAATGTACCTAGACTAAACTCTATACATACTAAGGTCCTGCAGCAGCTGACTGTACTTCTTCTTGGTTACGTAAACCGCTTATTCAATGAAAGTATCAGAGGCAGGGATGTGCTATATAAACTAAAGCATGCTCAAGTTTACAGAATCATAGTGTTGTATCTTTTAATTTATCGATATCGATGAATTTATAATTCACCTACTTTGGCGGGGCAAAATTTATCTTGTTTTACTTTCGATCATTTTGTTATTTCACTATCCAGGTTTGCATATATCAGTCATCTAGTATTCATAACACAAACTCTGTTTAGCTTGGGGCTAGATGATGCTGTGTGGATTGTCCAGTATTATTTATTTAAATTTATTGCCATGTTGAATCGCGAATCTAATTCGTTGAATGAAATAAGAAGCAAGCATTTCGATAACTATATTACTTAGATAAACTAACTATATAATCACAAAACCCAATACACACTCAACATACACGCACGTGACGGATTTCAATGAATAAATCGAAGAATTTACCAATCCAAACATTTAAATCAACTGCCACCTAGTGAAATCGGGTTGAACTGTTTGTTTACGGATTAAGGATAGGTGGTGAAGCGATGCAAACACTGTATCAAAATAGTATCTGAACAAGGTAACAGGTGTCGCTTTAAATACGTATGTATGTAAAGGATACCCTATTTTGTGGTTGGTTTAGCAACTAATTAAATCTGTATCAATATTATATAGTAGACAATGTTTATAAATCATTATTTGAATTTAAGAGATGCTTTGTAAAGTTATAATTTCTTTAGATATAAGTTTGGTGTACGATTACATCAGTTGAATTGTAAATATGATGATAATTGACTGATTTTGTGATAGTTTAGCAACTAACTAATTAATTATGTAACAATATATGAAGCAGATAATATTCATAAACCATTAGTGGAATTTAAGAAAAGATTTGTTAAGATATCATTTCTTTATATATCAGTTTGGCATATTAGAAATTATGATGCTTCATGAACTGGCTCCTAAATATGACTATATTAACCTCAGGGATATAATATAGCGATTTTGATGAATCACAAGAGTCTTAGAATAAGTTTCAACATAGGTTTACCATGTTATTTGTTTCTAAAAGAGTTAGATTATAAATATAAATACGACTTGATTCGGATTGGCACTGGTGATTCAACAAACAAGACCATATTTGGAGAGGAAGGATTTTGTATGGGCTCTGAGGAGCAATATAAAAGAAAAAGATTGTCTAAAAGGGGGTCAGTTTGTGTTGTGCAGCTTGGGTGACAAAGTTAAGTAAACCATTGTTATTATACTCCTTTACATGTCTTTCCGTGTATTTACCTACAAATACATAGGCAATACTGCTTGTAATTTAGCTTCCGAGTGGAAACTAAATAATATCTGTACTTATTGTTAAACTGAGGTATCTAATTTGGTACCTTGTAATTTGTTCATATTTATATTTTGTCCTTATTTGTTATTATGTGATTTGGCTTCGAAGCTTCAAAGTAATTTTACAAGTACCTTCATTTGTATTTCTTTTTATATAATGTAAATTAATAAAGGTAATTATTACTACTAGGACTATGTTCTATGTTTTTGAGTGATGCTGTGCTTTTGTATACAATATAGCCAAGGTACTTAAATATTTTATAATGTTTCATTATTTCATACATAGGTTAACCCCCTTGTAGGAAAACAGTAAGTAGGTACCCTCCGTACCTACTCTTAAATTCTAGGACGGAAGATGTTTGTTCTGTTTAGTTTTCAGAAGCTTCTTGTCATATCCAGCCAGCAAATTAGTGATCAATGATTGACTGATAACTACAGTAGTATTTTCTTCAATGTATTTACGTAGGAATCTTAAGAATTATCTCTGATACTTCGCAGTTGTGTAGTTTATAGCAATAGCGAACTCTCCAAATTCTAACACACACATACATACATACATACATTCACAAACACACCCCCACACACATACACACACTCTCATTCACTCACACTTATAACTTACACACACTCATACTTATGTACTCTATGACACTGGCTTTAGATTAGGTTAATTTTAAAAAGTTTTAAATTAGGTATAAAATGTTTTTAATAGTTCTCTGTAAATGTTTTTGTATGAGGTACTCTACCTAATCATACTGGTTTGTGAGGAGGGCGTTGTCATTCTGCGATACAGTTTTAAACTTCTGCAGATGACATCGTTTTTCAAAACTATTTCTGTTCCCTAACTAGTACCAATAAACGATTTTTACTTTACTTACCTTACTTATACCTTAAGATAAACTCTATGAAGTTTGATAAGATCTTTGCTGGGTTGCCGGCAGACCGTACAGGAGTCCTTTAAAAAAAATGAGATTTCATACATTTTTTTTTTGTTGCTGGACAATTCACACATTATCTAGCCCCAAGCTAAGCAGAGCTTGTATTATGGGTACTAGATAACTGATATACTTAATACAATATATTACATAGATAGATATTTTTTTATTATACATAGAAAAACGACCAGAACACCCTGAACAAATATTTGCAGATCGTACAAATATTTGTCCCGAGGCGGGAATCGAACCCGCAACCTCCTGCGTCGCAGGCGGACATTCGCCTACTGCGCCACATCGGTCGTCTAACACAAATACATTGATTGTCAGTTTGTACTCTCCTTTAGGGTTGAAATTTGCGCAGAAAAATAATATTTATAATATTTTCGGCAAAAGTGTTACGTTTTTTGAAGACAGACAACTATGAACTAACCTAGGTGAGTAGGTAATCCTTATCCTAATTTGACCTTGTAAAAGGGTAGTACGGCAGGTATAACAGAAAAAAGCATAATAATATGGCGTGTTTTAAAAAACGATAAACCGACTTCATTTTCCCTTACTATTACACTTATTTTAAGTTTAGCGGGATAAATACTAATCCCCTGGCGATAAAAAATTTATGGGACCTCTCTGAGATTATTTTATATACCTACAATAGTTAAAGAATTTTCAAAATCGGTCTATAATTGGTGGAAATATCGCGTAACATACATACAAAAAAAACATACAGACGAATTGATAACCTCCTCCTTTTGAAGTCGGTTAAAAACGAGACCGTAATGCGTGTGGACCCGAGGACCTAGGGCTTCCTCCAAACGACTCAAATAGGTAACTTCGGTCAAGATTATCGTATTTTACCGTTTAAGAGCCTCCGCTGATGTGGCGTAAAAAAAATCAGTTTTATCGATATATCGCAAACATACCCAAGACATCCTTTCTCCTCCCTACCCAGGTAAACTTTACGTTAACTATCTCTTTAGAGCATCTCTTAACTCCTCCACTGTTTTAACTAAGCAAAGTAGATCTTAAACACCAGTACATACAGTCTGAATTCCGACGAACACGAGATGCTATTGTGTAGTAATGTTTATCTGTACTAGGTTTAGCCCGTGGCTGTGCTCGTGTACTTAAATCAATGGTTATTGTTGACATTCGACGACCTTTATGGCGCAGTGGGTAAAGGTTTTGCGACGCAGGTGGTTGTGGATTCGATTCCCGCATTGGGGGAAATATTTGTACAATCTGCATATTTGTTCCGGGTGTTCTGGATGTTTTCTTTGTATAGTAAAAAACATATATCTCTGTTATTTAGGTTTGTTCCGCCCAGAAAACCAAACTAGACAACTGGTTGTCTATATGGAAATAATTTTCCGCAGGGACTACCAGTTACCCGGGTGGAATTTTATTTCCACCTACACAACAGTTTGATAACTGCTTGGTTGACTCGATGGAAAATTATCATCCACGGAGACAACTAGCTACCTGGATGGAATTAATTCCATTTACACAACTGTTTGGTAACTGGTTGTCTCGATGGAAAATTTTCTTCCGAGCAAACAACCAGTTACCTGTATGGAATCTTAATATTACATAAGAAAATCTTTATTTGTAGCTAAAATACAGGCTCGTTTCCCACAGTTCTTTTTACTACTAACACCATTACAGTAATAAATAGGTAAGTGGGTACTTAAATTAAAAACTTGTAACGACTATACACTAATTAGACTTAAGTACATCATGAAACTTAAGGGCGGCCAACCCGTCTTACTTTTCATACAAACGCTCGTACGTGATTATGGCGCTATAACAGATCTTTCTTTGAATCTTTTAACTAATAGGTAATCTTGTGCACTATATCTAGGTTTCTATCGTAACAACAAATCGAAATTTGGAGAAACAAATTCAGTATAAGCCACCAAAATCTGCGTTTTAGCACAAATTTTACGTGAACTTTGAGCGTCTATAATGTACTCATAAATTGTAAAAGTAAAGAAAATATTAAGATAGAAACCTTGCAAATATAATGGAGATTCTAAACGACAAAGTTTTATTTGACAAACTTGTAAGGTTTACTAAAAAACACGGAACAAGTTTTATGAAATTATTCGGATACTTTCGCACTATTCGCGAAAGTAACCGAATGCCAACCGAGCGCTCAGGCGCTTTCTCTCTCTTTTCGCTTTGCCTCTTTTTCTAACATTGCGCTGGATGAAACAACAAGCTTTTCCATCACGCTCGCGTTGATGATGGTAGGACCGGGAAGGGCCCCCTTAAAGCTACAAAATGGCGACTGACTCAGCATATGTCGTAATAGCTGTAGGCTACCACAACGCTGGTCTTCCGTCGGAACCATGCTATACTATGTATATCATATTGTATTATGTATATCAGTTATCTAGTTCACCCATAACACAAGCTCCGGATACTAATTCCACTAAATTAATCGCTACATCCATAACAAAGGTTCATCTCAGAATTACACATTTTGGCAGATGGATTCAGAATCAGAATCAATAACTTTATTTCTTTAGGCTTACAAAATAAGCACTTAGACAAGTCAAATTTTATACTATAAACATAGTTATTATTATCGATTGCCGTCCATGTACATTTATGAGACTGCAGTGTTCGTAAAAATTAATCTGGATCTCTTTGAGAAATTTAAGTGTAAACGTCATGACAAGAAAATTCGTTGCCCTCCAAATAAGTCTGCACTTTTTAATAAGAGCATATTTTGTATGGCACTCCTATCTATCACCTACCTAGAAGCATTATAGAAAGTAATACTATAAATATTTTAATTTATATGAATATTTATCATAGCTCTCAGAATCAGCAGGCTGAAATGGCGATGGGCAGGCCATATAGCTCGTAGAACCGATAACCGCTGGGGAGTAAAGGTTCTCGAGTGGCGACCGCGATGCAATGCGAAACGGAGTGTGGGAAGACCTCCCACTCGATGGACCGACGACATCGTAGCGGTCGCGGGGAGTCGTTGGATGGAGACGGCTCAGGACCGCTATTCGTGGCGTCGTTTGGGGGAGGCCTATGTTCAGCAGTGGACGTGTACGGGCTGATGATGATGATGATGATAATATTTATCAAATGATGTGGTCCCATAACATTTTTATCCCCAGGGGATTAGGAAGTATAAATCCCGCAAACTTAAAAACAGTGTAAAAGGAAGTCGATTATTATCATTATTAAATATCATAGTGCTTTATTTCCTTTAGACCTTACAGGACTTGTGGACACGTCACAAAATTAAAATTACATAAGTAAAACAGGGAAATAAAGTGATCACTTTGATTTTTTGTTCAATTCAATCTTTTTAAGGTAAAGTAAAGGAGCGAACAAGAAACCTTTACCTTGTTAGGTTCTTAGTTTTCGAGTTGGAGCAAAAGTCTTCCCATGCTTTTCTATCCTCTAGATAAACTGATATTTTGTAATAAGCCTTTTTACAAAGGATATGTTTGATAGTTTGTTTGAATTTATTTATTGATAATTTTTGCAACTCACTCGGAGTTTTGTTGTAGAAGCGTATACATTGCCCTTTAAAAGATACACTAATCTTGTGCAGCTGAGTTTTGCGCAAAGCGAGTTTGTTCTTATTTTTAGTATTTACATTATGTATGTCGCAATTTTTAGGGAATCGATCGATATTTCTATGAGTGTACAATAAGTTTTCATAAATATATTGACATGGTACAGTCATTATATTTATTCAGGAATTTGAAGTCTGTTTATAGTTTTTTTTAACACGCCAATTATAGAAACTATTATTTGGACGCTAATACTCGAACCGGAACCAACCCACACTCATGTCAAAATTGAGTTAAGTACACAGAAAGCTTTCAAAATACACCTTACATCAACTGTGTAAAGATCACAGTGACCTGGCAATTTTGAGTGAACAAAACATTTTGTCGACAAAGATACCAACCCACATATCAACAGTTGTACAAAAAAATAATAAGATCCATGCTTCATGGTAACCCGCTAATCTAAAAACACTTGAAATTTTATTTCTTTTAAAAGGACCAAACCACATGGTCCCTTGTGTAAATATTTATTTATTACTTTTGTGGGTTGGTTCTTGTTTGCATAGTGGATATGGCTTAATCTTAAATTTTTACAATGATTCAAGTCACTTGGTTCCGTATTAATATTTTCATATATCATCAGTTGTACAAAAATTAAGAAGATCCATGTTTCATGGTAACCCGATTATCTAAAAATATAAGAAATTTTATTTCATTTAACAAGAACCAAACAGCATTGTCCCTTGTGTAATTTTTTTTTTTTGTGGTTTGTGCATTGGATCTTGAAAAAACGCTGCCTTTACCGCGTATACCCACAAATATAGTCTTTTATAAAAGACAACATTGGGTGTAAAATTTAGGTAGGTATACATACTGGTACCAACGATGAAGCTCATTGTAATGTGTGGGTAGAAGGAGAAGCCGGCAGAGGTGCACAAGAGGTGGGTTCTTGTCTTATCAAACACATTTTAACAAGGGTTGATAACAATGTGACATGCCTTCTAATTCTAATTCTAAGTGGGAGAACTGGGATCTGTACTGCCATCTCGCATAGGAGTGTATTGTGCATTGTCCCCCTGCCTAACTAGGCCCTAACCAGCCCAGCTCCTTGAAGTATCGGAGCAGGACTTTTGGTGATTGACAGCTTCGTTTCAGCTTTTCTATATCTGATAACGGATTTGATGTCTCTATGAGACTCTTCAATCCTGTTTTCCATCTGGCCTCCTCCGTGGCCGTACAGTGTACTACAACGTGTTCCACAGTCTCTTCTTCCTGGAAGCAGCCGCGACACAGGCTGCTGTCTGTGGCTCCAGTCTTGAAAAGATGATGGTTCAGTTCACAGTGACCTGTGATGATGCCCACCATTGTTCTTAGGTCCTCGCGGCTCATCTTGAGCATCGTGTTTGTTGTTTTTCTATGAAGGGAATATCGATTTAGTGTGTTTGCAGTCTGTGCGACGCTCCCATAGTTTTTGATGTTCTGAGTTTAGTTTTAGTCTATTTTTTACTTCTGGTTTGAGAGTTTGATGTCCCGTTTAGTTGGGGTTTGTCTCGCTCCTTCCTTTGGTAGTCTATCTGCATTTGTGTTGTTTGGACAGGATCGACTCTCTGTCCATTCTATGCTGACTATGCTGTGTTCAGACAGTTTTTGTAGAGCGTTGTGTGGCACCCTACAATTGATTTTGATCTTGTGTCTGTCCTTTTAAGGACGTTTATCAGGGCCGCGCTGTCTGTTTTGAAAACCAGTTGCATCTGGCAGGTCAGGTCTTTGATGGTTGTTTCAAGAAGCATATGATATGCCGCCAGTTGGAGTCCAGTGTTTCCGCCTGAAAGGCCGTAGTGACTGAGTTTAGTGGTTGGGCTTTTGAGAGGCCTGTTTCGGGACAAAAGTAGCCGCAGCCACCTCCTGTTTTATTCGTTGCCCCGTCAGCATAGATGTGATATGTGGTAACTTCATGGGAGGTGATCGCTGCTGCGTTCTCTTCGTGCGTTATTTCGTAGGTCTTACCGGTTAAGTAAGTAGACGCTATTCTATCAGTGCCATTCGCCGTCTTTGGAATTGCAGCAATAGCTTTGCTTAATATTCTACAGTGGGTTGTTAGGCCTGAATCGCCTTTCCACTGGTTTGTTGATTTTATTCTAAGAGACGCTGCCATTGCTTCTTGTTGTATGGGGATGTGCAAGGGCGATAGTAGAGATGAGTCCGGTATTCAATAACTAACTCAGTACCTGTTAGCATGGTCCTAAAATATCTAACGCTATTGTAAAATCCGCATACCGCTAGGGAATAACTGTGCAAAGCGAGCATCGCGCCTAACCGACCGTGAGCCATAACTACCCAACGCTTCAATACCTATAATTACCTAACTATCATCTACGCATAGGTACTAGCGGACCGTTCACCCGTAAAGTTATGTAGCTGCAATAAGTATTTGGTATTTCTAACCAAATCGGTTCGATGGTATTTCTAACCAAATCGGTTAGATGGTATTTCTAACCAAATCGGTTAGATGGTATTTCTAACCAAATCGGTTAGATGGTATTTCTAACCAAATCGGTTAGAAATATATTGGGTAGAAATCAGAACAGTTATAGAGTATTGTAACGTTATTGGGTACCAGTTGGTACTAGCGGTATTGAAACAAAATACCCAACTAATAACCGGTAGCCAAAATATCCAATAACTCCCATCCTTACAGATCAGTGTGCAGGCCAGTCTTTGTACTTGCTGTAGTTTGTTAATGGTGGTGACTAAGTTTGTTGTAGGCCACCATACTATGGCACCGTAAGTTAGCACTGAGCGGACCATGACTGTGTACAGCCACAGACACAGTTCGGGCTTGAGGCCCCAGTCCTTGCCCACTGCTCGCGTGCATTGACACGCCTTATTCTATGGAGTGATTCTTGTGGCGGGAAAAATAGAAATATAAAACTAACTTTAATGCTCAAAGCTATATTGAATGACCATCCATACTTAAAGCAAATCAATATGAGATTTCTCGAATCTGGTCATAGTTTCTTCCCGAACGATACAGATTTCGGGAAAATTGAATGTGCTTTAAAACGTCAGCAACGCCTCTACACACCAGACAATTACATATAAATAAAGAAAACTTATAAAAAAAAACAAACCCATGGACGTACATAGAATACAAAATGAAGACTTCTTGTCATCATTGAATTTAGAAAAAAATATAACGAATAGAAAGAAAACGACTGACGAAGACAAGGTTTCATGGCTAAACACAAAGGAAATATTACAAAAAAATAGTGAAATGTACAATAAATATATGAGATCTGATTTAAATGAAGAGTATAAGGTAATAGATATAAGAAAAAGGACTCGTGGAAGTCCAGAAAGTCTAAAGAAAAACATGATGGAGCCACTTTGGCCAAACGGAAAACCTGCCCCTGAAGCGAAGTTAGTCGATCTCAAAAGCATGCTACACTTGATTCCCCAAGACTCACACGACTTCTACGTGAGGCTTATTGGAAATGAGGCCATAGCAGAAAATGGGGAAAAATGTACCTAGATTTTATTAAAATCTAGGTACATTTTCGATTAAATTTAAATTCAAGAAAGAAATACTAGCATTTTTCAATTTTAACTACTATTATATAAAAGTGTTTAATCACGTTCATGTGTGGGTTGGCTCCTTATGAGTTCCACACAAAATTAGTTTTATCAAAAAAAACCTGGTAATATTAATGTTTTTCTCTAAAATAATATCGATATAGGTAGAATTCAGTATGTTGTACAATACTGTACACAAACTTTGTTAAAATAGCAGTAAATTTTTTTCTTCGCACAATTTAGACAAAAATGCCTTTATCTCAAAACGATCATTGTGTGGATTGGTTCTGGTTCGAGTATTAGCGTCCATTTGCTGCTGCTTCCTTCTGGTAGGTTCCATTAGTCGGGGTTGGAGCGGTCGATTCTTACGTAATAAATCTGGCCGTGGCCGCCAAAGCCAGATATTATCTACCGTCGGCGATACATGCGCCTATAGAGGCGGTACCTTAGCGTTAAATAACTCACCTTTGCTCGCAGTGAAGTTTCCTGTGTTCATGTTCATCGGCATAATCGGTGATGGAGTCTGAAAAGAAAATTTGCACTTTAATAAATTTTATACTACCCTGCTCACATCTTTCAAGAACATCCGTGAGGGCTGGTTCGGCGGCAGATTTGACCGAGGATCTCAAGAGGCGCAAATATGTAGGTCTCGACGGAGCCTACGCATTTGCTCCTGTTGGAGTCGAAACGCTAGGTCCGTGGGGCAACGAGGTTCTCCTGATTTTCAAAAAATGATCTGATCGCCTCGTCGAAGCGACGCGTGACCCGAGAGCTGGTGAGTTTCTGGCGCAGCCCATTAGCATCGCCATACAGCGGGGCAATGCAACCAGCGTCTTAGGGACGCTTCATTGCAGGCGTACTAAAATCTGGGACGGAAAACTCTATGGAAATCCATTTCTAACGTTTTATTATTTTTTATTTTCAGAAATATCGGGAGAATAACATGTGCGATTCCTACCCCGTGCTTTTTAAGACCATCGGCTTCACCTCTGCTTATTTGTGACGTTTGCTGTCATTTCTGACATTTGATATTATAGAAAATAATACATAATTACATACATAATTCTGACATTTGCTGTAATTTTTGTCGTTTCGTGTAATTTTTGTTATACCCTGTCATTTTTGTCATTCAAAATACAATAAATAAATACCTCTTTTTTACTTTTGGTATTATATTCTGTAATTTTTTTACATTTTTGAAATGAAATATATTTATTTGGCCACTTAACACATATCATAACACGACACATTACAGTTAAAGGAAAGTACAGGAAACATAAACATACTTAGAGAAAATAGATATAAAAGTGTTAGGGGCCAAAAAGGTACCTGTCTCAGCATTATGCCGCAGACAGACACACAGACAGACAGACGGACAACAAAGTGATCCTATAAGGGTTCCTTTTTCCTTTTGAGGTACAGAACCCTAAAAACGGGCAAAACCCACACAGTAAGTACAAAAAACATCAATATTCCGCGATTCATAAAATACTGAAAAAACACGTTCGTTACACCGCTTTCTGAAATGTTAGAAAAATAACTGAAAATACTTTTGTGATTTTGTCTTTTGAAGGCATATTTTTACAAGTTTTTCCTTCCTATTGTTTTTATAGAGATATGATCTCGTTCGTGTGGTTTCCTTCACCATTATCATCAATTGCGCACACTGGTGCACTAAAAAAAAACATTTATTTCAGACCGGTAATTGTGGTCCACATAGAATTATAAGGCTGCGAGATTTTACTCTATGGTGGTTCATATGAAACAAAAATTAAAAAATACTACACATATACAAGGCAAAAAAACTAAACCAAAAACTAATAAGAAACCCTGTTCACTCAGGCAGTTATACACTCAGTGTCAGGTGTAGGTAGCAAGCACTGAATGCACCCCTACCCAATGACGCAGGAATCAGCCATTTAGATCAGGGCTGTCCAGTCCAGGTTCGACCGTGGGCCAAACAAATCACTGTATTTAGTGGAGAGCCGCATCAACAAACCATCATCATCATCCACAGCTGAATTTTATCCAATGCTGGGTAAGTATAGACTTTACGAAGAAAAACAAAAAAAAAAATTAGTAAAAAGTTATAGAATTAAGAGAACAGTAGTTATGCACAAATCGTAAGTATGAAAAAAATGCAAAAAACAGTTTTTTTTTCGCATACGACCTATGAGTTTGAGTTTGACCTTGCCCCGAGGACGTCTGTCGGCTCATGTGCAAGCAAGGTAAAGCGAGGGGTGTGTGTCCTGATTTGGTCTAAGAAGATACTAGGAGGTGAGTGGTAGAAAACTGTTGCCAAACGACGAATAATGTTCAACGTAAATAAAAGTGAAGTGAAATAAACTAATTTAATTTGGAATACCATAGAAAAAAATTAAATGTAAATGTCTTATCAAAGTATATCAAATCTAAAATTTGCGTAATAGTAGTAGATTAGAAACATGTCGCGGGCTGCACAAATTTTGCCTGCGGGCCGCGCCCTGGATCCTCAACAATCACTGCTGAGGTAATATGCCTCCTGGCATAATATGTCTCTGCATCGTCAGCAGTCTCCCATCTCCCGTGCTCAGCGCAATATAAACGCGCTCATCACCTTGGTTGGTGAATGTTTAAAAATTTATTATTGTACTCACTTGCGCCTTCCCATCTTTCAAGGACATCCGTGAGGGCTGGTTCGGCGGCAGATTTGGCCGAGGATCTCAAGAGGCGCAAATATGCAGGTCTCGACAGAGCCTACGCATTTGCTCCCCTTAGAGTCGAGACCCTAGGTCCGTGGGGTACCGAGGCTCTCCGGGTTTTCAAAAATTATCTGAGCGCCTGGTCGAAGCGACGCGTGACCCGAGAGCTGGTGAGTATCTGGCGCAGCGCATTAGCATTGCCATACAGCGGGGCAATGCAGCCAGCGTCTTGGGGACGCTTCCGACTGGTATTGATATGGACCAGTTGAGCTATCTGTAGATTGTTTGCAACAGTCTGCAGTTAGCTCCATTGTTTCAATTGTAAATACTAGTTTAATCTCTTTATATTATTTGATTGTTATTTTCTTTGTCAATAAAGATTATACTAGCGATGAGACGTATTTGTAAAATCGAGTACCAAGTCTTCCAAGTACGTCCTCGTATAAAAACCAGCGCCAAAAAGCAGGGCTAAAATACTTCCAAGTATTTTTTACCATGTGGTATCAAAAATACTCGAAGTACGGATAGCGCGGGCGGGTGCGACTCTTGGCGGGTCTCAGTGCGCCACGCACTTTGAAAGTAAAATACTTGCATGGGAAATTGATCACAGTCTTTGTGAGAATAAAGGTCGTAATTGAATTTACAGAAAAAATACTTCCATGCTCTCGTACGGGTAAAAATACTTTCATAGGAAATTGGTCCGCGCATCATTATTTATAAAGAACAAAATAGTGTGAACAAAAAAATACTTGTACAACTAGAAACTTTTGAATGTTTCAATTTATCAGCATGATTGACTATGACTATGATTTAGGTAGAATACTTATATTATTAATTGAAAGTAAATATAGCTGACAGATTAATAGGTAGGTATTAGGATATACCAGTAGGTATATCCTAATACTAGGTATTAGGATATACCAGTAGGTATATCCTAATACCTAGTCCTAATAGGGAAATTACCTATGTTGTACCTAGAATCTGTTAAGGTTAGATATAATTATGTATCTAGGTACAACATAGGTAATTTGGGTCTGCAAAAAAATTGTAGCAGACGAGACGGGACGTAGGTAGGTACCTATTATTAGTTTTTATTAGTACGGGACTTACTTTTCACTCTAGGCACTCTAGGTAGTTATGACGTACTTATTTACAAAGTAGGTATTATCTTTTCATAAGTAATAATATAAAATGAGATTGTGCTCACTCATCTAATTTACATAAGTTTGATGCAGATACCTAACTAACCTATGTAGGTGCTTACATTATTTTTATTTAAAATTGATATTTATCTAGGTAGGTACTTTACTTTTTTAACTACAGTACCTAAATTATTTACTTACTGTAGGTAGGTAAATGTTATACTTTGTCATAGACTATTAAATAAGTACAGTTAAATACCGGTACCTCATATTTGTTTGATACGAATGTCAATCAAATTGTGAAATCTGATATATGCTGTAGGTACAAAACAATTTTAATTAAAATTGCTATAATTACCTACCTAATGAGATTTCCAGGACCAAAAAATAAATTTAGCTAAATAGGTTGCCTCGTCTCTGGGAAACCGTGTTTTCAGAGTTTTCCAGAGAGAATGTCTAATGTCATTGTCAACTAATAAAATCAATATTGTGTTTCAGTTAGCCGATACTTTTAGCATAAAATAATGTACGCACGTCTGTCACTGTCTTCTGAACACGTTCAGAGTAAAATACTTATACAAGAAAATTGATCTAAGTTTCCATATAAATAAAATTCATAATCGTATTTGTTTGTAAAGATGTCGGAAATTCCTCAAACCCTTTTGATGAAAATTACTAAATGGTTATTTTTGGGGATTGAAAAATACGTAGGTAAGTACGTACCTAGTACTTGAACTTCGTGTCACTGTCACTGTCGCAGTCAGAAGTAAGTCATCGATAGAGTCCGCGCACGCCCCGAATACCTCGGTATTCGATCTTGCAAGTACGTACTTGCAAGACTCAAAGTATTTCGACGCATACCAGGTTTTCGTACTTGCAAGCAAATACCAGGTATTAAAACCTGATCGAGTAAATACGTCCCATCCCTAGATTATACACACACATATAAATATTCCATGGAAACTGACGAGTTAAAACATAGCATATGTTTTATTCTAGGCTTAGAACTACATCTGTGCAAATTTAGGCCTGATCTCTTCAGTCGTTTTGCCGTGAAGAAGTAACAAACATCCATCCATTTAAACATCCAAACTTTCATATTTATAATATTAGTGTCTAAAAGCATAATTACAGGAACAAATAAGGTTATGAATTATTTATTTTTAATAGCTATAACAGAAGTAATAATTTATAAGTCAGCTTTGTAACGACTAATATGTTAAGCCCGTGTTGCCCCGAGGTGGTGAATGTTTCCATTGTTATACGAAACGTTTTACATATAAGAAATAATTTATCACGATTTTGCTCTTAATCAGACATAGAATGTTAATTTATATAGGACTAGCTGCTGCACTCGCTTTCGCCCGCGTTTTATCGGGATAAAAAATGGCCTATATGTGATTCCTGGTCCCAAACTACACGCATGCCAAATTTCAGCTTAATCGGTTCAGTAGTTTTTGTGTGAAAGAGTAACAAATATCCATACATCCATCCATACAAACTTTGACATATTTATAATATTAGTAGGATACTGAAAAAGATATATTCGACAAATCAAACATTTTAAAACTTATTCAGTTACACTATATCTTACTCGTAATACTTGGGAAAAAAGTGCTATTTGATTCTCATCCTTGCTCATCTGATTTTATGCAAGACCGAATTTGATATTGAACAATGGATCTTTTGCTTTTTAATATTCGTTTTAAATCTACCAACAATATATTGCAGTTCCCACTGACTGCTTCCGATGCACTTACAATTTGCTACCCTGTGGCGGTGGATATGCCAGCAAACAATAGCTAGGAGAAGAGAGTCGAGTGTCCATTTTCAGCCATTCCTTGGATACTAAGGTCATGCTTTCACGATGTTTAAAACACGCACACGTCGTTTGTAGAATAGAATACTTCTTTCATCATATCAGCCCATACACGTCTGCTGGACATACGGCGTCCTCCATATAAATAAAATAAAATAAAAATAAAATAAAAAGCCTTTTATTTCTTGAAACTTAATTAAAAAAAAACAACAAAACAAAACATGAACGCATGAAAGATAGTTTTTAAGAAACCTTAGATAAGTAGTATCTAAGGTTTCTTAAAAACTAGCTTTATAAGTTTTAGCACTTGGGGTAGGTATATTCCTTTTCTCAAGGACCCCTATGGTCGAAGGTGAAGGCCTCCTCAAGAGATTTCCAGGTGTCTCTATCTTTAGCTGTGTTCGTCCATTGTTTGCCAGCCACATGAGTTATGTCATCTGCCCACCGAGCAGTTGGTCTGCCTCTGTTTCTGTTGCCTCCTGGTCCTGGCCAGGTAGTGAGACGTTGAGTCCATCGACTGTCTGTCATTCGAGCTATGTGTCCGGCCCAACGCCACTTTAGTTTTTGTGAGTAGTGTAGAGCATCAGTGACCCTTGTACGTGATCTAATGTTTTTGTGGTTTATCTTTTGAATTTTCCTGATTTTCAAAATGCTTCTCTACATACTTCTTTGGCATGACCGAATTTTGATTTTCGTTCTGTATGTAAACTTCCAAGTTTGGCTGGCATATGTTAGTGAAGGAAGAATACAGGAATCCATGATTCTTTGTTTAACTTTCATTGGCATACCACTTTTCAGTACTTCCTTAAGGGACCAGAATTTTTTCCAAGAGTTTGTAACTCTTCTTTCTATTTCATGTTCATTGTTCTGTTTGTGAAACGCAATTTGTTCATTGGCATACCACTTTTCAGTACTTCCTTAAGGGACCAGAATTTTTTCCAAGAGTTTGTAACTCTTCTTTCTATTTCATGTTCATTGTTCTGTTTGTGAAACGCAATTTGTTTGCCTAGATAAATATAGGAATCCACATATTCTAGCACTTGATTTTCAATGGTCAAAACATTTGTTTTGTTCCGGTAAATTTCTAGACCCACTTCCTTGCTTGCTGTGTTAAGGGTGTTTATCATTAATTGTAACTCTGCGGTATTTTCAGACAGCAAGACAATATCGTCGGCAAATCTTAGATGGCTTATAAATTGCTGATTTATGTTCAAGCCGACTCTTTCCCATTTTATTTTTCTGATCACCGATTCTAGTACGGAAATGAAAATTGTTGGTGATATAGGGTCTCCTTGCCGAACTCCTCTCTTGATACTTATAGGAGGTCCGGTTTTTTCCAGTTTGGTCCTACTGGTACTGTTGCCATAAATGTGTTGTAAAATTTTTATATATTCAATTTCAATTCTTTGTGAGTGTGAGGATTCCCAGATTGCGTTGTGGAGTAAGGTATCAAAGGCTTTTTGATAATCTATAAATACCAGGTAAAGTGGTCTATGAAACTCTTGGTATTTCTCTATAAGCATCTCAACGGAGTGGATATGGTCCACTGTGGAAAATCCTCTTCTAAATCCAGCCTGTTCTATGGGTTGATGTTTTTCAATGGCACTTCTAATTCTCTTTTCTACAATTGATGAAAATATTTTGTATAGTGATGGTAGAAGACTAATTGGCCTGTAATTACTTATACTGTTTGGATCTCCTTTTTTGTAGAGTAATATTATTTCAGATTCAGTCCATTGTTTAGGAGTGGTAGCAGTTTGCAGTACTAGATTGAAGAGTCGAGTTAAGGGATAGATTAGGTACGGACATGCCAGTTTTAGGGCTTCGTTGGTTATTTTGTCTGGACCTGGACTTTTTTCTCCCTTCAATGTTGCAATTCTTTTAGCTATCTATGATGCTTCAATTCTCTTTGTTGTTGATGGTGTTTCACATGGTAAGATTGTTTCTTGATTTGATGAGTCATATAGGTTGCTATAGAAGTGTGTTGCAGCTTGAAGAATATCATTTCTATTGTATGTTATCTGGTTTGAAGTTTTAAGGCCTTCAATCCAGGTTTTGTGTGACCGCAGTTCTTTGTTGGCCCTTTTAATGCTGCCTGTTTGAATGACATGTTTTTCAATGGTGTTCGAACGGTGAATTTTATAGTCTGTACGGATATACTTGCTAATGAGCTTGTAAAGAGCTTTTAATTCATTCTTCATACTCCTCGATTTAGGTTTGATTTTTTGTCGCTCTTGTCGCCTTGCCATCAGTTTTCTTGTATGAGGTGAAATAACATCCACATTTGTTCTTTCTTGTGAACTACCTTGCGCCTTTTGGAGGCTGTTACTAATAGCAGACACAATTTCATCATATAGATGTTGTACTGTGCAACTTTCTTCATTTTCTGTTAGTTTTTCTAAATAACTATGAACTGATTCTTTGTATATTTGTATTTCTTTTCGATTTTTTAGAGTGTTTATGTTATTACCATAGGCTTTTCGGCTTTTCTTTGAAAACTGCAAGTTAATAGTGGCCCTCACTAATCTGTGGTCGGAAGGATAAGTTAAGTTCATTACTTGTATGGGTCAAACCGACAAGGAATAACCGAATTTGTTCTTCAATTTTGGCACAAACATTCCTTTAGGGTTCCTAAGAGTCCCCCTTAAAAGGATTTTTGGCGACTCGCAATATTTTTCAAAATATTGAATTTTTTGAGTCTGCTTGTTTAGCAAGCTCCGTTATACCTATGTATATGACCCGCTACGCGCTGCGGCTCCCCACGGCACTCTCCAGTGATCCGCACTTTGTACTCCAAGCCGTCCCCACCATTCCGCATATCTCCCACCTCCATATTGCTAGCGCTAAGTACCGGCCGTTAGCCGGTACTTAAAGGAAAAAAAAAGCCCGGGTTTGAATTGTAGAAGGTTTGAATCGAAGAAGAGTTTAAACTTTGCCCGGACGCACACACATGTATATAAAAAGAATGTATTTGGAAAAATAAAACAATAGTCGCAACGGCGCTTCACGCCCTTAGCCCAAACCCGTTGCTTCACAAAAAAAACCCCCGGGTTTGAATTGTAGAGGGTTTGAATCGCAGAACGATTTGAACTTTGCATGGACGCGAAAACCCGGGCTTAAATCGTAGAGAGGACATAATCGTAGAATCAGAATCAATAACTTTATTTCTTTAGGCTTACAAAATAAGCACTTAGACAAATCAAATTTTATACTATAAACATAGTTATTATTATCAAATAAGAAATAAGGTGTTATTGATATTCTCTTCACTTCAATTTTTTCTCCACTAGTGGAAAAAGTGAAAAAGAAGAAGATATATATATATATGTATATCTTGTCTATATATACAGTCTTGTACATAGGAATATACATATGTATACCATTTACTATGTATATATGTGTGTGCATATGTATACATAATCACCTATAGCGTGGCGACAAATATATATAGATATACCACAGCGTGCTAAACAGCATACTCAAAAATTCAATATTTTGAAAAATATTTCGAGTCACCGAAAATCCTTTTAAGGGGAGTCTTAGGAGCCCTAAAGGAACGTGTGTGCCATTTGGTGACGAAATTCGGTTTTCCCTTTTCGGAAGTGCACCCATATATTAATATAACTACGTCACCAACCGTTTCGTCTTTGCGTCGATGCAATGCGTCCGACAACGCATCTGAGAAGTATGGCATGTATTAAAAATATGTAAAAGCTAGCAGCAACGACACAACGTTGCGCAACGGAGCAGTGTGGCTTCGCTCTACACGTTAGGTAAATCTCGTTAGTACAGTGGACATACGCGCAAGTCCGTGTACCTACTCTAATTAGATGCCTTGCTAGCTACGGGCGCTTGTTGGAAATATCCATCGTAGCTTGTTGCTTACAACGAATAATAACTAGAAATTATCGGATCTAACCGGTGTAAACGGGAAAAAGAGAGGCTTAGCGAAGAATTTAAGGTAATTTTTTCAGCTCGAAGTGCCAACTCTTCAGTTGTTTAACTAATATAATAAATTATTTTAAATTTCACAATTTTACCAGGATTCATAAATTGCACCAGTTTGCGGGTATGATACCTGATTGTACAATAGATCAATAATGGGAAGAGAGCCATCTGTAATTTAATATAATGTAATTTAATCCAATGTGATTAAATTTAATCCAATGTGATTAAATTTAATCCAATGTGATTAAATTTAATCCAATGTGATTTAATTTTATCCAATCTGATTTAATTTAATCCAATGTTATTAAATTTAATCCAATGTAATTTAATTAAATCCAATGTGATTTAATTTATTTGGTTCGGCGGCAGATTTGGCCGAGGATCTCAAGAGACGCAAATATGCAGGTCTCGACAGAGCTTACGCATTTGCTCCCCTTGGAGTAGAGACCCTAGGTCCGTGGGGTACCGAGGCTCTCCGGGTTTTCAAAAAATTATCTGAGCGCCTGGTCTAAGCGACGCGTGACCCGAGAGCTGGTGAGTATCTGGCGCAGCGCATTAGCATTGCCATACAGCGGGGCAATGCAGCCAGCGTCTTGGGGACGCTTCCGACTGGTATTGATATGGACCAGTTGAGCTATCTGTAGATTGTTTGCAACAGTCTGCAGTTAGCTCAATTGTTTCAATTGTAAATACTAGTTTAATTTCTTTATATTATTTGATTGTTATTTTCTTTGTCAATAAAGAAGCCAGCATTTATTCCAATGTGATTTAATTTAATCTAATTTATTTTATTCTATTCTAATAACTCCGAACAAAATCCGTCCCAAGCTTTTTTATCTTTTCTTATACTGCTGTGCACGCGACTTCGTTCGCGTGGAATAGTTACAGTACGATTTTCATACAAACTTTTATCCCCTACGCCCTTTGATATTTTAACCCCTTGAGGGAAAATTTGTAGAAACTTTAAATTACATTTTTATTTATATCTAATTAACACCCTAACAATTTAATTCCAAACTTTTAGCTTTAAAAATGATGATACTTCTTTACAATTTTTCAACCCCTTACAATCCTTTTTTCGCATTCAAAAGTTTCCTTTGTCCTTTCTCAGGCTCTAAAGTATCTGTGCACCAAATTTCATTTAAAACGGTTCTGTAGTTTTGGCGTGAAAACGTGACAGACTGACAGACAAATTTACTTTCGCATATATAATATTAGTAAGGATTATAATAATGGTTGCCCGTTTGCACGACCTCGGGCTAGTATTCCAACTTGTATGGCCGTTGTAACTCAGAACTTGTAAAGAGCAAAGATATTCTTGGTGAGAAATATATTCTTAGCAAAGATATTCTTGGTGAGAAATATTTGTATAAATCTTAGGTAATATTCTACTTTTTAGGTACCTACAACCAACTCTGGGTACCGTGTGTATCGACCCCTCCAACTCAACCCGTGGATGTCGTAAGAGCCGACTGAAGGAACCTACCAGAGGAAGGGCAGCAGCTTCCTTCTGAGTGTTTTTCAACACCAACACTGCGATCATCAATACGCCTGCCAAGCGTGGTGATTATGGCAAATCCCGCCATGGGAGACCATCCACTCGATGGACCGACGACATCGTAGCGGTCGCAGGGAGTCGATGGATGGAGGCGGCTCAGGACCGCTATTGGTGGCGTCGTACGGGGGAGGTCTATGTCCAGCAGTGGACGTGTATGGGCTGATGATGATGATCCAACTCTGTGATTATACGAAGGATCGCCTAAAAACAAGAAAAAGCAAGTAATGTTATCTAAATACCAGCTACCCGAGAGGAGTAAATTGAAAAACAACGCTACTTGCATATTATCATAATGCATGTAGCAAAAGCTGAATTTACTCCTTTTGCTTTAGTTTTTATTTTATGTCTTTTTAGTTGGACTGTAATAAGTATTTATAAGGGCATAAACTATTTTTCTATTCTGTTCTAAGTAATGAATAAAACTTTGACCCTAGTGTAGCGGCTGTATGAATTAGGGTACTCTTTGGGATTTTAAAATTTGAACTATTTCATGCACTATTAAACAGTAAATATAATTAACGAAGGACGTATGGGCAAACAATAGATATGTGTTACACCAAGAAAACTGGGTCAAAGGGAAAGGGTCATAGGGCCAAAGTTTTATTGGGCAACCTACGCAAAATCTACATGTATAAAAGGTTTTGAAAATGTTGGCCCTAACGTCGTTTTACTACGTTCATCATCAGCCCGTACGCGTCCACTGCTGAACATACTAAAAGGGAATTTCAAATACTGTTAAATTACTGTACATTAAGTTAAAGAAACAAATATTTTGTATTTGTATTGTACATAGGCCTCCCCCACCGACGCAACAAATAGCGGTCCTGAGCCGCATCCATCCAAACGTAATGCGTCGAAGCAAGTTCTGGATAAACCAGAATATTAAACATATTTCCGGGACTCATATATGACTTGCTTTTTAAGAGTGTGGATAAAAAAATTTTTGGTTGATAGAATGAATCAACCTAATAATTTTTTCGAAATCTTCTTGAAGATATTACAGCGCCATCTCTGTGAAAACTGCAGAAGTACTTGGATATCGGTTTACTACACAGTTGTTTTTTTTCTTTCAAAATCGTGGTGCACGACAAAAGTTGTATATTTGGATAGAAGACACTTTATGAATAAAAAAGGTTTTTAACATAATTTCTTAAAGCGTCAGGTTTTTGAGTTATTGAGATATAAAAAAATACATTAGAGCAATAGTTATTTTCATCTGTCAATAACTCAGGAATGGTTTCAGAGAAACCTGACGCTTTAGGAAAAAGCTCTACGATATCTGTGGGAAAATCTGATAATACCTTCCACTCATACCCTCCAGACAAAATTGTTTAACCCCTATAAAATAACTAAAGCATTGACTTCATTATCGTAGCAGTAAAACCTATTTATTCCTCGTAAGTATTGTATTCTCTTTGCTATTTATATGGAACGTATTACTGAAAACTACTTTATAACTGTTGGTCTTTCACCTTCTTTTAAAATTCATTTAAATAAAACCTCTTTGGTCAAAAGCTCCTTTATAACGCGCCATCAACTAAGCAGCGCCATCTCTAAGATTTTAAAGACAACAGAACGTGAAAAGCACTACGAAGTTGCTACGCCGCCGGAAAATTGTCTTCGAGAGCTACACCGCGATAGCGATGTCTCGTTTCTTTCCAAATACTTCTGGAGTTTTCATAGAGATGGCGCTGTGATATCTTCAAGAAGATTTCGAGAGAATTATTTGGTTAATTCGTTGTTTCAAAGGTTAAAAAAATTAATCCACACTTTTAGAAGGCAATTTTATGTGTCCCGGAAATCAGTGAAATATAATTCTACCCAGAACTTGCTTCTACGCATTTCGTTTGTGTTGTATGGTCAAAAAGTAGGCGTAGATGAATTTTCATTCCTAATATTTTGTAAACATCTATTGTGTAATGTACGGCGATAAAGCTGATAAAGGTTGAACAAGATTTAGTGGTTAAGAGAACTTTGTAATAGCTAGTAAAATTACTTAGTTTTGTTCTTGTAAAAAATGTACTAATGTGAACATTTAATATATGTACGTATCTAGCTAGTACATCTAATACATCTAGCTAGGCAGCTAGGTATCATATATATTATTTTGTTGTGAACTAAAAATACATTATAAGTGATAATTTTATGGTTCAAGTGTTATAAATAAATAAAGTAGGTTTTTTAAATTTTTAAAAAGATTAGATTTACAGAAATTTAGTAATATCTAATTTACCGCAGATTTCGTCCTTAAAACCCTAAAAAGTTATCATATCCCTGTGTGCTTCTGTTTTTCCGGCCAATTAATACCTGACTCTGTTCAAGGCAAGAATGAATAGGTGTCTTCTAGAACTTCGTGATACAACGTCGGCCACATCATCACTTTCCATCAGGTGAAATTGTGGCCAAGCGAAGATCTATTGTGTATAAAAAAACTCTTTCTTATAGCAACCTCAATCCAGTTCAAAAATGCTATACGTAATGATGATACTTCTTCTCCCAATTTTATTCGCAAACGCCAACCACCAAGCACAAAATTTATCTGACGTCATCATCACATATTCAAACCACGCTGACGCCGAACCCGAAACGAAACCGAAGCCGAAACAACTAAAAAAACCACTAAAAATCATGGTGCCTGAAAGATTCATCACTGAAAAAACAGACACGCAAGTCTTCATCAGACAGAAACCAGAGAAAATGAGAGATACAGAAGAAAGAGTGTCAGAAGAGGTGGTTTTTATTCCGAATGAGAAAAATGAGAGGGAATTGATTAGAAATGAAGATTATTTGATGCAGCATCCTTTAAAGATAACGGATTATTTTGGAAAGAGAACAGTGAACGATATAATGGAATCTAATGTTATGCTTGCCACAGGTAAGAAGTTGGAAATGAGTTTGGCGCTGTCCTTTTTAGGTGGTTCGTCACGGATTGGCGCAAGATTCTATTTTTTTTGTAGTTTTTAATTTATTCTGCTGTTTTCAAGGAATAAATCTAGTGGAAAAGTAAGTTGGCGCAAATTGTAAACGATTTTCTATGTACTTTTGAAAAACAGAACGCCTCATTAGTACTTTTGGAGCATTTGAGAAAATAAGAGATTTTGGGTCAAAAATCTACATTTTCCCAAATGCGATAAAATAAAATTATATCGAAGTTGGTTTAATGATAGGTTCATAGAAAATAGTTCACGATTTCCGCCAAATTACTTTTCCGTTAATGTTATTCTTTGTAAAACGCAAAAAAATTAAAAATCACAAAATAATTTGAATATCGCGCCAACCCGTGACGATCACCCTTTACAAACTTTTATTATTACTTCCCCTGTTAGATTTATTTATTGAGCAACTAATACGATTTAAATTTAACAATTACATTAGTTACATATAGATTAAAAATTAGGTAAATTAAATTAAGATTATTATAGAGGTCAATAAACATATTTTTTATTTTGTTCACCCACCATGTGGGTGCCCAACCCACCATTATATTTCTGATGATCTAAAGTACCAGTACTTTAGATGAGGAAATCTGCTACGATATTGTCGTCTTAGCAGTTTAAGTTTATCTATCTGACTGTACAAAAGCTCGTTTATCATGAGGTCGCGAGTTGACGACAAGAAAAATAGGTAAAATCGGAAGGAACTGTGGAACTCGCGACCGCTCGCGAGTTTCACAGTCGCGAGTTGACGAATGACTCATTAAAATTACTTTAGTAAAGTAATTGAATAACACAAGTTGAAGAAATAAATTATACAAGTCAAAATAAAAAAACAAGTCACTTAGTCAAAATAGATTAGTAGATTGTGTGGGATAAATATTGTATATCAGTTACCTTGTCACTGGATGGAGGTGGCTCAGGACCGCTATTTGTGGCGTCCTATGGGGGAGGCCTATGTCCAGCAGTGGATGTGTAAGTGCTGATATAATGATGATGTGGGATAAATCTTCGAACACACCGATTGTAACATTTGTATCACAGTGCGAATTGATCAGGGTTTTGTGAATTGAAACGGCAAAGTAGTGGTTCTTCGTTTCGAAAAACATTATTTCATTCTGCATTCTCCCCATTTTCGATAAAATTACTTTCATATCGTTTTTTTGTTTTTTTCAGATCCTCCTAGCGACGTATACTTCCTCTCTGGTCGGAACGATCCCAACGAAAACATAAAAGGAAGGAAACCGCCCTTCGATGCGACCACGACAGAAAAACCAAAAGCGCTAAACTGTAGTAATCTAGACTGTAACAATACAGTGAATTCTGTGTGTGGAGGAAAAGTGGAGCATAAACAGTGGAGATACAGGCTGTTTTTGAATGACTGCTACTTTAGAAAAGTCAATTGTTATTTTACTCATGAAGAAAATAGTAAGTTCCCTATTTAAATTTGTATTTTTACATCCGAATAGCAAAGGTTTTAGTAGAGTATATTTTTTAAATGAAAATCTTAAAAAATCTTACACCTTTAGAAAAAAAATTACTGACGACATAAGATCTTGAAAATAGAAAATGTAGCCAAGTTAAGAATCTCCTATTTTTGGAGTCGGCCGAAAATAAAATTTATATTTGATGACCGATATGGCGCGGTGGGCGAAGGTCCGCCTGCGACGCAGAAGGTTGCGGGTTCGATTCCCGCCTCGGGACAAATATTTGTACGATCTGAAAATATTTGTTCAGGGTGGTCTGGTCGTTTTTCTATGTATAATGAAAATATAACTCGAGAACGGCTGAACCGATTTGGCTGAAATTTGGTGTGCAGGTAGCTTGGAACCAGGAAAAGGACATAAGATACAAAAAAATTAAGGTTCCGCGCGAAAAAAATAATTCGACGGGGGCGAAGCCGCGGGCAGCAGCTAGTATTTTATAAAGACCTATTATTTAACTAAAACTACGGTATTGAATTATATATTTCTTCCGAAACCTAACTAAAGAATTTTCTAGAAACCCGGACCAATTTCACTCTCAGTAAGTACCTATTGCCACGCCCTGCTCGGGTAATATTGTGTCTCTTACATTACCTAGATAATATGACCTAAAAATGTACACAATGATGCAATAAAAATAAACATAAATTTTAATACTTATTGTGAAACGTGGTGCGTTTTCGTGACACGTTGGGAACGAGGACGTCGGGTATAAAAGACGAGACGAGACGTTGGGTATAACTCTGTATAACGCACACTTCGTAGATTCATGTAACGGATTGTGTTTATGCTGTATTATGTTACCGACGTAAAGCGTACCTAATGTGTAAATCAGAACTACTGCACTAGAAGTATGTGGTTGACAGTACTTTGGCTACTTTTCCTTTCACTTATAATTAATTATATGTATGTAAACATAACAATTATCTATCGCAAGGGACACAATAATACACACCACGGAGAACATTACAAATAACATAAAACAAACAATGTAGCCCTACGGAGTTCGTTCAGAGAAACGAAGAAAAAAAGAAGAAGAGAGATATGTTTCAGCATATCTATTTTCTCAGCGACCAAATTGCGCAGAGTGCGGGTAAGAGGCGCTTTTCCCAGTAAGTTGGTCCTTGTTTTAGGAATTGCAAATAGACGAGGTTTCCTGCGCCGATGTACATAATAATCGGGCACACACAGATACAGTTGCTCCAATATATCTGGGTTTGAAATGTTCCCACGAAACACACTGAACACGTACACAACTAGCGCTAGGTCCCGTCTAGTTTCTAACTTGTTGTATCTAACCATGCCTAAAATGAACAATGTTGGATACATCAATGGATAGAAGGGGTAGACACCATAACGCTTCAAGTACAGGTACCGTGTGAATTTGTTCTGTATGCGCTCCATCATTAGGCTGTACTTAGCTTCATGAGGAGCCCATACAGGCATTGTGCTCTAACTGGCACCTAACAAGTGCATCGTACAACACTGTTATAGCTTTCATATTAGTAAACGCATTTGCCGTCCTAAGAATAAAGCCTAGATTCCTGTATGCTTTCTTGCAAACACTAATGACATGCTCTTTAAAGCTCAGGTCGGTGTCCATTCTTACTCCAAGATCCCTTACTGTACTGACCCGCTTTAACCTCGTGTCTTCTATGTTGTAGATGTAGTGTAGAGGGTTCTTGGCTTTGCTGAACGTTAACACCGAACATTTGTCGATATTGAACTGTAGCTTGTTCCTCTGACTCCACTCCACGACCCTATCTACGTCTTGTTGAAGCCGCATACAGTCTCTGTGATCTTTTATGGGCAGAAGAAGCTTAAGGTCATCAGCGAAAAGCAAGCACTTAGCTTCTTTGACCACTTCTGGCAAATCATTTATCATGATTATAAACTCCAGCGGACCCAGATTGCTCCCCTGGCTAACTCCCGTTCTCGTAAAATACGGATTAGATTTGTAACCCGCGTACTTTACATACTATTGCCTATCTCTCATATATGTAGTTTGCAAAGAACTGCAGCAGCCGTGTTGTGCAGCCAACCGCCAACTTTGCCAGCAAGATATCATTGTCGACCAAGTCGAATGCCTTTTTGAAATCAAAGTAGGCGACGTCAACTTGCACTCCAGCATCTATATGTGGAACTGCGTAGGCCATCGCATCCAGGAGGTTGCTAGTGGTACTGCGGGCTGGACGAAAACCATGCTGTGCATCAGACAGTTGGGCTGCTATTTGTTCCTGCAGGCTTTTTTGCACAGCTGATTCAAACACCTTTGCTGGTGTCGAAAGGATCGCCACGGGCCTGAAACCACTAATTTCCGCTCCTGGTCCCCCTTTAGGAATCGGTATCACCCTGGTAACCTTCCAGCGTTGAGGAAAACAAGACTCCCGTAAGCAGAGGTTGTAGATGTATGTTAATGGCTCCGCTAATGCCAATCTACAATCCCTGAACACAAATACCGGAAACCCATCTGGTCCCGCTGAGCGTTTTGGTTTTAAATTAGTTAGAGCTTTCATCGTGGCGGAAGACGACAAGTGCGGGATATGAACGCGTGCTGCGATCGCACGACTCGCCTCCTCTGCCGCACTCACGTCCAGTCTCGCCGGTGAGGAACCATGTACCGAGTGGAAGTATCGTGCAAACTCATCAGCACAGACTGCATCCGATAATGCCGTCCCGTCTCGAGTGATTGTTTTACGATTCGCCGTTCCCCGTTTAGCTCTTACGTAATCCCAAAATGATTTCGGGTCATGCGCTAGGTTGCTTTGCACCCGCTCTTGATGCCGCTGCTGTGCACTCTCAATCCTAGCCTTTATTTCAGCTCTTGCTTCGGTAAAAGCCATGTAGTTGTCTTTAGTCCCGCTAGACTTATACTTCTTATGTAGCCGCGCTTTTCGTTCAATTCCTCTGATGATATCTGCTGTGTACCACTACGGGTAACAATATCTGGAATTCAATATTTTCTGTCCTTTTTTAGGGACCCAGGTATCGAAGATATTGTTGAGTACATTATAGAAGTCGTCTAATACCTCTTCCGGTTCCTGTAACTCATATAGAGTACTCCAGTCTGCTGATGCTATCGACGAGTAGAGCGAGTGATAGTCAGCCTTCGAAACATTCCATTGGTCTACGAGCACCGGTGCAGGGGATTTTGCGGGCCTACAAGCACACGTCACTGTGACTACCAGCGGCGGGTGATGCGCGTCCACGGGCACCAGTATATCGTCCGCGCCGCACACGGTCAATTCTCCTATCTCTTCCGAAACCAGTACTAAATCTAACAACCGTTCATTACAATTTCTTACTTCGTTTCTCTGTACGAACTCATAAAAGGCTGTAAAGTATTCAAAGTAGTTTTTAACATTATCATTACAAGAATATAAATTAAAATCACCTAAGACTATACAATTATGAAATTTTGCACACAAGTTTTCTAAAATACGAAATAAATACATGTATTCACTCTCATTACTACTAGGCGGGATATACACGACACAATGAAAAAATAAAAATAAATCTCTACTGCACACCGTTGCGCTAACCGATTCAAAAATACAACTGTCTATATTAACGTCATCTGGAAGCTGCACTCGCCGTAACTCAAATCGATGGTTGGCTGCTAGAAACACGCCATCCTGCTTTCGCCCGTCCGCTCGGTCACATCGTAGGATTTGGTATCCAGCCGGTACAATTTCCGCATCATGTATGGATTCATTGCATCCCGATTCTGTAATAGCGAAAATGTCACTACCTGAGGCTTCTATGTTACTGCTAAACTGATCCAGCTTAGTTCTCAGGCCTCCAACGTTCTGATAGTACATTTCAATGCTACTACTTTTCTTTAATCGCCCTATTGGTTGGTCTCCGAAACAAAAACCATTCACCAAACTCCGAATTCAGAGGCCAGACTTCCGGTTGACATAGAATGTCATACTCTTTAGATGGAACAGTGATTATGAAAGATATATAATCCTTCTCTATTTTATGCTTGATCTTTTATACTTTCACCATGACTTCTGCTCCACACGCTCTTTTGACGTGGGTTGTTAAGCTCTCAATAGATGTTTCTGGCGCTATCCGCCATATATGTAGGTGTTTCTTCTGCTCAACTGCCTCTGCCTCGATCTCCATGAGGCTAGCATTTCGCCCTTTCTTGACCTCTTTATATTGATAGCCAATTTATAGATAGATAATTTAAATCTCGCCCCAACCCGTGACGATCACACTTAAAATGGGACGAATGCGGAATGAAATCACAACTGAATTAGATTTTCCATGTTAGGACTACTTTGGGACGAAACTAGTGGAACGAACACAGAATCCTACTTCCTACTAAAATGATATCCTTCCTACTAATATTACAAATGTCAAAGTTTATAAGGATGGATGTATGGATGGATATTTGTTACTCTTTCACGCAAAAACTACTGAACCGAATAGGCTAAAATTTGGTATGGGTATAGTTTGGGACCTAGAATAACATATGAGCTATTTTTAACCGACTTCAAAAGAGGAGGTTATCAATTCGTCTGTATTTTTTTTATATTTATGTTACGCGATATCTCGGCCAATTATGGGCCGATTTTGACAATTGTTTCAATATTGTATAAAAAACGATCCCGAAAGGATTATTTTTATCCCCAGGGGATTAATATTTATCCCGCAAAACATAATATAAGTATAAAATTAAGGGAATTTGAAGTCGGTTCATCGTTTTTTAAAACACGCCATATTATATCCCGATAAAACGCGGGCGAAGGCGCGGGCGAAGCAACTATTAATTCATATCCTCATCAGTCGTATCAGTCGACCTTAATATAATACTAAAAAGCTCTTATATATATTTCCAGGGTTCCACCTCCTGCCTCTAGAACGCTGCTCCAGCATTGGTTTCCACGTGGTGACTCAACCCTCGCCGTTCCAGCTGTTCCCCTTGAACTTCATGTTCAAGGATCAGCGAGAGAGGCCAAAGCCTGTTAATAACACAAAGAGGGTGTCTGGAAGACGGTATTATTAAATTTTTATGATTTCTAGCAAATATTAGAAACAAATTAGAACTAGTATCTCTACAATTGAGCTAACTGCAGACTGCTGCAAACAATCTACAGTCATTACAGGTAGCTCAAATGGTCCATATCAATACCAGGCGGAAGCGTCCACAAGACGCCTGATTAATGAGTTAAGTAGCATAGCACTCGTCAAGTCAGAGTAATAATTGAGGTAAAATTGGAACTAAATATGGGGGCTTGAATCAACTAATCCTACTAATATTATAAACTAGCAGCCTGCCCCGGCTTCGCACGGGTACAATGCTGATAAACTATACATTTATACCTTTCTCTTGAATCACTCTATATATTTAAAAAACCGCATCAGTATCCGTTGCGTAGTTTTAAAGATCTAAGCATACATAGGAACAGACAGCGGGAAGCGACTTTGTTTTATTCTATCTAGTGATGATTTTACATCATTCATGAATCCCCAAACTAGGATAAAACTGTATCTTGTGGACTACCTTGGGATTTTACTATAAAAACTTTCGTAGTTTCACAAATTCATTATGAATGTCTCGCCGTGAAGAAGTCCCTCGTTAAGGGATGAAATGTTGGTGTTCTTCCAACACAAACTAGGTTCGTAGTTAACCCGCTTACATTCATAATGTACCTTGGGATTATTTACATAGCACATATCAAGACAATAAATTTATATACAAATATAAAAATCTTATATCTAAAAATCTCGTGTCACAGTGTTAGTAACCAAACTCCTCCGAAACGGCTTGACCGATTTTAATGACTATTTTTTGTGTATATTTGGTAGGTATAAGAAAAGCCCATACAAATATTTTTATAAAATTTTTGGATATGTTTTTTTAATTTTTATGATTTGTCTTTAAAAATACATTAAACCCTCAATTTTCACCTTTCTAACAACAATCCCAATTTTTTTTATAATGATATTTGTTAATACTATCGTAATCCCTCAGTGATAGGTAGCGTTGCCAGGTGTCCCGATTTACGCGGGACGTCCCGATTTTTAGGGGTCTGGGGCCGCGTCCCCATCTGCACCTGATCGGGACACCAAATGTCCCGATAAATCAATATAATGAAAAAAAAATTACGTCTCATAACACTATGTCAAGTGCGACAATGGGCTAAAAATTAGCACGCATCACATTACTAGTGCTAAGGGATGTCTTTCTGCGTTGAAGTAGAGGGCATCTCTTCCTACACCATGCAAACTGACCGAGACATCGGGCCCAGAAAGACGACGCGCTTAAAACTCGCGCCGCCCGCCGCGCCGTTGTTTGCAAGGGCGCGATCGGGTGTGTAGCGCGCGCGGGGCAAGCGGGCGAAGCCCCCTCCCGCGCATTTCCTTGTCACTCTAATAAAATCCATGGTATAAGAAAACAAGAGTGTCGCCAGGTGACGTCACTGTCCAGTTGCCACTGTATTTCAACAAAATGTAGAAGTTGGGAAACAAATATGATAAGGATCAATTGAAAAATCAATAAAAAATTATAATCGTCACTTATGTTTGTTAGATCAGTCAAAACAGCGTTAGTTAAATACAAGTCAATGTGTTCAATAATGGGTAAATACAAAACCTTTTAGTTTTATCAGATTCATACAGGAGCTCGGGTAGTTACGATTGTACGCTACTGGTGTCACCGGACACAGAGTCAAAAGGATGATGCTTCGACTTCGACGCCGAAAAAGAAGAAACAAAGAAGAATGTGTTCTTTTCTTGAAGAACACATTCAACAGAGAGGGATTTTCTCAGGCGAACCAAATTTGGTCTGATAGGCGAAACCGATTAACACTAGAGCATGTTAAAGCAGATATTGAAATTAAAAGTAACTTTAACATGACTTGTACTGAATTTCGTAACTACGTATTAAAAAACAAGGCTCTCCTAAAGGCGACAAAATCGAACGTTAAATATAATTTCGATAAAAAATAATTATTTACTTATATCACCTTTGTTTTTTTTCCCGATCTACAAACCTAAATCCCGATTTGTTTAACCTTCTGCCCCGATTTGCAACAAATCGAACCTGGCAACACTAGTGATAGGTAACTAGAAATAATTTATATGGCAAAACAACGTTTGCCGGGTCAGCAAGTATTTTAGTAAAAACAATAGTGTGAAAATTTACAAGAAGTGATGTGTCGCCCGAGGACACCAGTCTCTTCAAATCAAATCAAGTCAAAAATATTGATTTGTAACTAAACATACATAAATACAATTAAATTAACCGTTATTTAAATAAAAAATACAGAAGAAAGTGTAAATGTATTAGGTATTGGTCTTAATCTTACAATTAGTTTAGCTACAAAATGGTCCCAACTCAGCTTAAGCAGGTTTTATCAACCTGCGCTGGTTTTCTGTTGGGGCCTATGGGACCGTTGTTAAACAAATATAAAAGCGAAGTGTTACAGCTACTTTACAAAACAAAATAAATAAAATGAAATAAATATTTAACAATCAAAAAACTAAAATCATCTATAAACTAAAATGTAAGAAAATTACAACTAATTTGTACACGTATGTCAAATAGCACTCGTATCATGTCTGAGAAGTTCCTGTTCCTTTGCCAATTAAGAGTCTGAGCAACAGGATAGATAACTGAGGAATACGAGCCTAAAAACCTCTTTTCACCCCCAGGTCCCTCTTCAAAGGCCTAGCAGGCCAAGCCTGCGACCACCCGTGTCCCCCCACATGTCCTGACGACTACGCGCCCGAGTGTGCTGTGTCCTCCACGGGCCAGCGACGGGTCTTTGTGAACCATTGCAAGCTGGATTGGAACTCCTGTACTTTTCATATTGGTAAGGAGTTTCCATGCCGTTTGGTGCTTAGAATTAGCAAAACCCCAATTCTTCACGTCATTAAAACCATTATTGTGATTTATGGATGGACTGGGTAATCGGGCTATGGAGACTACGGACCCCAGCCATAAACATACTCTCAATACTGTTACAAGCGGCAGACGGTGGCTTGCCGAATGCTGGATGGGTTCCTCAAAACATGGGTGCAAAAGACTGAGGGGTGTAGGGCGGCCCCGATTTTACCATCACGAGACTGCCCGTGAGCGGTTTTCCTCGTTATTACGCCATTAGACACTTCCACCCCCGAGTCTACATCCTAAGATGTATCTCTCGCGACTCCATTCAGACCGGCCAATGAAGGCAAGCAAGAGGTGAGGATCTGGTTCTCTTGGGATATCACTCAAGCGGAGACGAGAACCAGGAACTTCCCTGGGAGCACTCGGTACCCTACCCGTGGTGTCGCTACTCACCAACAGCTTACCACAAGCTTCTAGTATAATTCCTTAAATGAAGTTGGCAAGTTGTTTTATATAAAAACAACTAGAAACAACCTGTGATTTGTCCCTATGGCACCTCTCAGATCTTGGTACCCGGGGTGGACCGTCCCCCGCCCCCTCCCCTTACGTCGCTAGTGCTTGGAACCCTTCAAGCGGGTCTATGAACGACACTGTAACTACGTATCTATCTAGTTTGCGGTGCATAATATTATCAGCTAAGATTAGTTTATAAATTGTAAAGACATTTTTTTGGCCGTCTTTTTTGTAGAAATATTCGAATAACTATTTAAGGGCTGTCAATTTTGTAGTATCTATACTTATAATAAAACTGTAACAGGTCCAATTCTGTACGTTGAAGATATTTTGAAAAAAAAAATTTGTGCACACTCTACTATCGATACCGATGCCAAAAATGATTTTTTTTTTCATATTGTCTGTCTGTCTGTCTGTATCTTGGCCGCGCATAGCTCCGAAACTACTGGACGTATGGAAATGAAACTTGGTAAGATTTGAGTTCATACTACGAGAAAGGACATAGGATACTTTTTATCCCGGATTTCAATAGGGTTCCCTTGGGAGAGGGGATGAAAGTAATTTTTTTTGAATGCGCGTTACGCCGCAACTACATATTATACATACATATTATATTCAAATCAAACTTAGCAGGATTTGAGTTCATGCTATGAGGAAGAACATAGAATACTTTTTATCCCGGATTTCAATAGGGTTCCTTTGGGAGAAGGGATGAAAGTAAAATTTGTTGGCAGCGCATAGCGCCGAAACTACTGAATATATTCAAATGAAACTTGGCAGGATTTGAGTTCATACTATGATGAAGGACATGGATACTTTTTATCCCGGATTTCAATGGGGTTCCCTTGGGAGAGGGGATGAAAGTAAAATTTCTTGGCTGCGCATAGCGCTGAAACTACTGAATGTATTCAAATGAAACTTGGCATGATTTAAGTTCATACTACGAGGAAGGTCATGTAATACTTTTTATCCTGGAATTCGTTAAGGTTCCCTTGGGAGTGGGGATGGAAGTGACATTTCTCGGCCGCATAGCGCAAAAACTACTGAATGGATTCGAATGATACTTAGCATGATTTGAGTTCATACTACGAGGAAGGACATAAAATACGAGTCCATACCCCAAAGCCAACAAAATGATTACAAAATTGTTATTAGCGCCGATAAAACGACCTACTGGACAGCATCCGGTCGGTACATAGCTCTCGCTACCAATGATGTTGCCGTCATCGTCCTGGTAGATCAGCACTGTGACAGGCCGGACATTGTGCTGCGTACCCGGGATGACCGCTTGCAATGCATTGGCGAAACGCACCAGGCATTTGATGCTCTTCAGTCTCTACTCGCTTATATACCTACTGTCGTGGCGAAGACGGATACAACTTTGATCTTCGACATGTAAATCCGAAAACTGACGAGACTGGATACTAAAAAGTTTCTGCAATGCAATTCTACGCCTAGATACATTTTACGAATAAGAGAAGGTTGCATTGTTCACCTGCAAAGGTTTCGAGGTTTGTTTTCTGGTAGACACTTACGCCGAAATTAAAATGGCTGGTGGAAACTTACGCCAAAATTAAAACGAAGCGTTTGGTATACATCAGAACAGAACTAATGAGAGAAGACTGCGCGCTGAGAATTATGTAGATCTGCGAGACGCCATGAATCAAGATAGAAATAGTGAAGATTTAGGACGACTGGTGATTCTTCCTTACAGTTTTAGAAGTGGATAATAGATGTGTTGTGCCCTATTCTCCAGTAGGTACTATTAAAAGCTTTTGAAGCGCATAATATACCTAGGTAAATGTGGAGCTGTGTGACGTCCAGTCAATAAAATCTAGGTATATTTAAATCTATACTATTAAGTAATACTACACATATAAAAATAAGTAAGGTTTGTGTGGTTGTAGAGGGTAATCTCTGAATGTACTGAGCCAATTTTGAAAATTCTTTAACCAATTGAATTTGTTTAAACACGCATCGTTTAAACCACATTATTTGCGAGTTTTATAGACTACTAAAAATGTTTACCGCCCAACGAAGTGGGCACGGGACAGCTAGTCAATAATAAAAATTGGAAGTATTTTTAACACATAATATTAGAATGAAAAAATATTTAGTACCTTCTCTGATAATATATCAATGTCAAGGTCGAGTATTGTGGTGTCCTGAAGATGTCTCGTGGAGAGAAGAAACAAGTTGACAACTTACTTTGATGAATAATATCAGAGAAGGTTATACGCGGAATTGTTACTAAATATTTTTACATTCTAATATTATGCAATGGATTTCCGCAAAGTAACGCCTGAATCTATTATTTACATTTTAACACGTATATCTGTTTGATTCCAGCGTGGTACAAGCGCCCCCTATCTGAATGCGTCGGCGGCAAGAAAGCGGATATGCGACAGAACAGAGGGTTCATAGACTGGATGCAACGAGTCGGCATAGTAAACAACAAAGGGAAATTAGTTCTTAATTGATAAGAGTTATTCTCTATGCCCTCTACGCCTACGATGCAGGAGGTTGCGAGTTCGATTCCCACCTTGGGACAAATATTTGTACGATCTGCGTTTTTTCTATAAATAAATACATAAATAATGCTGGACAATTCACACAGCATCATCTAGCCCTAAGCTAAGCAGAGCTTGTGCTATGGGTAGGTACTAGATAACTGATATGCATAATACAATATATTTAGATAGATATTTTTTACTATACATTGAAAAACGACCAGAACATCCTGAACAAATATTTGCAGATCGTACAAATATTTGTCCCGAGACGGAATAAGTGTATGTTCTATGTGTATTAAATAAAATCTATGCAAAGTTGGTATTGTAGTTACTAGCTATTCCCCGCGGTTCCACTCGCGTTAAATAAGGACGAATTTTTGTATATAAAAATACGTATATTCCCGTAAATCTCGCATGGGATGATGTTTTACAAGGGGAAAAAGTAGCCTATGTTACTCTCCATCCTTTCAACTAACTTTATGCCAAAAATCAAGTCGATTGGTCTCTTAGTTAGGGCGTGATGTAAAAACAAACAAACACACTTTCGTATTTATAATATTAGTTAGGATCTAGTGTTCATAACACAAACACTCTGCTTAACTTGGTGCTAGATGATGCTGTGTGAATGGACCAGAGGACTTCTAAATAATTTTTTTTTTTAAATAAAATTTTCATTGGCGTTCGTATTAAATTTTTTGTAAAAGGTCTAAAGTTATAGTGCCTACTTTTCACAAAATCAAGCAAAAGGTAAAAACCTTTGTAAAAGCGACTTTAATTTACAAGATAAAAGCGTACGAGACAATGGAGGTATTTAGTCATTGCATATTCATAAGATGAAATCATGGAATAGAGCTTCGTTAAGATAAAATTCCGGGAGATTTTTTTAACTTTTGTTGTTTTAAGGATTTCGTTCCCTCGATCGATACAAATTAAACTTCTAACTAGATGATTGTTTTGTTTGTCTGTCTGTAATATTTTGTTAGCCGTAGCCAAACTCAAACTTAGGTAATAGACACTCAGAATCAGAATATATCCGGCTGAAATTTTGCGTCGATACCGTTCATATTTTTAAGGGACAGCGGAAACGGGGTTGTGTCCCAGTTGATCACACGGAAACTGATCATCCCGCATAGGTTCGCTTGATAACGTGATCAACCGGAATAAGAAAAAAGCTAATGGATCCGGTACGTTTGATCACGCCATAGGTAGCTACGTGTTCAAGCCTTACTTTTATTTTACCTTTGTGAGTATAATAAATAGATTTTTATTAATGTGTACCTACTTACGAATGTTATTTGTGTACTCACGTAATCAAACGAACGCCGGCAAGAGTGGATTTTTGTCAGTTGTCGGAGAAAGTCTTGGCGTTATAACGAAATCTGTCAAAAATCCGCTTACGCTCAAAAATACGCTGCTGTTATCCACCAAAACGCTAAAAATATATTCATCTTATATATAAAATTTCTATGTCACAATGTTAGTTACCATACTCCTCCGAAACGGCTTTACCGATTTTTACCAAATTTTATATGCGTATTCAGTAGGTCTGAGAATCGGCTACTATCTATTTTCCATACCCCTAAGTGATAAGGGTTGAAGGCAAAACAACGTTTGGCGGGTCAGCTAGTTATATTATATTATAGTCTACACACAATGTGCCAAGTCGAGTCTCAGTGCGGATAAAAGAGAACACACACTATAAATTATAAAGAACTCAAGAGACGCAAATATGCAGGTCTCAATAGAGCCTACGCATTTGCTCCCCTTGGAGTCGAGATCCTAAGTCCGTAATAGCCCGGCTACACGCTCAAATATTTGTGCAATCATGCATGCACAAACACTGTTTGTGCAAGCAGGATGGAGTGTGGCCGGGGTCATCTTGCTTGCGCAAACTGGTTTGTAGCTAGCAGCTCCCCCCGTCTCCGCGCGCATTTTTGAGATAAAAGTAGCCTACAGAGCTCATAAGGTACTCTTTATTACCAAGAAAATAACAACCAAATAATAGAAACAAATTAGTATTTACATTTGAAACAATTGAACTAATAGCATACCGTTGCAAACAATCTACAGATAGCGCAACTAGTCCATATCAATACCAGTCGGAAGCGTCCCCAAGACGCTGGCTGCATTGCCCCGCTGTATGGCAATGCTGATGCGCTGCGCCAGATACTCACCAGCTCTCGGGTCACGCGTCGCTTCGACCAGGAACTCTGATAATTTTTTGTGAAAGGTATTTTATCCTAACATGTTTTTAAGCATATAGTTTCAACGCCATACAGACTAATGGCATTTTTGGCGAGGACACAGCACTTAGGAAGTCTAAAAGCCTATCACCGCGTATTAGAACTAAAATAGAGGATGCAATAGCTGCTAAGTGGTAGATAGAAGTTAGAACGAGTAAAGCTAGAAAAACCACTTAATATGCACACACCAATTTAATTTGACCAAATGGCTGACTGAAAAATGTTTTTATAGTATAAATGAATTCTTTGAATATAAATTGTAATGAATTTTATCTATACATTTTCAATAATATATGTTTGACATGATTATCTTTATTGTTAATATTCTATGTGATTTGTACGCAATCAATAATAGTTTAGATTTTAATGTTCATACGTCTGGAAAGACAGGTTTTAGTAGAACTATAAGAATAAATTTAAGATCAATGTAACCTGAAATCTTATGAATAAATGAATAAATATGAATATGAACATTTTTGACGTTTCATTCCTGCTTCGAATATAATAACACCCTTATTAAAGTGTTAATCAAATTAGTCGTAAAACTGCGGGGGGACGTTCTGTTGGTGCCACTGAATAATATAAAATTAACAATCGATGTCCAAGGTCAATATTATACATACCAAAAAATGTTGTAATAACTTATTTTGATACCGTTCGTCGAAACAGATGATTGCTACAATAAGGAGGGCATTGACCGTGCGGCAATAGAGTTGCCCGCACTGCACGTGCGTTGAAACGTGAAACCTTATCTTGTGACCAGCTCTGTCACTTTCGCGTGGGGGCGTGGCAGGCCGTCCTCGGGTGAGGCGACAATGACCGGAACGCATCAAAAAGGCGGGCACGATATTTTGGGATGGCTTTGGACGTAATAAAATTAAAACATCTGCAAAATATACATAATCTTTTACGACTTATTTTGTTTGATGAATGTTAATTTGTAGCACCAGGTGAGTAACCTCCAGCGGTTTTGCTAATTCAAACAACATCCTGTACAATATGCCTCATAAAATCGGTCAATACCCGGCTTAATACTTAGGTATTTATTAAGGTACCTACTTGTATGTTATATAGGTAGGTAGTTACCTAATTTTGGGCAATTTTACAACTAAATTTAGCGTCAAACCTAGAAACTAACTTCGCAGCGGTGTAAAATGGAACAATAAGATTTTATCACCACAACCCGCATATTCCGAGATTACAGTGCCGCCTACGTCTACTATCCGCACCGCACGGAGAGGGGGGACCGTCGGCAATGCCGGTGATCCATTACGTACGGATGACGGTATTTTTATTGTCGTTCAGTTGAAAATTCGTTTGAAAATGGTGGTTCCGTAGAAATCCGGTTGCTGCGGTTACTGTAAATGCACCACCCGACATTACGCTCAAGGAATCCGTTTGATGCGGTCAGTGCAGCAAGCTTACTCGGAAAAGGAAAACGAAGTTTCTGATTCGTTTTCGTGCAAAACTAACTCCTATGCCGTTTGCATGAGATTACCGTTTGCTTGAAAACGAATCAGAAACTTCGATTTCTGTTTTGCGAGTAGGCCCTCAGATCACCTGATGGCAGCAGGTGATCGCAAACCAAGATCGACTCTTTATTTATTTTTACCCAATTCTATAGGGGCCACACTTTCTAAGATAAAGTTTCTAGCTTTTTTTAACCCCAGCTAAGAAGGAGTATTATTACTTTGCTTTGTCTGTTGCATCGTAACTCCCAAACGGATGATCCGTTTTTTTTTAATACCACCTGAAACTCACTTTATGAAGTGGGATAAAAAGGATGAGAAGGAGAAGCGAGATAGTAGTCATTGTCTGACTAATTGCGTTTCATACAATCAGGCCTATAGCTTCAATTATTATATGATAGATAACATAGTAACTGTTTTTAATAATCTGAATATTCTGAATCAACAAAATAAGTGTAAGCGCCGCTGAGGCTACGGACACATTGAACAAATAATCCGTCGCCGATCTTACGCGGCGGAATGCCATTACATTTTATTGCATCTGGTTTCTATTTTCGGTATAAAGTAATCTTCCGCGTAGTGTGCCTAAAAATAGAAACGAGATGAAATAAAAAGTACTGGCGTTCTGCTGCTTAAGTTCGGCGACGGATTATCCGTTCAATATGGCTGGCGCTAGCCTTGGCCCCTAGGGGAACCTGAACAGATAACTTGGTAGTACTGTAAGAACTCGCTAGGGGTGGATCACTAATTAGAATTTAGCAGGGCTATTTAATCCAAGTAAATTTTGACTTGCAAAGTCGTTGGGAGGAATTTAACATCGTTTTACGGTGTAATTTTGTCGAAATGGGATGAAATTTTGGGTTTGAACTGTTAAAAATATAATTATGAAAAAGTTTTATAAAAAACCTTGTTGAAAAACTATATAACTTCCATATTTTTATACCCCTATTTTAAAAAAATTGTGTTATAAGTGTTCTAAGTTTTTTGTGTACACATACAGTGGCATCTAAAGTCGAAAACGAGAAAACTTATATGTTTCGCTTTTTAGAGATTACGATTTCGCTTTTTAGGGTTATGTACCCAAAGAATAAAAACGGTTCACAGGACACTATTACTAAGCCTCCGCTATCTGTCTGTCTGTACTTCAGCGGGCTGTATCGTATGAACGAACCGTAAGATTTTTAAATTAAAGGTGGCTGCTATACAGAATACTATACTATGACAAGACACTATCAAGACTAGAGTGAACAGGTGTCTTCTAGACCTTCGTGATACAACATCGGCCACATCATCACTTTCTATCAGGTGAGATGGTGGTCAAACGAAGGTCAATATACTATAAAACAACTATACTATACTATACCATGATTTTTTGCTATTCTTTCACTACTTTTGCCAAGACTGTATATCTTGAACCGTAATAGGTAATCAGTTGAAATTTTTACAGGGTATGTATAACTATTGCCGTAGTAACAACAAATAAAAACGGAAGATAGGTCATAGCCGGCTAAGAATGGGTGGCGCATTCGTTCCAAATTTTGGACACAAATTGCGTCTGATGGTTACAAACTCACCCCAAATTTCGACCATGCTGCACTAGGAACAAAGATTTTACTAGTGGTATTTTTAGTGAAGACCAATTTTTGGGAAAAAAATATATATTGCAAATGTACGTATTAAACGAAAAAAAAAAAAATTATACGTTTTCATGATTTTCGGTCACTCGCTCACGAGACACAATTACCAGTTTTTTTTTCAATTAGACAATCAGACCTCTTTATACAATACTAGCTGGTGTCCCCGTTTTATCGGGATAGAAATTGCCTTTTGCATGTTTTTTTGTCAATTGCCTGTAATAACACCAGGTCCCAAACTATACCTATACCAAATTTCATCCCAATCAGTTCAGTAGTTTTTTCGCGTGAAAGAGGAACAAACATCCATACCTACATCCATCCATACTTACAAACTTTCACATTTATAATATAAGTAGGATATAATTTTTCCAAGTCGATCAAAAAGGAGCATAGTTATTAATATTTTTTTTTACATTTTATCATATTTAAGATTTCATACAATATAATAATAGCATTTTCGTTTTTTTTTGATGCTGTGTCATTTACGTTACTAGTCAATCCTAATAAAATTATCTTTCTAGGGTTGAGGCGTATTTATCGTCACTGATAAAATACACAGATATAGAAAATTGGCGGTATATCACAGTGACAGAAACTAAATATATCTGTGACTGTAACACATACAGGTAGTGCCAGTGTCACGAGTGCTAGTTGTTATTTTATTAGGTACCTACGCAATAAATCGCTTCAGCTAGATAATATCGCTTCTATATTATCTCTTTGTTATTATCACTTAGTCAGAATGAGACACACCTAGTATTTGAAATGTACACCGCAATGTAACAAAGTTGTTGAAGGAAATACCGTTAAAATTTTGTCGGTTAATCAACATGCTATTGCTGCGAAATGTATTATTCAATCAGTAAAACAATTAATTTGTACGTGATTGGTAGAAATACTAGCTAGTATTTTATCACAGGTATTTGTCACCGATATTTTGAAGTCACAGTAACGTAAGTCACAGGTATCGATTTTGCCTAGTACAACCCAAGACTATATCTACGTATTTTAAAATCAAAGCTACCTCTGCCCGAGACAGGCATGATAGAGGGCCTCTCGACAAAGGGCTGTAAGTCCAAACCATGAATTTATTGAGCCCTTTACAAGTGCCGCGACACCCGATGTGAGGGCGACATGGATCAACGATGCTAAAATGGATGTGGCATGAGCCTGGTACTGTACTGACCGGTGGAACGGGGCGTAATGTTACATTCGCAGCGAGGATGATACGTTACGCCGTGAGCTAAAATCCGTCTCATTGCTCGTTGCGAGCGACTGCTCTCCCCGTATTAAATGCACGAACGCTCGCTTAGTAACACGCTGTCGGGTACCAACCAACGTTACGGGGCGTAATGTAACATTCGCAGAGAGGATGATACGTTACGCCGTGTGCTAAAATTCATCTTATTGCTCGTTGCGAGTGACTACTCTCCCTGTATTGACTGCACGAACGCTCGCTGTGTAACACGCTGTCGGGTACCGACCGGCGATATGGGGCGTAATGTAACATTCGCAGCGAGGATGATACGTTATGCCGTGTGCTAAAATCCGTCGCATTGCTCGTTGCGAGCGACTGTTCTCCCTGTACTTATTGACTGCACGAACGCTCGCTGTATAACACGCTGTCGGGTACCGACCGGCGTTACGAGGCGTAATGTAACATTAGGCGGCCCCTAGACAACATTGTACATTACATTTTATTGTACAATAAGGTAGACAATAAGATTGAAAGGCGCTCTGAATCTATAGATGCCTATTAGATATCTGTTATTATCATTTCCATGATCACGGGCCATACAGTGACCCGGTCCTTTGGGAGGATAGTTTGGGACCTGGAATAACATATTATAGGATATTTTTTATCCCGATAAAACGCGAGCGAAGGCGCTTAATATGATGGTAGGATTAATAACACTAATCTCTAGAATTTGAATTTGTTAGTCAGATTATGACGAAATGCTCAGCCGAATCGACAGATCTACTATCAGCGAGTCAGATGAGATCTTAATTAAAAACAACAGTGCTGCTCCCACGGGAATGAAAATGGAACTAATTACAGATGGCGCCGCGGGCGTGAAACCAGTGGACAGGATAATTTCAATCTTTCAATGCTATTTTATCAGAGGGGTGAGTCTGGCCTGACGTTAGTAACGAGATGTAATCGAGACGTCTTCTTTTTTCCATACAATTTGGTACAGAGCCTCTATCGTGAGGACGTGGAACTACGTTCTCGATCGCTTCACGTTACTAACGTGAGGAGACATTCAAAACTCTAGGAAAATGACGGAATTGCGAGTCCGAATGATGCTGACGTTACTAACGTAAAGATTTACATATTTATATTTAAAATAGTATAAAACTGTTTCAAAGTATAAATAATATCTGAAAATGCTTATCATATTTTTAGTAGGTACCAAGAATTGAGATAAAAATATTTCTTCTCTATAGTCAATCACAAAATAGTTTTTGTAAAAGGTTGCATTTTTCATAGTAAAAATGAGAAAATAAACTGCTTGTACTAAACTAAATTGCTACGCTTGATTTTAAATTAAGATTTAGTATAGTTGATTGTATGTATCTTTATTATTTTTGCATTATATTGACTAGTTTTCTAAGAATTATCTAGCCACTTTATTTCAACAAAACTTACCTAGAAGTTGGGAAACAAATGTGTTATGAATCAATTGAAAAATCAATTAAAAATGAGAATCGTCAGTTATCTTTGTTATATCAGTCAACAGCATAAGTTAAACACGAGTCAATGTGATAAAAAATTGTCACAAAACCACATAGTTTTATCAGAGTCATGCGGTAATACAAGGAATTTGGGGAGTTACGATTTTACGCTATTGGTACACCAGGAAACAGATTCGTATTCACGTTCGCCGATAGCGATGATGACGTAAGCAAGGGGCACCCACGTGACCATCGTCTCTCGCAAGACCATACCTTATTTATATGGTCATCCGAGACCTTTATATACCATGGATTAACCCACCTACCTATGTTATTATCTCATTAACCGTAGCTAACACACTGACCGTACTTAAACCTTCCGTAAGTTAGTTAATAGTTCCTATTTTAGTTACAAACTTACGCTAAAGTGACTCATAAGCAAGATCGACTAAGTTTCGGGTTCACCTCGGAACTAAGTTCATGTAGCTTGACTAATTAGGGGTCAGTAACATGCATGGGTAAGCAAAGTGAACATTGATTAGTCAAACGGTATGTATGTTTGTATATTTTTACACAACTCAACCCGGATGTCGTAAGAGCTGACTAAGGGAACCTACCAGAAGACGGGCCGCAGCTTCCTTCTGAGTATTTTTCAACACCAACACTATGATCACCAATCCGCCTGCCAAGCGTGGTGACTATGATGGCAAATCCCCCCTTGTGAGGGTGGTGAAATGGGAGGCCATCCACTCGATGGACCGATGACATCATCGTAGCGGTCACAGGGAATCGATGGATGGAGGCGGCTCAGGACCGCTATTTGTGGCGTCGTATGGGGAGGCCTATTTCCAGCAGTGGACGTGTATGAGCTGATATGATGATGATGTATGTTTGATGACCGATGAGGCGCGGCGGGCGAAAGTCCGCTTGCGACGCAGAAGGTTGCTCGTTCGATTCCCTATGTGCCAAAACATGTGACCAACTTGACTCTCTTTGAAGGCTGTTATCACGCTTGACCAAAAATATTTTAATGGCAAAATGGTTACCTCTGAAACAAAACTCATATTTCCTCAAAAAGTTAACCCGTACTTCCTCTAGTTCTGGGTGCTCTCATACTGTCAAAAAAAGAGAGATAGTCCAGAGAAAAAAGACACCCTGTATCCCTTAGATAGTACGAGTATGTATTATAAAATCCGTGAACTTAGTAATAACTTAAAAATAAACTGTTAAAGGTTAAAGTACCTTTTTGTCTCCCACAAGCTACCTAATTGTAGTAACTTAACCGTTAAAATTCATGTTATAGTCTATATATAACTTTAAGTTCTATCACCAAATTATGAATAACAGCGACCCCTACCAAAGTTTTTAATTAAATATTTAAATTCATGCTACAACCCGAGATAAGAAGGAAGTTTACTGTGTCAACTATCTTGATACTTTACGCTGAAATTGGGAACAATGCCAACGAGGCTCTGTTACTAAGTGGACACTGCTATAATTAACTGCCTGCATACCTACTACTTTTTTTATGAGACAGAGTATGTTGGCGATTGGAAATAGCGATCGTCATTATAAATGAATTGTGACAAGTTCTGGTGTAAAGCCCATCACAGACGTAGCTATAATTTAGAGTATATACCGTGCTTTATAGCAAGCAATACAAGCAATTACGTATAGCTTGCTGACGTCATAGAAATATAAATTATAGCTGCGTGTGCGGTCACTCTCAAATTTTGTATAGAAAATATATCGCGCTATGACTGGCTATGATTAATATTACTATATATAATAACTACGTCTGTGATGGGCTTTAAACACAAAATAACAATTTATGAGCGGATTAAGGCGCTACGCACACTAGCGCCACTTATTTTATCTTATTATTAAACAAAGGAATTTCAAAGATCAAAATTGGGCAGTTTGTGATACCGCTACCTAGATACCGATAAGGGAGTTGGGGGCTACCAAACTCGGTTTTCGCATTTCTATCTAAACAATAAAAAAAGCCTATGATAGGTATCACAAATTACCCAATTCTAAATATAAAATACGAAATATTTTATTCAAATAAACTGAAATTATTATACATTGCATGGGTTTGGGACCCTCTTTTAAGTCTAGAGATACCTGTGTTAGAGGGTTCCGCTGTTTCATAATATACATAGTTACGATATTATAACATTTTAAGGTGCGAATTTGAAGAATCAAAATTAAACAGATTAATAATGCTTTACAAACATTGGCAAAACATGTGATTGTATGTGTTGAGTGCAAGTGTGTGTGTATGTTTGGTTTGTCACGTCTGTAAGTGTGTATGTGTTGAGTGCAAGTGTGTGTGTGTGTTGTGTGCAAGTGTGTATACCTAGTGTGTTGAGCTTGGTTGTATGTTACGAAACAATATCCAAAAGTTTTTCATCTTCCTCATAGCATAGTGTTCATAGCCATTTATTTAGGGATTTTTTGCATTCATAATTATTCATAGGGTAGATTCTTAAGGTTTTGTTTTCTGATTTTAGAAATTTATTTGTTTAGCGTAATGATAACATAACATAGGTGAAAGCGACGCTATTTGGATCGAAGAGTCTTAAGCTACAAGGCTTGATAATGATGATGATATTAAATTTAACTATTATTCACTATAACTTCTCAATCCTGTCAAAGGATTTCCCAATATGTGCTGTTTTATTTTTAACCGACTTCAAAAGGAGCAGGTTCTCAATTCGTCTGTACGTGGTTGTTTTTTTTGTATTTGTTTTACGCGATATCTCCGCCAATTATGGATCGATTAAAATTCTTTCACTATTGTATAGAAAATGATCTCAAGTATTTATCCCGCAAAACTTAAAATGAGTGTGAGTGTAAGGGAATTTAAAGTCGGTTTATCGTATTTTAAAATACGCCATATTATGTTTAGTCGGATATTCCTTCGGTTCAGTATCATTGGATTTGTCGACCCAATGTTTATGTAGACAAAGGGGATTGGTGGGTCCAAATTGACTTAAAATCTGATTACTTAATACTTGAAAGGCACCTTATGCACTCAATAGACAGGTAGAGTTAACATTATATGACCATTTTAAGACAAATTATATTAAGAACAATACAACTGATAAAAAAATATCCCGGAGGGCTTAGATACAACGATTTGTTTCTCTATAAATATTCAAGTACCAAGATCATTCGCCCCTAAAATTAAACATGGCGTCTCAAATCGCGCGGTGGAGTGTAGCGGGCGTGACGTCACGAACGTGCACGTTACTGCCGTTAACTGATTCGTATAACGGAATTAACGAAGCGATTTGAAGATATTTTTCGAGTTGATTGATTGTCAGATGCAAATTAAAAGTCGCTCTTTAGACGTAGTCATGAGAGGAAACTGGTCTTATTTAAAGATTTCAAAAAAGGAGGAGGTATGTTCAGCTGTTTGCAATGTCATGGTACCATCGAGCTGGTCTGATGATGGAAACCGGAGATAGCAATAGGAACTCCGAAACGAAAAAAACTCGTTGAGCTTAGGTTCATTGGATTTGTCTTCAAGAATGAGATTGTCCCGCAAAACTTAAAAAACCGAGTAAAATTTAAGAAAGCGAAGTAGTTGTTAGTTTTTTCAAAACCATTAAAATTATTTTAGGTTCCATGTTTAGCCATTTTAGGGTCTCTGATTGGATTCTTTTTTGATTGGTAGATATGCTGTCAGTCGGTTGCTTTCAGCTCAAAGAGCTTTTAGGTACGGCCTCCGACCTATAAGTAATTAAATTACCTAGTTATTATGTCCATGTTTCAGTTAGAGCAAGTATTACGCTATTATAATCTTTTACAAATATTTTCATTAGCAAGGCCGCCATTTTTGTTACAAAATGAGTACTTACATAGATAAGTAGACCTCTTTTTTGATTTAGATCCATCACATCCACACCGACATTTAACTTATTTGTATATTTTAAATTTTCTTTGCATTTTCTTCTATATATTTCCTATTATATATTCTCTTTGTATTTTATTACGTACTAGCTGACCCGTGCCCACTTCGTTGGGCGGTAAAAAATTTTAGTAGTTTATAAAACTCGCAAATAACGTGGTTTAAACGATGCGTGTTTGAACAAATTCAATAGGTAAAAGTATTTTCAAAATTGGCTCAGTAGATTCAGAGATACAAACACACAAATCTTACTTATTTTTATTAGTGTAGTATAGTATAGATTTACATATACCTACCTAGATTTTATTGACTGGACGTCACACAACTCCATATTTACCTAGGTATAGTATGCGCTTCAAAAGCTTTTGATAGTACCTACTGGAGAATAGGGCACTGCACATCTATTGTCCAGTTCTAAAACTGGAAGGAAGAATCACCAGTCGTCCTAAATCTTCACAATTTCTATCTTGATTCATGGCGTCTCGCAGATCTACATAATTCTCAGCGCGCAGTCTTCTCTCATTAGTTCTGTTCTGATGTTTCGTTCTAATTTTGGCGTAAGTGTCCTGGTGGACACTGTGGTTTGTTTAACCGTTTTCTGGTGAGAACGGTTAAACAAAGCTCGAAACCTTTGCAGGTGAGCAATGCGACCTTCTCTTATTGGTAAAATGTATCAAGGCGTAGAATTGCATTGCAGAAACTTTTTTAGTGTCCAGTCTCGTCAGTTTTCGGATTCACATGTCGAAGACCAAAGTTGTATCCGTCTTCGCCACAACAGTAGCTATATAAGCGAGTAGAGACTGAAGAGCATCAAATGCCTGGTGCGTTTCGCCAATGCATTGCAAGCGGTCATCCCGGGTACGCAGCACAATGTCCCGCCTGTCACAGTGCTGATCTACCAGGACGACGGCAACATCATTGGTAGCGAGAGCTTTGTACAAACCGGATGATGTCCAGTAGGTCGTGCCACTAATAACAATTTTGTAATCATTTTGTTGGCTTTGGGGTATGGACTCGTATTTTATGTCCTTCCTCGTAGTATGAACTCAAATCATACTAAGTATCATTCGAATCCATTCAGTAGTTTTTGCGCTATTTTAGGCCGAGAAATGTCACTTCCATCCCACTCAGATCTTAATAATGCAGGAAACTCAAGCATGAGTCGAGTCTCTCCAACTTTTACTCCACAACAATCTACTCAAAATATTATCACATCCCAATCACAGAGAACCGAAATAAAATTACCCGGGAAAAACATATCACTAAACATTCAAAATTGCTCTAACGGCAAATTTAATTTTTAATAAAATTTCTGAAAATTGTCTAATTTTGAATTATTTTATTTTCTCGCAATCAAAGTGAAAAGTAGAGTGTTTTACTCGGGCCAAAACCACCCATTATAACTGGGTGTTGTCATCCTCCCTCGCTACGCTCGGGAGTATAACAACCTCGTATATAATGGGATGGTTTAGTCCCTTGTAAAACAATCTACTATTATGCCCTTTATATGAACTTAAATAATGCTAAATTTCATTTGAATACCTTCAGTAGTTTCGGCGCTATGCGCAGCCAAGAAATTTTATTTTCATCCCTTCTCCCAAGGGAACCCTATTGAAATCCGGGATTAAAAGTATCCTATGTCCTTCCTCATAGTATGAACTAAAATCCTACCAAATTTCATTTGAATACAGTTAGTAGTATCGGCGCTACGCGCAGCCAACAAATTTTAATTTCATCCCCTCTCCCAAGGGAACCCTATTAAAATCCGGGATGAAAAGTATCCTATGCCCTTTCTCGTAATATGAACTTAAACCATGCTAAGTTTTATTTGAATACCTTCAGTAGTTTCGAAATTTTACTTTCATCCCCTCTCCCAAGGGAACCCTATTGAAATCCGGGATAAAAAGTATCTTTTGTACTTCCTCATAGTATGAATTCAAATCCTGCCACGTTTCATTTGAATACATTTAGCAGTTTCGGCGCTATGCGCAGCCAACAAATTTTACTTTCATCCCCTCTCCCAAAGGAACCCTATTGAAATCTGGGATAAAAAGTATTTCATGTCCTTCACCATAATATGATCTCAAATCCTGCCAAGTTTCGTTTGAATATATTTAGTAATTCCGGCGCTATGCGCAGCCAACAAATTTTACTTTCATCCCCTCTCCCAAAGGAACCCTATTGAAATCCGGTATAAAAAGTATCCTATGTCCTTCCTCGTAGTATGAACTCAAATCCTGCCACGTTTCATTTCAATACGTTCAGTAGTTTCGGAGCTATGCGCGGCCATGATACAGACAGACAGACAGACAGACATGATGGAAAAAAATATCATTTTTGGCATCAGTATCGACAATAGAGTGCCATCTAAAAAAAAAATTCAAAATATCTTCAATATAATAAAACTGTAACAGTACATTGGACCTGTTACAGTTTTATCACCTATAAGTATAGATTCTTTGTAATTAACTCAATAATAAACTTTTTAATGAAACATTATGCTTGAAACACGCTTGAATCTCTGAAATCACAGCTTTTTTTAGATAACAATAATTTTAAATTTTCAAATAATGTTAAAACTCTTAATTATCAGAACGATTGAAAATCTATCTTCAAATTAAGGTTTTATAAAACCCTCTTACCTATAACATTCAACAATACATAAAATATTAAGGAATACCGGGAGTTTCAAATTAAAAGCAAACAATTTGCCTGCTTTGAACTCTGTCCTTAGAGAGTTTTACAAAGGAGGTTTGCAATGATTTATCCTCTTTTAGCCTTTGGAAAGAAGTCTGAACCAAAAAGGTTGTGTATTGCACTTATGCTTTGGAGTACCAAAGAGAATAAAACCTCTTCTGAAGTACTATCTAAACGCTATGCTTTGAAGTCTTGCCAAAGTTTAAAAGAAAACGCGGTACCTAAGTGGGTAATATTTTCTATGTATGATGGGATTATTTCACTTTCTGAAAATACCTCCCTAATTTGAAAGTCAACTTAATTTAAAATTTAAGATTAGATTTGTGCATAATTTTGAGCTTTCGAGCAATCGAGCACAAAATAATCATCCGCCATGCCATGTAAAACTTTTTAAATGCTTAGTACATAGAGTAAAATCCCGCTGTTATATACGTATTCTTAACGCGTTTAGTTCAAAAATCGACTAGACCGAAAAAGGGCGCTTTGGTGTGGGTTAAAGTAATTTTTTCACTACATTCAAGACCGTTATAACCCCTTAGACTTAAAGCATGGAAAACGCTCTGGCACATAAAAAAGTTCCCCTTATGTCAGTTCCTTTCCACTTTTTATCAACTTATGTTGTGTACTTGTGTCATTCAAAAAACTACGTATCTAATAATGAGTTCTGTTCTGAGAAAAATACCCTAACTAGGGTATTTTTATAAACTCTCACTAAGCTATCGTCAACTGCGTCAGATAGGTCTTCAACGTGCAAAAACACGTTATATTTCCTAATTTTCAAAGCTTAGTCTGTGGCTAGCTTATCTGCCAGTGTAGCGTGTTAACCCCCTCGCCGTTTGATCCACCAGAGGCACAAAGGTAACCCCTAGGTAACCCTCACAATGGTACAACAATACCCCACCGCCACCCTTTGTCGCTGCGATTAATATTTAAACAAGAATTCTGTAGGGATGGGATGAGGTAGTATCGAAAACGTAAAGTCAAAATTAAAAAAAAATAGGAACTGTCTTTGGTTTGGCCAGGTTCTGCAATCAAAATGTTTTAAGAGAATCCAGCAATAGTTACCTATTTCCCGAAAACTATAGACCGTTTAAAAGCCCCATGAAACCGTACAGGGCTCTTATTTTGAGTTCGTGTCAACTACAATAATTTCTCAGTTTTTCAGCGATTTTCAGCGGTTTGTCAAGGCGATTAAGACCCTTCATAATTTAAATAACTCAATGATTACCTTTTTTGTAGTCATCAATCAGTAAGTCTCCAATCAAAGGTGTGCTCTGAAAGGCACATAACCTCACAGAGGAAAAGAGCTTTTAAAGTTTTTAACAGCAACTTTTTAGACCTACCCCACAACTATTGATAGAATTTGATTTAGCTCTCGTTGTGTTTTTTAGTCATTTTGTAGGACGTTACGCACGTTGAAATCTTTTGCAAAATAAATTATTATTTATAAGTTATAATAATACCTATAGGTAATAGGTATTATTATAACTATAATTTCTTGGCTGCGCATAGCGCTGAAACTACTGAATGTATTCAAATGAAACTTGGCATGATTTAAGTTTATACTACGAGGAAGGTCATGTAATACTTTTTATCCTGGAATTCGTTAAGGTTCCCTTGGGAGTGGGGATGGAAGTGACATATCTCGGCCTAAAATAGCAAAATAGCGCAAAAACTACTGAATGGATTGGAATGATACTTAGCATGATTTGAGTTCATACTACGAGGAAGGACATAAAATACGAGTCCATACCCCAAAGCCAACAAAATGATTACAAAATTGTTATTAGTGCCGATAAACGACCTACTGGACAACATCCGGTTTGTACAAAGCTCTCGCTACTAATGATGTTGCCGTCGTCCTGGTAGATTACCACTGTGACAGGCAGGACATTGTGCTGCGTACCCGAGAGGACCGCTAGCAATGCATTGGCGAAATGCACCAGGCATTTGATGCTCTTCAGTCTCTACTCGCTTATATACCTACTGTCGTAGCGAAGACGGATACAACTTTGATCTTCGACATGTGAATCCGAAAACTGACTAGACTGGATACTAAAAAAGTTTCCGCAATGCAATTCTACGCCTAGATACATTTTACCAATAAGAGAAGGTTGTATTGCAAAGGTTTCGAGGTTTGTTTAACCGTTTTCTGGTGGACACTTACGCCAAAACTAAAACGAAGCGTTTGGTATACATCAGAACATTATTATAATATTGACCTAAACATTTATGATCATAGCAAAGATTAAAATATAAGTAACCACCATAAAAGTCTATAGCGAACACAGAGGTCGATAAAACAGACAAGAATTAAGATGAGTTTATATCTTGTCAATAAATAAATCAAACAAATTGTCAAACATATCCTTATAAAAAGGCTTGTTTCAAAATATCAGACTAGAACTAGAAGATAAAAAAGCTTGGGACGTATTTTGCTCCAACTCTAAAAATAACACCTAACAGGCTTGTTTGAGTCCTATCCCGAATCTCTGTACTGATGAGGTATTAGAAATAAAACACCTTGAACTCACGGAATAGACTCAATTTATTGGTTCATAGAAAGACTTTATACCTCTAGACCGTGCGTTCTCGTCAGCGCGATCTAGAGTTGGTTCACTTTTACTAGCGACATCTAGTTTATTGTTGTGAAAACTATGAGAGGCGACTGGACTAAACATACCGCCCGCGAAGGACCTAATATGCTAGGTCCTTCGCGTAACAAAAACACTACAAAATTAAACATTGAACTCTTATGATAACTAATGAATCTAAGATCTACATTATTTACTAGCAACATAGTTCTGAATTATTCTTAAATGACAATTTAAATTTAATTAATAATGAACGCCTAGCCGCCAAGATGATGAATGAATTGCCACCCTGTCCATGTCCTAATATTTTTATTGTATGATCCATCTTGAATTTTACCTTTCTGTGATTATTTGGTTTATATTTTACTCTACTCTTCAATTTTATATTTTCTTAAGCTTTTTCATTATTCCTATTCCACCTTTGCAACTTTAATCTTCCTCTGCTTATTATGTTCTCAGCTTTACCATACATACATTCTGGCCGTTCTTCCCTCAACGGTAACTTTACTATATTTCTATTCTGTATAGTCTGTGCTAATAATGTTTCACACTGTTGTTCTTTTTCAGTTAGCATGGATATACCGCTTGGAATTTGCTCTTCTAGTTCCCCAATTTTCTTTATGAACTCATTTTCTGTGCATTGTACATGAAATGAATATATCACATCATTTTTGGCCTTTGGAGAACTGGTCTGATCATGTGGGATGTGAAGAAGAGTATGATGTCTTCTTCGACAAATCCGACAACTTGTGGGTTTTCTACAATTGTGAACTCTATGATTTCCACCGAGACAGTTGGAACACATTCGTTCTTTCGTTACGAATTCTCGCCGCTGGTCTAGGTTTAGTCTAGCAAACTGCTTGCAGAATGTGATCTTGTGATTGTCGGCGCACAACTCGCAAGGTAAAGGAGTAGGTACCTTCATTGTATTAGAGTTTTTTATCTCGGAGGTTGCCACGAAAGACTTTATGACTGATTGCTGATTCTGACTACTTCTACGCTGTACGTGTGCTTGCTTCTCGGGTTCAACAAACTCTAACGCTCGGAACCTGGTTTCTAAGAACGATTTAAACTGGGCGAAGGTAGGCAGCTCATTCATGTTCCTGTCGGGGCTCGAGATCGAAAGTTCCCATTGTTTCTGGGTTTCTGAATCTAATTTTGAACTAAGTATATGAACGATAATAAGGTCCCATGTAGTCACCTGTACACCTAAACAACTGAGAGCATTCAAACAATCTGAACTAGTGTCTAAAAGGTCTTTCAATGCCGAAGCGGACTCCATTGCCATCGCACGTTGTTTGAGCAGTTTGTTCAAAATAGATTTTGTCAAAAACCTTTTATTATTGTATCTATTTTCTAGGAGTTCCCAACAACGTGTGTAGTTCGAGTCCGCTATCGGAGTGTGTCTGATGAGCTGTTCTGCCTCGCCAGTGAGATGAGCCTTTAGGTAATGAAGTTTATGTACATTATCAAGGGAGGCATTTCTATGGATCAGTGACCCAAATAGGTCGCGGAACGTAGTCCACTCCTCGTATTTCCCAGAGAAATGCGGAATTGATATTTTGGGCAACTTAACTAACGAAGAGGCTGAACTTCTCATCTCGGAGCTCAATACTGGTGGTGGACTTTTTACAGTTATCTTTTCCAACGTATCTTTCATATAACATTTACACATCAAGTAGCTTTCTTCAGTTTGTTCAATAACTTCATCTTTGACGTAAGAGCTTTTACATAGATCCTCTTTCGGAAACTTGCTAAACAGTTTATAATGGTTCTCTCGGAACCGTGCCCAATCATTTTCTAGAATTTCAAGTTTGGAACTTATGTAAGTTGAGGTGAGCCTTTCTATGGGACCTTTCTTGAAATTGATTAGCCCTCTCTCAATGGATTTGCTTAGTTCGTCCTGTGTACTAATGAATAGATCCATTTTAAACTTATAACTTTCAATTAGTTAGGAACCTACTTATTACAAATTAATATACAAGTTTTATGAAAGGATACGAGAATACAAATAATCTTCCTTAGCTAGATCATACATACATGCCTAGGTAGGTATTTACAATGGCTAATTAATTTACAATAAACTAAGTCTCCACGAATTTAATAATATTTATTTAGCAGGTAGGTAGGTATCTACTAAGATTGTACGTACTGCACTGCAAAAACCACTTAAAAGTTTACTAAACTAACACAAAACAAATGTTACTACACTACACCGAACTGGTAGGTGCAGGTAGGCATAAAAAACTTCACCCAACACAACTTAATAAAAACACGACACATGAACTCGCCAAATGTTTTGTTCTACACAAAAATTAAAGTACTTACAGTTTTGTCAGCTACCACCTACGCACTGTGATCCTGAATGTGATGACTCGGAGCTGCTGGCAGGTATCCTCGCGTCAGCCAGCAGTCGTCTATCTTCAGCACGCAGGGGAGATAGGAATCGATCGCCTCGTCTGTGGTGCGGGGGGAGGCAGTTCCGATACTACCTCGACCGCCCGCGTTGAACTCTTCTACTAAATCGCTCCGCATGTGATGCGGGGGAGGTAGTTCCAATCACTACCTCTGCTCCGCCTTGAACTCTCTTTGAGCACGGTGGAAGGTATTACTTTCCGCCCACCGGCTTTGTACTCGTCCTCTTCTGGGATTCTAGGGTCTCGGATGTCGTCGTGTAGGCACGATCAGGGAACGGGGTCGATGACCTTTCGTTTTGCGGCAATGATAATCCGCTCACTCACTGCACTGAAATCCACTGCGCGGCGGCGCTCACTGAAGCTGACCGAGGTAGTCAGCTCAGAGCGATGATAGTTACGGGGGATCAGAGATCCGCACCCGCATAAGTCGGTGGTATGGTGGCCACCGACTCCGAATAGTCGATCTTTTGCCGCTGCGATCCACAGCACAGATCAACTCAAGAAAAATGCAGTACTGATCATCAGGCTCGTTAAGGACCAATGTTTGAGTCCTATCCCGAATCTCTGTACTGATGAGGTATTAGAAATAAAACACCTTGAACTCACGGAATAGACTCAATTTATTGGTTCATAGAAAGACTTTATACCTCTAGACCGTGCGTTCTCGTCAGCGCGATCTAGAGTTGGTTCACTTTTACTAGCGACATCTAGTTTATTGTTGTGAAAACTATGAGAGGCGACTGGACTAAACAGGCTGAAGGTTTCTTCGTCGTAGATTCTTTACGTTATTCTACATACTGAAGCGACTGAAATCAAAATATCACTTTATTTCCATGACAGTGTTTAATTTTAAGAATTTGACCTTTTCTGAATGTACATTTATTGTATTTACAGAAATAAAGAAATTTTGAATTTGATTTTTCTGTTTTATCGACCTCTGTGTTGTGTCTTCACCCCATCCCTACCGCCGTAGGCGACGACGCGTTCCAATTAGCCAATGCAAACAGTACAGACAGACTTGTGGTGGCCACCGACTGCTGCTCACAGACGCTATGATTAAGTATCAATTCTTGGAACCATCATTTGTTGGGTCCTTTGATTTGGTTAGTTGCAATTGTCCGTTTGAAGTTGAAGGTCTCATCTGAGGCCGAGACCACCTATGAACAGTAATGGTTCAGTTACCCATATACCCCAGTCGCTAACGGCTTAGTCATCATTGGCAACATTTTGGCCAGACGTCGAATAAAGAATGATGTCTTAACTCTTCAGCGAAATTTTTTTGTGCTGGTTGTCATCATTCCGACGCTTACACCCAGCGAGTTAGAAATAATTTTAAACTCGAGAAAAACTAAAAGCTTAAATGCTTTGCTTAATGTTGATAATGGCCAGAAGTAATTGATTCTTGCAATGAGGCGTTTCCCACAATAGAAATACACCATTTATTTACCTTAAAACTAAATAGATGCCGGAAATCTTTCGCTGACATGTGAGAGGGTCAATGGGATGTTATGTTAAAATAAGTCTTAGCTATGCATGGTCTATGCCACTATAATTTGACAGCCCCACATAAAGATCCTTCCAGTCTGGTTGAACTTTTTTGGAACATTAGGTACATTTGAATTTACGTTATTCGATCGCAATTCATACAATTCAAAACTGTTTATTGTAAACCACTGGAAAATATAATACAGCAAAGATATAATCGTCTTAAATATAAAAATTTACTGGGTGGCGCCTTATCGCTTGACTATGATATTATTTATTTGAGATTATATACTTTTTTTATTATTTAGATTTTTTATTATCTTATATATAAAATTTCCATGTCACAATGTTAGTTACCGTACTCCTCCGAAACGGCTTTACCGATTTTTACCAAATTTTATATGCGTATTCAGTTGGTCTGAGAATCGGCTACTATCTATTTTCCATACCCCTAAGTGATAAGGGTTGAAGGCAAAACAACGTTTGGCGGGTCAGCTAGTTTATTATAGAGTTAGGTATGTTAGATACGAGCTTGGTTGTTATCTACTCTTAATTCCATAAATAAACGTGTTTAAATGATATTTCTTCCAGGCTAAGCAATACATGCGTATTTTACCTGCGCCGCTATGTGCCGACAGCTTAATATAATCTAACGATTTCGTACGTCGTTTGTGGGCACAGGTAGCTCGAGTTTATCTTGATATTAACATGTGTTGCCAGCTGAAAAACATTGAGGGGACGCTAGGGATGATTAAGATTCCGGGGGCTACACCTAATTCCGTACAATAAATTGAGTTTCCGTATTTGTTGATGAAGTTGGGCAGGAAGTACCTACACAGCAGTGCGCGCCCTTGAAATTCGCTCCGCTTTAGTTGGGCCGTGAATGCGTTAACTATAATAAATAATATAGCATATTTTAAAAAACGATAAACCGACTTCAAATTCCCTTACTTTAACACTTATTTTAAGTTTTGCGGGATATATACTAATCCCCTGGAGATAAAAAATTTATGAGACCCCTTCGGGACCATTTTCTATACAATAGTGAAATAATTTTCATCTCATTCACATTCACATCGGCCCATACACGTCCACTGCTGGACATAGGCCTCCCCCATACGACGCCACAAATAGCGGTCCTGAGCCGCCTCCATCCATCGACTCCCCGCGACCGCTACGATGTCGTCGGTCCATCGAGTAGATGGTCTCCCATGTAGGGGGGGATTTGCCATAATCACCACGCTTGGCAGGCGGATTGGTAATCGCAGTGTTGATGTTGAAAAATACTCAGAAGGAAGCTGCTGCCCTTCCTCTGGTAGGTTCCCTTAGTCGGCTCTTACGACATCCACGGGTTGAGCTGGAGGGGTCGATATTCGTACGCCGCGGCTCCACGGCGAATTTTCAAAATCGGTCCATAATTTGCGGAGATATCGCGTAACATACATACAAAAAACATACGGACGAATTCAGAACCTCCTCCTTTTTGAAATCGGTTAAAAAAGGGATTAAAAGCGCGCATTCAAATAAAAAATTATTATACTATCTCCCCCCCGTTTCGAGCATCACTTCTAATTTGTTTTTATTAATTAATTGTTTTTAAATTATCTGCCTCTATATTTTCATCTAGGTAACCAACAATCAAATACAAACACAATACCCACCATAACCCACTACAAACATAGGTCTCTATATCTGACCCTTTTCCAATTTTATTTCAATCATGCTCGCTACAGACAGACGGACAAAAAAACCGCAAGGGGTCAGAATCGCTGACCGGTCGGCGCGGCGGTGCGAAAAAACTGACCGATAATTAATCGGTTATATATTATGTAGTTATCGATCCTGTGATTCCCCGATTTCTGCTGAAAGTGAGAGAGACAAAGAAATCGAATTTCATAGTGACTACCCAACTAATATTCAAGTTTTGAAATCCATAAGGTACAAGTACGAGATAGGCTGCAGACTGCAACCCTAGGCGACATTGCGGCTAGCGATTGCGGTTGATAGCAGTGCTGCATGCGTCGCGGTTGCTTCTACGGTGGCATGCCGCGGCTGCACAATGCATAGAACGCCTCAGTCACTCCAATGCCTTTGTGCGAGACTATTATCTTTGACCAAATTATTGCGATATTTTGGATTGGATGTGTCGTAAATGACTGGGTGATCGGCAACAAAGTTAATCAATTTTTCTTCAACATGTAACAAAAAGTTGGCATTTTTGTGCGTGACACGTGTCAATTATCAGCGGTTCGCGACACCACTGGCGCTGCAGTCTGCGGTCGTTGCGCGCCGCGGTCGCAGGCTGCAGTGTTGCCGCGCTTGGAATCAATTTCAAAGAGATGCATAGAAACTAGTAGTGTCGCTTGCAGCCTGCAGCTGCAGTTTGCGTCCATCTTGGAATTGCACTTGCAATATCAAAAGTAGTCCATTAGTTTAGTGTCAATAATCTTTTACTTAACGAAACCAAAACTAAATGTATTAGATTTATTCTACCAAATGTAAAACAAGTAAAGGCTGATATAAACGTAAAAGGAGAAACTTTAGACATTGTAGACAGTACCGTATTCTTAGGAATAACTTTAGACAGTAAACTTCAATGGAGCCCACACATAGATAAACTATCGAAGAGACTTAGTTCTGCAGCATATGCAGTCAAAAAAATCCGTCATCTTACAGACGTTGATACTTCTAGACTTGTTATTTCAGCTACTTCCATAGTATTATGTCTTATGGCATATTACTGTGGGGGAACGCTGCAGATATTAATACCGTATTTGTGCTGCAGAAGAGGGCTGTTCGTGCTATCTATAAAATGGGTCCTAGAGAATCCCTGCGTGATAAATTCAAAGAAATAAATATAATGACTGTACCACTGTACACTCATAGAAATATCGATCGATTCCCTAAAAATTGCGACATACATAATGTAAATACTAGAAATAAGAACAAACTCGCTTTGCCCAAAACTCGGCTGCACAAGATAAGTGTATCTTTTAAAGGGCAATGTATACGCTTCTACAACAAAATTCCGAGTGAGTTGCAAAAATTATCAATAAATAAAAAGGTTATAAAGGTTCATATTTGGCTTGCGCAAGTATGACCATGTTTCGGAATTTCGCAGGAAGCTCAAGTGGTTACCTATACGGCTTCGCCAAAATTCTCATATTCTCTCTCTTCTCTTTAATATCTTGTTTTACGCCTCTGCACCCCCTTATCTCAAAGAGCTTTTTACCTATCTCCATCATTCGCACGCTCTTTCTCTGCGCTCTTCTGAAACTTTTATACTTCAAGTACCTGTTCACTCTACTTCTTTCTTCGCCCATTCCTTTACTGCCCGGGCTGTACAACTATGGAACGCATTGCCAGTCTCAGTGAGGCGAGCAAAGTCGCTACCACTATTCAAAACCATGGTGAAGGAGCACTATTTAGGCTGTTGTCATTGAACGCATACCTGTGTCCCTATGTATATAAGTAAATATATCATCATCAGCCCATACACGTCCACTACTGGACATAGGCCTCCTCCGTACGACGCCACAAATAGCTGTCCTGAGCCGCCTCCATCCATCGACTCCCTGCGACCGCTACGATGTCGTCGATCCATCGAGTGGATGGTCTCCCATGTAGGGGGGATTTGCCATAATCACCACGCTTGGCAGGCGGATTGGTGATCGCAGTGTTGGTGTTTAAAAATACTCAGAAGGAAGCTGCTGCCCTTCCTCTGGTAGGTTCCCTTAGTCGGCTCTTACGGCATCCACGGGTTAAATGTATATATGTAGTTTATTTTGGGCATAATATTTATTATAAGTATTTTTATTTATTAAATCTATACTAGCACACAGATTCCCTAGTACCATCCAACAATCCTATCCATCCACGGTTGTCTGGTAGAGATCGCTCTCGAGCGATAAGACCGCCACTTGTAACTTAGTTTTAAAGTTGTCTTTTTTGTATTTCTGTTTCTTACCAATAAGTGTGCAATGAAGAATTTTCTATCTATCTAAATAAATTCAAACAAACTATCAAACATATCCTTTGCAAAAAGGCTTATTACAAAATATCAGTTTATCTAGAGGATAAAAAAGCATGGGACGACTTTTGCTCCAACTCGAAAACTAACAACCTAACAAGGAAAAGGTTTCTTGTTCGCTTCTTTACTTTACCTTAAAAAGATTGAATTGAACAAAAAATCAAAGAGATCACTTTATTTCCCTGTTTTACTTATGTAATTTTAATTTTGTGATGTGTCCAAGAGTCCTGTAAGGTCTAAAGGAAATAAAGCACTTTGATATTTGATATTTGACTTCCGTGCAACACGTGAGAGGTCTTAAATATTTCACTTAGGGGCTAGGTATTAGGAGCCCTGTTAGGGCGCCATGCAACTTGAGAGGTAGCTAATTGTGAGTATCACAATAAAGCTTAGTTTTATAAATATTGCACATAATTCAGTAGTACTACAGCTAGTCACTTAAGTATTACAACCAAAGCTAACTTAACTTCTATAATTTATTGCACAACACTAAACATGTTAGCTGAGCTATGGCGACTATAATAAATAAATAATACTGGACAATCCACACAGCATCATCTAGCCCCAAGCTAAGCCAAGCAGAGCTTGTGTTATGGGTACTAGATGACTGATAAACATCTATATTGTAGAGGTAAAGTTTGTGAGGATGTGCGGTTGTAGGGAGTTAGCTCTGAATCTACTGAACCGATTTGTTTTTTTTATCGACATTCAAATTTTGGTCCAAGGAGATTGCAAAAGCTTTGAAGTGCCTACACCCCTCTGAAACCTGTCTATACGGTGTGACGTTGTCCAGACATTGCTAATTGACCAATCCAGCCCCCCGGCCATTTTTATCCCATTACTTCCCCTGTGTTGCCATAAAAAGAAGAGAACGTTATTTTGAAGTGTTGTGCTTAGGGTAAATTATTCCAACTTTTAAAACCGTTAAAAAGACCTATAAGAAAAATTATGATCGTGACTATACCAAACGAAAAATGTTTGTTTTAAAAAAATGGCAGCCGATGAATAAACTACAAATAACTATAGGTAGGTACAGAGTGCCTTCCAGTGATGCCTTAGATTTTTGGGAAATTGATAAACCTTGGTGTAAATACTAATTGTGATACCAAGGTATAGTTTATATTTTCACTATTTCCTAAAACATATTTGATTTGTCCTTTCGAAGAGTTCAGGAGACCATAAAATTAAAAGCTTTTGCCAGAATATTCATTCGTCATCCAATTTGCAATTCCAAATTCAAAACTTCTAAAACAATTGGCGCTCAAAAGAATCCATGTTGATTTTTCCGGAAGGCCGATTCGCCTTTTGAATTTTAAATAGCGACAACGATCTTCGAATTTCGAATTTTTATTATTTAATTTGACAGATTGTTTGGTGCGGGGTATTTTGTATTAACTGTGGTAACTGGTTGATGTTGGTATTAGTGGATAATCGGTTTTATACAGGAGGACCAAACAGTGACGTCAAAAAAAAATTAATGCCTCACCCCCGGTGTTCCTGAAAATACCCCATGTATGTTCGGTTCGGTGGACCGGTGTTCCCCGGTCCATTTTTCATCCTTATTACCCATAGGAATAGCTATTTAAAATGGTAATAATATCCCACAAAAAAAATAACAGTTTTAACAATTCCACCCGAAAATTCTCAAACAAAACTTAAAAAACACAACATTTTCGTTGTCAATAAATATGAATAAATTAAAAAAAAAATACTCGAAAACTAGGAAATATCGTGATACGTACGTGGGTTATTTTTAGATACCCCAGGGGTAAGGCATTCAATATTTTTTTGACGTCACTATTTGTTCCACCCTTTAAAGATAAGGAAATGTAACATACGAAATCAAAGAAATGTTGGTGGAAAATATGCAGAGGTCTGTTCAAATGCCCATTTTTAGATACCCCAGGGGTAAGGCATTCAATATTTTTATGACGTCACTATTTGTTCCACCCTTTAAAGACAAGGAGCTGTAACATACGAAATCAAAGAAATGTTGGTGGAAAATATGCAGAGGTCTGTTCGAATGCCCATTTGTAGCTTTCTAAACATTAAAAATTACTTTCGAGAGTTTGGAACAATTTTTATTCGTCATTTCATTCGTCTGTTGCACGTATTCGAACTCGAATTGTGCATTTGTGCGATAATGCACAAAACCTTATTATTACATACAGATATTATGATATAGCCTATATAGACTGCTGTAACTTATCACAAAATCAAAATGTTGGTGGAAAATATTCACCGGTAAGTATCATGTTTGCAAATTGCAGAGGTTTGTTCGATATCCATTTGTAGCTTTCAAAACTAATATTAGCTTCGAGGGTTCGGAACAATTAGTCTTTTTGTAGTTTCCGTTTTTATTCGTAATTTTATTCGTCTGTCATTCGAACTCGAATCAGGAATCGCTTGTGCATTTGTGCATGGTTTTACATACTGACATGCTATAGGTTCCTATGTTCTTCGAATGCGAATATTTGTAGTCCAACCGCCAGAAACAGATGTCCTAGTGGGGTGAGAGAATTAGATTATTTCTTATGTTTGATTATTGAATTGTGGCCTCGGCTCGTCGTTATCTCCTTATTAATCGCATGATGGAGGGTTTGCTACTGCCAGCAGTTTTGCACGGTTTTCTTATAGATACCTCATAAGAAAACCTAATAGGTAATATAAATGCGAAAGTGTATTTGTTTGTCCTTCCTTCACGCCCTAGTTAAGCAACCAACCAACGATTTTTGGCATAAAGTTATATGAAAGGATGGAGAGTAACATAGGCTGCTTTTTGTCCTGATAAAACGTCAAATTCCCAAGGGAGATTTACGGAAAAAATACCTTTTTATCCCTCTAGAAATGTGAAATTTGAATTTAATGCGCGTGCAACCGCGGCGAACAGCTAATATAAGATATGTTTTGACAAACAGAGAGGTTGCATTACAACTAAATACCTCCCTGAAGAAGTCCCTCGTTCAGGGATGAAACGTTGGTGTTCTTCCAACACAAACTAGGTTCGTAGTTAACCCGCATGCATTCATAATGAACTAAATACCTATTTATAATTGGTAGTGCAACCGCGTAAAGCTCGCAGTACGATAAATAAATAATAATACTGGACAACACACACAGCATTATCTAGCTCCAAGCTAAGTAGAGCTTGTGTTATGTGTACTAGATGACTGATATACATAATATAATATATAACATAGATAGATAATTTTATCATACTTAGAAAATACCAAGAACACCCGAGACAAATATTTGCAGATCGTACAAACATTTTTCTCAAGGCGGGAATCGAACCCGCAACCCTCTACGTCGCAAGCTGACCTTCGCCCACCGCGCCACTTCGGTCGTCATATATATCTACCGCAAAAACACTGAATGCCCAACTCAAAAAATTATGCTTTCTTTATCTATACTCGTAGATAAGACCGCACAAATCTCAATATTTACTTGAAACTAGCTGCTGCCCGCGCCTACGCCCGTGTTTTATCGGGATAAAAAGTAACCTAGATGTTATTTCAGGTCTCAAACTATAACCATACCAAATTTCAGCCCAATCAGTTCAGTAGCTTTTGCGTGAAAGAGGAACAAACATCCATACATCCATCCTCACAAACTTTGTCAATTATAATATGAGTAGGATAGGTAGGTCCATGATACCTAACTTACCTAAAGCTTCAACAGACCTCGTGAAATATTTTCCTCTTTTTAATCCACTGTGAAATCTCAATCGGCGCCATAAATTGTTGAAATGCCCGGGATTTAATTGACACTCCCCTCGGCATGTGGAGAATTCAAGGGTGGAATACAGTCGGCCACAAAAATAGAAATGCTGCTCCTCCGGGATTGTCTCTTGCTTACGTCACTGTCCAGTTGCCACTTTATTTCAAAAAAACGTAAAAGTTTGGAAACAAATGTAGTATATAAGGGTCAATTGAAAAATCAATAACAAGAAATGTCAATCGTCAATTCATTTTCATGTATGTATCTACATAAAATATACACAACTTTACTAAAGTCGGCTAGAAATGTACTCCCTGGCCTTTCAAAACCGAGCTGACTGTACCGGCGCACCGCCACGTTAATATTTCCATGTGCCAGGCTCCGAAAGGTCGATTGAGTGGTGAAAATTCCCTGTGAAATTGTAATTAACATCATTTCAGACGGTTTCAGCATTTACTCTTCTTTGAACTTAGCTTAGCCATCCGAGATGGCTAAGCGATTATAAGACAAATTCCATAGTAAAATTATTAAATGTCAGAAAAAGTGTATATCAAAATAGTATGTACTTATTTATTAGCTCACAAAACAGAGTATGATCCTTAGAAAGATACATACTTATTACGAACTAGATTTTACCTAAATATGCAAACAGCTTCCTTCTGAGTATTTTTAAACACCAACACTGCGATCACCAATCCGCCTGCCAAGCGTGGTGATTATGGCAAATCCCCCCTACATGGGAGACCATCCACTCGATGGACCGACGACATCGTAGCGGTCGCAGGGAGTCGATGGATGGAGGCGGCTCAGGACCGCTATTTGTGGCGTCGTACGGGGGAGGCCTATGTCCAGCAGTGGACGTGTATGGGCTGATGATGATGATGATGATGCAAACATAACAAGCGTTGAAAAATTTTGCTACCTAAAATTTTAAATTTACCAATAACAACCACGAAATTTAACGCAAGGTAAAATTAAATTTATACCTAATATAGTATGATATTTGTGGCGTCGTATGGGGGAGGCCTATGTCCAGCAGTGGACGTGTATGTGCTGATATAATGATGATGATAGTATGATAATTTTCATGACATGTATACTTTTTAGTTTGGTCAAATTGCGACTTGGTGATTTTTCTATCCACGGCGACGATACGCATTTGTTCCGGTCAAGGTTTTCTAATTATACACATAATCCAACATATGTATTTTTTATTTATAAGAAAAAATATAATATATGACGGCGCTACGTCTTTGTTCAATTTTGTGAAGCGCGTGCACCGATCGAACGACGTCGCGATACCCGCTTCACCCCGCCCGAAGTGGGTGCACATACCTGTGAGGCGGGCGACTGGTTACCTGCGGAGCGCTCCGCGCCTATTTAAGGCACGCGCTCTGCAAGAACGTGGTAAGGATGGGAGTTATTGGATATTTTGGCTACCGGTTATTAGTTGGGTATTTTGTTTCAATACCGCTAGTACCACCTGGTACCCAATAACGTTACAATACTCTATACCTGTTCTGATTTCTACCCAATATATTTCTAACCGATTTGGTTAGAAATACCATCTAACCGATTTGCTACATAACTTTACGGGTGAACGGTCCGCTAGTACCTATCCGTAGATGATAGTTAGGTAAGTATAGGTATTGAAGCGTTGGGTAGTTATGGCTCACGGTCGGTTAGGCGCGATGCTCGCTTTGCACAGTTATTCCCTAGCGGTATGCGGATTTTACAATAGCAGTAGATATTTTAGGACCATGCTAACAGGTACTGAGTTAGTTATTGAATACCGGACTCATCTCTAGAACGTGGCATTCTCGCTCCGTCGCTCGCTCAGTGCACACGCTATCGTAGTGCTCGGTTTTTACTAGTTGTAAAAATTGTTAATCACTGTAATTTTTATTACGGGCTTATTGTGATTGTGATATAAATTATTGAAACGAATAAGTCTGGGTTTTTCTGACGATGTCTGACCTTACACCTACATATACATATATTCTCTATACTAGGCGCCAGATGGCGTGGCAGTTTTGTTGGATCTTATCAGAGAAGTTTGTACGCGGAATTGTATATATTTTTCATTCTAATTATGGTTGCCTGGGAGAAATCGATCTCAGCGATAAGGCCGCCTTCTGTACTGAATTTATTTTAATTTTAGATATAAGAGTTTTTGTGTAATTTTAATAGGTACACTAAAGTGTTCATTCATTAAGTTACTAATAACACACTTTTGGACAAAAAAATGAAGTGAAGAGAATATCATTAACACCTTATTTCTTATTTGATAATAATAACTATGTTTATAGTATAAAACTTGACTTGTCTAAGTGCTTATTTTGTAAGCCTAAAGAAATAAAGTTATTGATACTGATTCTGATTCTAATGTACTAAAACTTAAGGTGTATTCTAGTTAAATTATTAAAGCGCTTAAAAAAGGACCAGGTTATATATAAAGGATAATAACATGCTTAGACAATGCAGTAATGTTATAAATTCCATATGAATAAAATAAAATAAAAGATTTGCACAGAAGATGACAAGCTAGAGTTTCACTCGAGGGTTCTGTACAAAATATAAATAGATACATATATCCAATTAACTTATTTTGGTAGAAATCTATCAATCTGAATATCAGACACTACGACGAATAACGTATAAAGAATAATTAGCTAAATAAGTAACGCGAAATAGGGGTCGTTTTTACCTAGTAGTAAAAGAGAAAGACTCAACAAAGAAATTGTTCAACGGGCATCCTGTTCGATCCGAATGCGTCGAAAGAGCCGAATAATAGAATCAATTTTATTTTGACGATGTTTGCAAAGCGTCATGTCTCATATGATTGCATGCAACGACGACGAATTCTAAAAAGTATCAACTCGTGTTATTCTATCCGCTCTCTCAGATTAATAGAAGAAACGTTTTTAATATGCGCTACGGAACCCTAAAAAGATATTACAACGTCCCCCAGTCACATGTGTTAGCCCGAATGTAATATTCACAATTTGATTTATCGCTGCGTAGAAAATCACTATTTTTGGTTTAGCCATTTCTGTATGTTCGCCGTAACTTTTTATAACTTTTTGTCATTGTATGAGATGCTCAGTGAATTGTTTTTTTTTACGACTCGGACACGTTGAACAAAAATCAAATTTGCACTCTTGTAGAACCAAGAACGAAATTAATGCCTTTGATTTTAAACCGTCTTCAAAAAAGGAGGAGGTTCTCAATTCGACTGTATGTTTATTTTTGTTTGTATGTTACACGATATTTCCGCCAATTATGGACCGACTTTGAAAATTCTTTCACTATTGTATAGAAAATAATTACCCATAAATTTTATCCCCAGGGAATTACTATTTATCCCGCAGAACTTAAAAACAGTGTAAAGTAAGGGATTAGAAGTCGATTAGTACGTTTTTGAAATCAATGTATCACAATGAGTGCTAAGAAACAGTTTCCATGGCAACGGGCGTAAGCAAGAGGTAGGTTCAGGAATTTGAAGTCAGTTTATCGTTTTTTAAAACTCGCCATATTATTATGACGAGATTTTCCCTTACAGAACTTCTACAAGGACTGGATGGTTTTCTGCTATTCTAGTTCCATTAGATATATTTTCTGAAACTTTTACAATTTGTCAGGAATTTTCACATGTTAATAAGGGTACGTCGTACGGGTGAGGCCTATGTCCAGCTGGGGACGTGTATGGGCTGATGATGATGATGATGATTAATAACGGCGCATTCACACAGCGCATCCGTTTTATCAGGACTGTCTTTACGGATTCTTTGCTACTGGGAACAATCGTTTACTGGATCCGAAATACTGTGAGTGTGTGAGCTCGCTCCTGCAACTACATACGCCTCACAGGAAAATAAACGGATCCTGTAAAACGGATGTTGTGTGAATGAGCCCTGAGTTAAAATCTTAAATTTGAGAAATCGGTGAACATCCATAAAAAAAACATCTGTATGTATTACCTAGGTACAGCCGAATACAGAACCCTTTTTTGAAGTCAGTTAAAAAGCGCGAGCGAAGTAGCCCACAGCAGCTAGTTTTCTTATAAATAGAGACAGTAAAGCTGAAACAATGAATAAATTCAATACAAACATCCTTCCGTTTCATTGCCCTGCGCGCGCCTCCGACTCCGCTCGCTTATAAATAAGAGTTACACGGAACAGTGGCTCCAATTTCACGATTCAAATGTAAAGGGACCGTTAGGATGATGTGGATACGACATAAGATGTAGAGGTTGCGGATTCTATGCCCGTTGCGGGACAAATATTTGTAAGAATTAAACCACAAGGGCGTGTCAGGTCACTCAAAGTGAAAGGTTCCGTAGCAAATTATCTGTACAATTTTCTTAAAATCCTCCAATAATGCTATTTTGTATTTTTAACTGCTCCTACTTTGTTAGAGTTTTCAAAAATTTGTCAGAGCATCTGCTCAAAGCGACTCGTAACCCGAGAGCTGAGTATCTGGTGCAGCGCATCAGTATTGCCAAACAGCAACGGGGCAATGCAGCCAGCGTCTTGGAGACGCTTCCGACTGGTATTGATATGGACCAGTTGAGCTACCTTTAGATTGTTTGTAACAGTCCGCCTTCCGTAAAACAATAAAATCCATCCATCTCTGTATATGTACATATGTAGTGTATAATAATATTAAGTATATAAGTTATCTAGTAGGTAACATAACATAAGCTCTGCTTAGCTTGGTGCAAGATTGTGAATTGTCTGGCATTATTTATTTATTATTATTATTATCTAAACATTCAAACTTTCGCATTTATAATATAAGTGATATGATTGCGTACGAACAACCAACTCAATTTCATATCCACACATTTCTAACGTCCAAAAATTATTCTTACTATGAGAAGGATTCAATCTTGTATTCCTTACGTTCTTTTCCCCTCGTAAAAGAAATTCAAATGAATTAAAATGAGGGTCCTTTGTCCTAGCCGATCGTTTGTCTGGAAGAGATCACTTGAGATAAGAATACTAGCACTTTGTTCATGAGAGAAACAGATCGATTTTGGCTAAACATCTTAATGGACAAGCACCTCCATTCCACCCCGCTGCCGCACAGAACAAAAACGGGCATTTTAATATAGGTATAAACTAGTCATCATCACTACATATTATAAAAAAAGTTCTCCGCCGCGTCTGTCTGTCTGTTAGCGATAAACTCAAAAACGACTAATCAGATTTTGATGCGGTTTTCTTCAGTCAATAGAATGATTCATGAGGAAGGTTTAGGTATATAATTTGTCAAGGTTTTGTATAAATTGATTGAGATATAACGATAATTGTTGGAAGTGTCGGAAAAAGTCAAGCAGCCTGGGAGCTTTCATCACAAACGCTGCCTAATCCCTTTGAGATATATGCTCTACTACCATTGCGAAGCCGGCGCGGGTTGCTAGTTAGATATATTTGGCAGCGACGACGGTATAAAATTGCAGCCAACGCGCAGAAAGAAAGCTTGCTGCAAGCTAGCCACTCACTGATTGAAGCCTTGCTTACCGCAAGCGAAGTAACATTACCTAATCTGTGCCGCAAGCATTAAGCGAGCGGCCCACGCGGCTACCGCGCGCGGGCTAGTCGCGCGGGCGAAGGTAGTCGTACCATTATATCCATGACTATCATATCACGATCCTATATATCCATCCACGGTTGTCTGGTAGAGTCTTATCGCTCTAGAGCTATAAGACTGCCATTTGTAACAAAGTTTGTCAGTTTCTTGTTTTTTTTTTCTATCTTCGCTTGTATGCAATGCGAGCTTGCTGTTAGCTGTCACCGCGCGGAAAGCGGTTGGATAGCATCTTGTGCATGTCGCAAAATGTACAGGCTTTATAAAATGTTGAGATCGCAGAATGCGAAGATCTGATATTGCGCAGATCGCAAAATGTGCAGATCATTTAATTAGCAGGTCGTAAAACGTGCAGATCGTTAAATGAGCACGTCGCAAAATGTGCAGGTTGCGTAATTTTACAGAAGGCGAAATCTTTGGCATCAAGGTGTCTAACGATAGCTTAATTTCTCGGCAGTGGATGCACTATTCATTATATTAGTTCTATGACAATATATGAGTGAGGATTGGTACACACGAAAAACAGAGATAGCGCTATGAAAAACAACATATGAGTAAAAAAGACATAAAATTATATAAATAATATTCACTGGTTTTTATTGATAAATTTGTTATTTCTCTAAAATAATACTCATTTGCAAAAAAATTAAACCATAATCGTCTAAAGTATTTAGTTAAGTATTTTTTAGACGACATTCCATATTAATATGTTGAATAAATATCAAATGAAACTGGTTTTACAGTAAAAATTAAAATTTAGAGGACAAAAAAAACGCAAAGTTTGCGATTTTTTTTGTATCGAGACAAGTTGAGTCAATCGTTTTTCGACTCCCACAACTTACAAAAGAAAATTGTTAACTTCTGATGCTCATCAAAACACATTTAAAAAAATAGTGTTTTTATTGCCTTACAATTAATTTTCCGTCCAGTAAAACGTCGGTTTAGGGATTCACATGCCCTTAATAAATACTGTAACAAGATTTAATTATAACTTTCACAATTATGTTTGAGTTAAGTTCAGTTCATTTTATTTTACTAATTTACAGTAACTAATTCTATATTAGTAAATTAAAATGAACGACTAAAATAATCCTGAATTATTACTGTTTTTTTTTTGTTCTAAGCCCATTAGGTACTTATATTTGCACTGATGAAAATTTCACAAGTACAGTAGGTATAGTAACTTGTTGCGTGAATCAGTAGGTTCCTACTAAGCATTAGAGTAGGCAATCTATTTAATTAGATAAGTACGTCAACGTCAGGTTACGGCCTTTTCAACATGCACATTCTGCGATGTGCTCATTTTACAACTAGAACTTTGTGCTATCTGCACATTCTGCTATGTGCGCTATTTGCAAGCAGAATGTTTTTCAATCTGTCACGTTCCTCGATATGCACTAGTGCTCATTTTGCGACTTGCACAAGATGCTAACCAACCCGGAAAGCGTACGGTCAACACGATTTGAGGTATTCGGGTACATTGCAGGAGCGGTGCTACATACCTATGTGTTTGCAGCCTATGATTTATTCATTTATTTTTATTTGTAAAGAATTTATGCACACACTTGCACCTTCCCATCTTCCGAGGACATTAGGGCTGGTGTGGTGGCAGGTTTGGTCGAGGATCTCAAGAGGCGCAAATATGCAGGTCTTGGCAGAGCCTACGCATTTGCTCCCCTTGGAGTCGGAACCCTATATGCGTGGGGTAGTAGTACTGTACTGACCGAGTACTAGTACCGAAGTTCTCCGGATTTTTAAGAATTTATTTGAGCATCTGGTCTAAGCTACGCGTGACCCGCGTGACGCGTGACTGGTGAGTATCTGGCGCATCACATCAGTCATCAATACAGCCAGCGTCTTGGGGACGCTTGCAGTTGAGCTACCTGAAGATTGTTTGCAAAATTCTGGAATTAGCTTAATTGTTTGAATTCTATTATTTGTTTGTAATTCTCTTTCTTAATAATGATTTATAAGATAAGATAAAAAGTATTTATTATAGGAACATACTTGTGGTGTAAATAACAAAAATAGGAAGCGATGCGACCTGCAGAAGTAAAATACTGTGTCGCAGGTCGCAACGCCCACCTCCGGGATTTAAATGAGTTCCAACAAAGTGTAGGTACATAATACAAGTAATATATACATAATTACAAGCTAACAATAGGTTTCTCATATTTACTGAAGTTACATTATAAATAAAAAAAGTTCAAAGTTTTAAGTGTTTTTAACAATAGAAAGATACGGACAATAAAAATATAGATATGTTACCTACATACCTATATTAAAAATATAGGTATGTAGGTAACATATCTATATTAAAAATAAAAGAAATTCAATGAAAAGTAATTAAGGAACAATTTAAGAAAAACGGATAAAACTCACGGCCGAATACTCAAACGCAACTCAGATGTAAGTACGTCTTATGTCGCGATATTTTGACAGTTTTCAATGAAAATCTGTCAAAAAATCGTCACTTGAGTCGTGCTTAAATCTGAGATTCGTTTGAGTATTCGGGGGTAAGAGTGTTACTCAGTGTGTGTGAGTGTGTGTGTATGTGTGTGTGTGTGTGTGTGGTATCTGTGCATTTGGTGCTCCTGAGAACACCGGTCTCATGAGAGTCCGGGCAACAGGAACTGCCAGGATGCACTGAGTGCCTGTATCTTAGTGTTTGTGTTTGGAAGGGTGTGTGTGTGTGTGTGTGTTTGTTTGGCGATCCTAAGAACACCATTCTCTTGAGAGACCGGGCAACAGGAACTGCCAGGATGCACTGAGTGCCTGTATCTTAGTGTTTGTGTTTGGAAGGGTGTGTGTGTGTGTGTGTGTTTGTTTGGCGATCCTAAGAACACCGTTCTCTTGAGAGACCGGGCAACAGGAGCTACCACTTTGAGCATCAGAACTTATTATAATTTTACAATTCAACACTCTCTATGCCCTTCAGGATTTATATACATAAGGAGGATGGAGGATATGGAGGGATCTCTATTATTTCTAGTTCTGTGACATCCAGTTCTAGTTTTGGACCGCTTATTACACATATTTTTTTATTTTTCATATTCTACAAAAGCTGTCAGTTATATTATGTACTACTAAGTAGTAGCTGCTGCCCGCGTCTTATCGGGATAAAAACGTTATTCCAGGTCCCAAACTATACCCATACCAAACAGCCCAATCAGTCCAGTAGTTTTTGCGTGAGAGAGGAACAAACATCCATACATCCATTCTCACAAACTTACGAGTAGGATTAATTTCCCCTCTTTGCTCGTATACAGCGGGAGATTGTATTTCTTGCGCGTAGATAATACAACCAGTGTTACCAACCTTTTTATGTTAAAGGACAAAGTTTGAAGAGCCAATGACTTAGCAAGTTGGTATAATAGTCGCTACTTGATGTCATCATTGTAGAGCAAGAGCAGGTGGTAGAAAACACACCATATGTCAGATTATTTTAAATTCTTGAACGCGTATTGTAGGTAGGTCAAGGGTATTTACCATAATGTGTTGACTGTTAATAAATGTTATTATCCTCTTTTAAGGCGGATCATCATCGGTGGCAGAGGATTTTTTCTGTGTTTTTTTTCCGTTTGAGATACTACTGAAGTAATATAGCCAGCAGAAATGAAATTAAGTTGATTTTAGTTACAAATCTTTTACTTACATGTATACCATACCCCAAAACGACACTTTATTCTAAGTTTTAGCATAGTTTCATAGCAAATGACTTACAAGTTTCGCTAAATGACTTGTAAAACGCAGAAAATCAAACCTATATTACATAAGCTACTTAAATTACTTGTAAAATACAGAAAATCCAAAACACAACAGAATAAATAATTTATTCGCGACCAATGACCATCCTTGACCATGTTCGGTAAAAATTGGTGCAGCCGTTCTATTATTATAAATCTTGGTACCTGAGAGAGCTTCAAAATAAAATGAAATATGTACGATTAAACTTTGTATCTAATTTATAAGAATAAGAATAAGAAAAACTTTATTTATAGCATTATTTACAACTACTAGATATGTAATTAAAAAACTTAAATGCTATAAAGTGGCGTCCGACTCAGCATTGTGTTGAGATAGCCATTGCGCATAGCTATCTCAACGCTGATCTTCCGTCGGAACCAAACCCAACGCATCACGTGCACTAACACAATACATAATAAATAATCAGGAACACGAAAATGTCCAGCCATATACCTGACTCTGATTTTGACGACCTAAAATTTTGATAAAATATTTGGCTAGATGGAAAATTCGGAAGGTAGAAGCACTCTCGAAAGCATTATAAAATTGAGTTTTTATAAAAAACGTTTGTAAACATGTGCCCGGAGTACATCGTAATGTTTTAGTCAGATAAACGGAGATATCTATGACGGATTTCCTCACGCTTTTATATCATTAATTACCAAAGTGCTTGGGAAGGCAAACCCAACGAACCCACACTCGATGTGGTTAAGACGTTTCGTTAAGGAGTTCCTATTAAGGATGGGAGTTATTGTATATTTTGGCTACCGGTTATTAGTTGGGTAATTTGTTTCAATACCGCTAGCACCAACTGGTACCCAATACAGTTACAATACTCTATACCTGTCCTGATTTCTACCCAATATATTTCTAACCGATTTGGTTAGAAATAACAAATACTTGTTGCAGCTACATAACTTTACGGGTGAACGGTCCGCTAGTACCTACGCGTAGATGATAGTTAGGTAAGTATAGGTATTGAAGCGTTGGGTAGTTATGGGTCACGGTCGGTTAGGCGCGATGCTCGCTTTTCACAGTTATTCCCTAGCGGTATGCGGATTTTCCAATAGCGTTAGATATTTTAGGACCATGCTAACAGGTACTGAGTTATTGAATACCGGACTCATCCCTAGTTCCTATGGTCACCTTCGGTTTCCATCATCAGACAAGCTCGATGGTACCATGACATTGCATTGTCACCGAACTTACATAAGTATGCCTTTCAGGTCAATCGGTTGAGGATAACTGGCCTAAGTTTTAGTTGTAAGATTCCACCCGAACAAACATACATTGCAAGTTAAATAAAAGCTTGTAAAAAAGAGGGTATAATAAATTAACTGGCGCCTGTTCTACACAGACTTGTAATATTATAGGGGACATCAAAACATTTTGTCTCTGCAAGGCTACGACGACGCTTCTAATTAGAGTTTTTCAAGATTTTTTCCAAGTAAGTGTGTGGTACTGTCACAAACTTATAACGATTCTCTTATAAAATAGCGCATTTCCGGGATAAAAGTAGCCCATATGTTATTCTAGGTCCAGATCTTTATATGTGCAGCCGACATATTCCTATATAGAGGTATGTACAATGCTGAACAATTAACACAGCATTATATAGCCCCAAGCTAAACAGAGCTTGTATTATGGGTAGGATAAACTTACGGAAATATCTTCGATTCGAGTTGGACACTGGACAAGAAATGAATAGAGGTGGTCGTTTTTACCAAAATCGTTGATGGTCAATGATGTCAGTGTCAGCTATTGCCAACGGATGGCGAACATCGGATGCCAACGACATCGAGCTTTGCTGAGTAATATCGATTCGCACCAAATCCCGACATCAACTCCCCAGCGACAACTAACGTTCACATCACACTAGCGCGGCGGCGGCATCGGATGGCGAACAAGTGCTAGCAACCCCAACATGAGCCCGACATGACCCCGTCATGACCCCGAAATGACCCCGACATTACACCAAAATGACTCCGACATTACCCCGAAATGACCCTGATATGACCTCGAAATGAATGAATCTGATGAATAATCAAATGAAAGCTTTGATTATTCAAACCAAAATTATTTTGACTCCTGCGATTGATGATTGGCTGCGATGATGTCGTAAAAAAAAATATTTTCTACCAATATTTCTTTTGTTTGTTAGTCCTTTGTTCACAAAAATACATATAGTGTTCTAGAACCGAGTATAGAATAGAAAAGAAAATATTTATATGTGTCACAAAATTTAACATAACATAAATTGCTTTGAACTACTATAAAATTTTAAATAACACAAAAAGGTCACCGTCTCAGCTAGCAGCACTTGTGCCATAGCAGCGCTGGTTTTCAGCGGTGCCCCGGTGCTGAGTGCAGCGCTACTCGCAACAGATATAGGAGATGAATAAAAAAAAAGTTCTTTTTTCTTTTGACTCTAATCAGTATGATGCCAAATACTGCATTGGCATTGCTTAAATTTGAGATATTTTAAACGTAAAAGGGTAAATCTACGAAAACGCATAATCCTCCAACTCACCCCACCTGCTAAACGAAGGGGAGCCGTCAAGTGTCCTACGGATCCCTAATAAGCATACAAATGGTTCCAACTTCGCTAATCACTGTTTTCTTACGTGCAAGAGAGAGGAAACGTTTTAACGTGAGAGAGCGAGAAGATATTTATAATTATCAGATTTTTCAGTATACCTACTTGTAGACTTACCCAAGGCGCTATGCAACTTTAAGCAACTTTCCCACCGCTGCTGCGCACGTATTTTGATCACACAGAAAATGGTTTATTGCCTTTGGTGGCCACCGAACGCTATAAACCATTTTTTGCTAATACTAAATGAAACAAAACTATGACAGAGGTATCAAAGAATAGGTTATACTGGGTATTATCAATTGGCGGTGAGAACTTTTGATAATTCTTTTCCATAACGATAATACAGTAAAAACTAAAGAGTGGCGCTAGTGTCGCATTACTATGCGCCTTAACTGCATGGGTTCATTCTTTTGACAGCGTGGGTCGTACCTTCTCGAACGCTTGTACTGCGTGCATAGCGTTGATAGCGTTGAGCTACGTGCTGCGTTCGTAATTATAGATTATCATTATTATCATCATCAGCCCGTATACGTCCACTGCTGAACATAGGTCTCCCCCAAACGACGCCACGGATAGCGGTCCTGAGCCACCTCCATCCAACGACTCCCTGCGACCGCTACAATGTCATCGGATTATCTCTCTACAATTAGGTTTCCTAATGCTAAACTCGTTCTAAGGGTACACTGACAATTTTTCTTTCCTATTATAAAGGTCCCATTTGTTCTACCTGTTACCTTTTCCCTTAAACTAGATAGAGCATAGAGGTTTTACTATTGAATGGTTCTTATCTACGGTCAAGCAGGGCCGCTGTCATAACATTGGATGGACTAAGGGACGAGGTACTGGTAGATGAAAAAGTGGGCAGGTATTTGTTTCCAACTGCCGTTGTAGTTGGAAACATTTTACTGGTCAAAGGAGATATTACGATCCGCCGTTTCTTAGAATTTTTTTGATAAATTATGTTTATTGCATGGAAAATCCATGTGTTTTTAAAGTCATATAACATATATGTATCTACCTAATTTTTGTATGATATCTATAAACCATAATAACCTTTTAATTTTTGTTGATCATGTGTCGTTATAAATATTCTCCTCTCGTCCTCTGTATAATTCGTTATTTTTAATATCCTTTATTAATTTGTATGTAAGTGTTTTGCTTTGTCTACCCAATCTAATTTTATATGTTAACTGTATGTAATAACCTTTACTTGGGGGAGAGCAGATTAGGGTGCCTTAAGTGTTCCTAGGTTGCCTGGAAAGAATCGCTATTAGCGATAAGGTCGCTCATTGTCGCTGTTTTGTTATTCTATCTTGGTGTTCAATAAAGAGTATTTCTATTCTATTCTATTCCTTTTTGTCTTTTTTAAGTGTATCCTCTGTTGGTAGTTAATAATGTCCACCGAACACCCAGACACACCTTGGGTTATTCGCAAGTAAAAACTAATTTACCTGCGAAATTTTATACACGATGGAAAGTTTAAAACCAGCGCCGCTACTAGCTTCGGCTTGTAGCGGCGCAATGCTGAGACAGGGACCTTTTTGGCCTCTTATATAACACTATTCCTATCTATTTTCTCCATGTATATGTATGTTTCTTGTACTTTCCTACTGTCTGTAATGTGTCGTGTTGTGTGTGTGTTATGTATGGCCATATAAATATATTTTCTTTCTTTTCTAAAACAACTGAAAGCGATGGGACCACAAGCAATATTTCGTGGTCCCATTAATGGGACAAAATAATGCACAAGATTGCCACAAAACACCCAAGATTTAGACGCTGTGCAGACTGACCTTAGTTGAAGAAACTGTCAACTTATTAATATTTTTAGGTTTAAAGAACTTTATTTCTCATAAAAACACAGGGTTTACTTATAATGAGATACAGAATATCAAATTAATCTAAGTTTTACAATAATAAAGCTAGCCTCTGGTACCTAAAATAAATTATAACTAAATATTATCTAATCAAATATCGAAGTACTTTATATCCTTTAGACCTTACAAGACTCGTGGACACGTCACAAAATTCAAATTCTCATAATTAATGACGTTTCATGTAACGATTTTTTGACAGATTTTCAATAAAAATTGTAAAATCGCGACTTAGTAGTATGCATTAGGCAGATACAGTATTCCGATAAAACTTTTCTACACGCCTGTACCCAAACGAAATAAAAGTCAAGGGTGGCTATCTGCGGCCCGCAGCTAAGTTAAGAAAATATTATGTTTCGGGCCGACGACGATGCGTTGGTCGACCGCGAGTGAAGATTGATCGCTTGTTTTTACTCGAATGTCCTCGAGTAGGTAGGTATCCTTATTATAACACTAGCTGCTGCCCGCTCCTTCGCCCGCGTTTTATCGGGATAAAAAATAGTTAATATGTTTTTCCAGGTCCCAAACTATACCCATACCAAATTTCAGCCCAATCAGTCCAGTAATTTTTGCATGAAAGAGGAACAAATTTCCATACATACATGCATCCTTACAAACTTTGACATTTATAATATTATATACTAGCGGCTACCCGCGCCTTCGCCTGCGTTTTATCGGGATAAAAATAGCCTATAAGTTTTCCAGATCTCAAACTATACCCATACCAAATTTCAGTCTAATCAGTCCAGTAGTTTTTTCTTCTTCTTCCACTAGTGGACAAAAAATTTAAGTGTAGGGAATTTCAATAACACCTTATTTCTTATTTGATAATAATGACGATGTTTCTTTTTAAAATTTGACTTGTCTAAAAAATATCCATACATTCATACATAGTTCACGCCGCAAAGCGTGGCAACTTAAGACAACTGCTGCGCCCGCGGCCGGTATGACACCCCGCCGCCAACATTCCCCTACAAGTCGCGACCTACCTTTAAACACTGGAAAGCTACGTTGTTAAATTAAATAAACCCGAATCGAAATAAATCTGAGTCTTTCAATTCAAGACATTAGTTATATATTGAGTTTTGCATGTTTTAAAAAAAAAATATACATAACTATGGGTTATCTCTTTTCAAGGTATCTACAAAAATGAAAATACTACCTTTTATGACTTTTTAGGGTTCCGCAACCAAAGGGTGTAAACTGGTCCTATTACTTAGACTCCGCTGTCTGTAAATTGTTTCATAAATATGAAACAATTAGTAGTAAGATATTTTGAACACTATGGGTGCTTACAACAATATGATGATTCGAACTGCGTATATCAAATTGCTTTTATATATTTCAGATAATTTTGACTACTCTAGACGCTCATATCAATTTGACGCTGACATTACGTACGTACGTAACATTGATTATTAATTAATAAGAATAGGTTAATGAAGTAGATATGTATCTAATCACTACATATTATTATAATTATGTTTATCGCGAACAGACATACAGACGCGGCTGAGCGTCTGTATGTCTGTTCTCGATAAACTCAAAAACTACTGATCTTTGTTAAATTTGTATGCAGTTTTCACCAATAGATAGAGTGATTCATGAGAAAGTTTAGGTATATTTATTAAGATTTTGTGTAAATTGGTTGAAATATAATGATAATTGTTGGAAGAGTCGGAAAAAGTCGAGCCGCCTGGGAGATTTCATCGAAAACGCTGTGGTTATGCTCGTTTTTAAATATGATAATTAATGGTAGCATACGCTGTTTTTTGGATGGTCTTTCGCCTAAAGAAGACTGTTTTATAGTATTTACCTACTGAAGTGAGCAACGAGTCGAAAGTGTCCGCACGCCCCACGCTTGGGGTAGCGACAAACCAGTCTACGATGCACCCAAGTCAACGACGAACGCGTATAACTATTTGCATCGCGCGATCCGGTCAAATTTTGTTATTTTGGAAAACCCTCGTGTCCCGATCGCACCCGCTGCTACTGCTACTCTAGCACCAAGGACTTCTGCCTAATCTATCTGTGATGTCGGTTCCCCCTGAGTTTCCAGGAGAGGCATCCCGCAGCGAACGACCGAGACGAATTGTGAATTTAGGTACTTATAATAAGACAGTTTATAGGTGATTTGCCTTCCTTAAAACAGCGTTTCTATCATAGGTATTTCATCTCCGCCTTCCGCGGGATCTAATAAAGGCTTTAAATCAGTAATTAAATATCTTAGATGTAGGCCTAAGCAACCGCGCCAGAATAAGGAACCTACAACTCCTTTATTCTCCAGGCTGCCTAATCCCTTTAAGCTATAACAAAACAATTCAGAACCAGAATCAATAACTTTATTTCTTTAGGCTTACAAAATAAGCTCTTAGACAAGTCAAATTTTATACTATAAACATAGTTATTATTATCAAATAAGAAATAAGGTGTTATTGATATTCTCTTCACTTAAATTTTATGTCCAATAGAGGAAGAAGTGAAAAGAAACCACTAGCACATTTATAATATCACTTATGTGTCTAATGCGATTTAGATATATGTCAATATTTCTATAAAGCTAAACAGAAAATTGGATTTCTTACAAACTACTGACAGTGCGGAACGGAGCGACATCTGGCCAAGCATTTACATCATTGATGTAATCATCTATGGAGTAAAAGGCCTTCCTGATAAGCTTTTGTTTAATGTACTGTTTAAAATTACGAATAGGGAGTTTAGTTGCTTCAGATGGAAGCTTATTATAGAAGCGCACACAATTGCCCATAAATGATTTCCCTACCTTTCGTAATCTATATGCTGGGATGTGTAATTTGTTCTTGTTTCTTGTATTTCTATTGTGAACATCACACTTTTTCAAAAAGCTATCTCTACTTTGTGCGTATACAATTATATTTTCATAGATGTATTGTTTTTTTTGTTTTTTGTTACTTTGTTAATTTTATAAATGAACAGGCGATAGCGTTTTTAGCCATATTGCCTTGCCTTACGTTAGTTTTATTTTCTTTCGTTTTGTGTAAATTACACGTCTTTACTGGTCAGCCATTTTCTTTTTTTTTTAGATGTATTACGATATTACTGTCAAAATATTCAAGGTATACAAAAAAGTCTGTGATGGCATATAGGTATTTTAAGGAGAGCTTACTATAGGTACCTATTCTATCAACATAACAATATTATTGACGACCTCTGTGGCGCGGCGGGCTAAAGTCCGCCTGCAACGCAGGAGGTTGCGGGTTCGATTCCCGTCTCGGGACGAATGTTCGTATGATCTGCAAATATTTGTTCCGGTCTGGATGATTTCTATGTATAATAAAAAAGTATCAATCTATGTAGATCAATATCTATGTAGTCTATTATATTAAGTATATCAGTTATCTATTACCCAGCTCTGCTTAGCTTGAGGCTAGCTAGATATAGCTGTGTGAATTGTCCAGCATTATTTCATCATCATCATCATAAGCCCATACACGTCCACTGCTGGATATAGGCCTCCCCGTACGACGCCACAAATAGCGGTCCTGAGCCGTCTCCATATTATTTATATCTAATATTATATATGTATATCATATATATAAATAATATCCAGCATTATTCATAATATGTGTAATAACAATAACCCGTGCGAAGCCGGGGCGGGTTGCTAGTAATCTATGTATTATATATATATATTATCGTATTAGTAGCGTATAGTATATATTATCTGCGATAAAAGTATATTAGAAAGATTATGTACATAAACATTAAATATAAATTAATTTGAATAGGTTAGTGACATAGATACTTATCAAATTAAATTACCTAGTATATAAGATTTTTCGGCGCCTACGACGTATACATTATATACAGTGGAGTTACGGGATAAATACTAATCCCTGGGGATAAAATTTTAATGGTACCCCTTCGGGATGATAATCTATACAATAGTGAAAGAATTTTCAAAATCAGTCTATAATTGGCGGAGATATCGCGTAACATACATAAAAAAAACATTACATAGAGATTAATTGAGAACCTCCTCTTTTTGAAGTCGGTTAAAAATACCCAGAATACCCGGAACAAATTTTTGCAGATCGTACAAACATTTGCCCCAAGGCGGGAATCGAACCCGCAGCCACTTTCGCATTTATATGTGTGATTCTGATGTTATTGTTAAGGTTACATATTATCTTAATTAGGTATTAACTATTTTTATAATCTTATCTAAGGCTTAAAAAGGAAATAATCAACACATTAGGACAGTAAGAAAAACATATGACGTTGATTTATTTTGTCATTTGTCCGCAAAAACAGTCGGGTATTATTAAATCAAATTAAAATAATAATAATTAAACAGGTGTAAAAATTTACAAATCCCAGAATTTGCTACTAATATGGCGGTTCTTATCTTAATTTTTGCAATTATTGCAGGAATATCAGGTAATAAATAAGTTCGATTCCCGCCTCGGGACAAATATTTGTACGATCTGCAGATATTTGTTCAGGGTGTTCTGGTCGTTTTCTATGTATAATAATAAATATCTATCTATGTAATATATTGTATTATGTATATCAGTTATCTAGTACCCATAACGCTCTGCTTAGCTTGGGGCTAGATAATGCTGTGTGAATTGTCCAGTATTATTTATTTATTTATCTATGAGGGAAGCTCACACGTCGTGGGTACTGGCTATTTCTCTAACTCTTTTTTATAAAATAATCGCAATAAGCCCGCATTGCAGCTTGTGGCGAGCTGTTGGTGAGTAACGACACCACGGGTACCGAGTGCTCTCGGGGAAGTTGCTGGTTCTCGTCTCCGCTTGCGGAGTGGTATCCCAAGAGAACCGGATCCTCACCTCTTGCTTGCCTTCATTGACCGGTCTGAGTGGAGCCGCGAGAGATGCATCTTGGGATGTAGACTCGGGGGTCGAAGTGTTTAATGGCGTAATAACGAGGAAACCCGCTCTGTGTCTTCGTGATGGTGAAATCGGGCCGCACCTCTCGATACCCCTCAGTCATTTGCACTGATGTTGTTCCTTTCCGGCATTTACGCCAACAATTTGAGGAACCCATCCAGCATTCGACAAGCCACCGTCTGCCGCTTTTAACAGTATTGAAAGTATGTTTATGGCAGGCGTACGTAGTTTCCCCCATAGACCAATTACCCAGTCCATCCATTCATCAACATACCATGGTTTTTTATTACTTTCATTTTCCTTTACACCTGGCGGATATCATCTTCGGGTGTATCATATTGTGCAACCAAGGATGATGCCCGCTATGTGTAGCTCTCGCCTTTAGATTAATTCTCATAAAGGGCCTCTGTGTTGTTGCCTTCGGCCCCACGCATGCCTCCCAAAGGACCGGGTCACTATATTATGGCCCGTGATCATGGAAATTATACCAATAAAATAATCGCCATTATAATATTCGAAAATACAGTTTATTTGATGCTGTGCTCCTATTCGAATGCCAGGCGGCTAGTCTCACTAGAGATTAGGCATATAAGAGACATATATACAAATTGACGACCGATGTAGCACGGCGGACGAAGGTTCCCTTGCGACGCAGAAGGTTGCGGGCTCGATTTCCGCCTTAGAATAAATATTCGTACGATCTGAAAATATTTGTTCCGGGTGTTCTGGTTATTTTCTATGTATATTTGTTAGTGAATCACTCATTTATTTATTGGTTATTTAATTAACACGGTTAAATCGATTATATACAATAATATATACAATTATTATAAATATATATATATTTTTTAAATCTTTCTCTACTTTTATTTTAATTTGAACAGTTTAAAGCATTCATTTGTTTATGTTGCTCTAAAATAATACTTGGTACCTACTTCATGGAAGGTTTTATAAATTGTTCCTTCAAATATTACGTTTATTTGGAATACTTATTGGATTTACTTTATTTTATAGTTTTTCACTAAGTCACAGCACATATAAATACACCAAAAACACACACAATAAAAATTAGTACTTACTACCAATTAGATTAATTAGAATATATTTTCACTTCTCTTGCTCAAAAAGTGTATCATAATAGTGTAGCTTAGCGGGCCTAAAACTCGAGTTTAATACCTCGGGCTAAAAAGTATTTTTTCTTTTTAATTTTTGTCTAAAATCATCAGCCCGTACAAAGCATGGTTTTTTTTGCGTTCGACTTATAATTGTATATATGTAAAAGTAAAAGTAAAGTAAAGTAAGTTTTATTGCAACAAATACATGTAAATAGGTACATAGGTGGTATATGCTTAAATATGAAACAATGTATTTCTACCAGTGTGGCGTGCAATATTTAAGTACAAACAATGTCAATAAATTAATAAAATTAACTAAAATAAATAAACACTAAATCGAGACAATAACCAATACGAAATTTATATTAAAGAAAATTAAATTAAAATAAATATGTACCTACCGATATTACAGTTAGGCTCCATTATTTCCTATTTTCCAAAAAAACATTTGTCCGTCATAAAATCATTTACTTCGTAATAGCATTTACATGAGTACATGAGTTAAGTTATTTTTTATTTTTTCCTTATAAAAAAATTGCCAATGTGACGCGAAAAAAGTAATCAGTGAGTGGTCACAAAGTTATTTGAATTGATCCCCAGATATGTATACTCCTCTTTATTTGAACATCACTTTCTTTCAGCATTCCCATACGACCCCGTTCTCATGAAGACAGACAGCGGAACCCGTTTCTCTTACCTCCGAGATGACACCGGCACCCCACATCTGGTAGACCAGTGGGTGAAGGTCAGCGACCTTGAGGATATGCTGCGGTACAACCCTGATGTGTCCAATGAATATCATCTATTTACTAGGTAAGTGGACATGACTCTTTTTCTCTTCTTTTTTAATTTTCAAAAGATATATTTTCTAAAATCCTTAACAGTGTAAACATCGAGCTAAAACTATACAGTAACAATCAGAAAAAATATATGTCCGCACCAAAAATCGGCACACTCTAAGCACTGCACCCAGTTTTTGTTTAGATAAAAATAAAGATAGAAAATACTTTTATTGCAAAACTTAAAACTAGAAAACAGTTTACAAATGAGACAAAAACAACATAAGTGACAATGGTCGGTCTTATCGCTCAAGAGTGATCTCTGTCAGACAACCTGGCTGTTTAGTTTTAAGGAAACCGCAATCCGCCTGCAACGTCTCGGGCTCGGTGATATCCTGCTCAAATAACAGTAGATATATGCGTAAAAAGTATGTTGATTCATATTTAAGGTACGTATTATAAACTTATTTAAGAACTAGCTGCTGCCCGCGCCTTTGCCCGCGTTTTATCGGGATAAAAAATAGCCTATATGTTATTTGAGGTCCCAAACTACATCTACTCTATGAGCGGGTTTCCTCGTTATTACGCAATTAGACACTTCCACCCCCGAGTCTACATCCTAAGATGCATCTCTCGCGACTCCACTCAGACCGGCCAATGAAGGCAAGCGAGGTGAAGATCTGGTTCTCTTGGGATACCACTCCGCAAGCGGAGACGAGCAACTTCCCCGAGAGCACTCGGTACTCGTGGTGTCGCTACTCACCAACAGCTCGCCACAAGCTGCCCTGCAGGTTATTATTATTATTATGCAGCATTACTTATTCATTTGTTTATATCCAGAGCCAACCCATCGTTCAGCCAACCGCTCGTCTTGGGCGACGTCCAGGGAGTCCTCTCTTCGAACTATGACGCAAGGAGACGGAGTGTCATCCTCATGCACGGTTTTGTGGGGTCTGCTGTGTCGGAAGTCAATACTGTGCTAGTACCAGGTTAGTAAATACGCTCTTTCAGATGTAGGCTTTCTATAAATTAAATTTTTAACCCCTCTCACACTGGATTCTAATGTAAATACTTGAATATTTTCTGCCCATTTTAAACAAGCAGCGAGTACAGAGATTAGTCCTAAAAACCCGCAAATCTTAATAAACAGAATAAAATATAAAACTTATTGATTCCAAGGTCAGTTTTTTTAGATTTTTCAAAACAATCAAATAACTATATTGTATAAGTTGTTTCGATGGATGCAAGCGGCTCAAGAGCGCATTGTGCGACGTCGTATGGGGGATGCCTATATACAGCAGTGGAAGTGTATGGGCTGATATGATAATGATGGTATGTTGTTTCAGCATACTTGGCAGCTGCTGACGTCAACGTCATCGTCATTGACTGGAGTGCGGGATCTTACTGGGGTCCGTACGCTACTCGAGCTGGTAAGTAGCTACGACATAGTATGGACAGATGACCGTCACAAACCTAGAAGCCATGGCAACCGGCCTTAGAATCAACCCCCACTCAGCCCTTGTATGTCGTAAGAGCTGACTAAGTGAACGTACCAGAGGTAGTAAATGCAAATAAATGAAATGAAATAAAAGCAAAATAAATGAAATAAGTAAATAATAATCAAAAGGCATCTAACCCCGTCTGCGATGGGCCATCTTCGATGGGCTGGTCATGTAGAACGAATGCAAGACGACGGAGCACCAAACCGGCTACCAGAAAAAGCCAAGAATAGGATCGATTGGAGTTTCCTCGACCTGACCAAGACCCACCAGGGGCTGTAGCGTCATGATAATGATGATGATGTAATCTAAGTATAGAAAGAAAAAAGAAAATAAATCAGTTTATTGGTTCACAAAAAAATACATTATAGGAACATTACAAGATAAACACTCTACTTCCTACTAATATTATGTCAAAGTTTGTATGTATGGATATTTGTTAGTCTTTCACGCAAAAACTACAGAACCGATTAGACTGAAATTTGGTATGCGTAGAGTTTAGGGCCTGGAATAACATATAGGCTATTTTTTATCCCGATAAAACGCGGGCGAAGGCGCGGTCAGCAGCTAGTATTTTCTATACATATATTGTCTCGCTAAAACTCGAAAAAGGCAGGGCCGATTTAGCTGATTTTGGTTTTGAAATGTTTGTCGTAGTCCAGGAAAGGTTTAAAAGGTGAGAAAATATAGATTTCGAGGAAGATAGTAAAAACAACAATTTCATTTTTCCCGCCCAAATGGGCATGGGTCAGCTAGTATTTAATAAATTCTTTCAAAGTGCGCCAGCATGTGAACCAAAAAAGGTCCTGCCTCAGCTTAATGTTGCTCAACAGAAAGTTGACCAACGCTGCTTTTCTGGCAGGACCTTTGGTGCGTGCGCGTCTACACGGCTGACAGACCACACATACACGCACACACACACAAAATGACAACTTATATCCACAAGTAAATCTATGTTCTATACAAAACAAGGAAAAAATATTAAGGGCGATCGTCATGAGTTGGTGTGAGATTCAAATTATTTTTTGATTTTAAAATTCTTTCTGCGTTATCGTCATGAGTTGGTGTGAGATTCAAATTATTTTGTGATTTTAAAATTCTTTCCGCGTTTTACAAAGAATAAAATTAACGTAACGTAAAATAAACGAAAAGTAATTTGGCGGTGAACTATTTTCTATGAACCCATCATAAAACCAACTTCTATTTAATTTTATTTTGGGAGCATTTGTGAAAATGTTGGTTATTAGCCCAAAATCTTTTATTTTTTAAAACGCTCCAAAACTACCAATGAGCCGAAGTTAGTTCTTTCATAAGTAAATAGAAAATGGTTTACAATTTGCGCCAACTTACTTTTCCGCTAGATTTATTCCTTTATGAAAGCAGAAGAAATTAAAAACTACAAAAAATAGAATCTCGCGCCAACCCGTGACGTATCGATTTGGATCCAAAAATCCTTCTGACTCAGGTCAAGCAGCCGGCCGCTTTGTGACCTGGCTAAACTCTGTCACCGGCAGCATCGCTAGCCAGTGGACTGCCGTCGGGTTCTCAGTGGGCGGTCACGGTGTCGGGCACCTGGCCAGGACTGTTCAAGGGACCGTTGGTTACGTCATTTGTAAGTATCATGTGCTAGAATGGGTTATTATTATTTTTTAAACCGACTTCAAGGTTCTCAATTCGTCTGTATGTTTTTTTTTTGTATGCATGTTACGCGATATCTCCGCCAATTACGTTCCACCGATTTTGAAAATTCTTTCACTATTGTATAGAAAATGATCCCGAAGGGGTCCTATAAATTTTTCACCCCCAGGGGATTAGTATTTATCCCGCAAAACTTAAAATAAGTGGAAAAGTGAAGGTAATTTGAAGTCGGTTTATCGTTTTTAAAACACGCCATATTATTATAGCATTCAGCCACGAACATGGATCTGCAGGAAAGACTTGCGTCGTTCGGCCATGAAGGTGATAGTATACATTCGTGCAAGATGAAATGAGCACTAGGTGTTTTCTATGTAAAAAAATGTATATATCTGAGTATATAATGTACATTACATTTTTACATTACATACATACTATTTAAATTACAATACAATACAAAACTCTTTATTGTACACCAGAAAGTTATATAAAAACATAGACATTAACATGAACAAGCCCAATGGGCGGCCTTACCGCTTAGAAGCGATTTCTTCCAGGCAACCTTTGGATGGATAGAAAATTTTCAATTTAAGAAAGGCAAGAGTGTATACAAGAATGGAAACATAAATAGAATAAAATATAATATACCTACATAGAGTAGAGAATATACCTATTATGTATATATTATGTATATAAATAAATAAATACCAAGAGCAAGTTAAATAAGTACCAATATTAACTTACTGACAAATAAAAATCTATCTATTGTTTAAGTATAATAATTATCTGCTTAGTTTGTTGTGGATTATCCAGCATTATTCATTTACATAATTATTTATTTATTTCTTCTCTAGCCCTCGACCCTTCAGAACGCTGGGATCCAAACCTAGTCTTCAGCCCAGACGATGGAGCATACACAGAGGTCATTCACACCAGCAGCCTGGGCGAGCAACAACCTTTGGCTCAAGTGGATTTCTACCCAAACGGAGGTCGGACCAACCCTGGATGTTTGACCCCTGTTTGCAACCATGCAAGGTAAGTAAGAGGTCATTCACACCAGCAGCCTGGGCGAGCAACAACCTTTGGCTCAAGTGGATTTCTACCCCAACGGAGGTCGGACCAACCCTGGATGTTTGACCCCTCATTTGATTCATTTGTTTGCAACCATGCAAGTTAAGTTAGAGGTCATTTACACCAGCAACGTTGGTGAGGAACAACCTTTGGCTCAAGCTCATTATCTCTTTATATATGTATATATCTCTCTCTTTTTACCGAAATTAATTTCACAGATTACCATGGCTCCATAATTCCCTGCTAGTGAAAAATTATTTTGCTTTTAAATAAGGCTAAAAAAACATCAAAACACGCAGACCCGAACAAATACTTAGATAGGTAGATAGTACCATACTTGAAAATCGTTTGCCCCGCGGCGGGAACTGAACCCGCAACCATCCGCATCGCGGCAGACCTTCACCTATTACGCCGGAATTTGTCATCACCTCATCACCTTTTATTTTTAACTCCACAACAGTGTTTCTTCACAACGATATTTTTGCCGCGAAAAACTCACCTTGAAGTTGAACGTCTAGATAAATAAATAAACAATAATAAATAATGAAGGACAATTTACACAGAGCATCGTCAAACTAGAACTAGATGACTTACATATATAAATACATACATAATACAGTATATTACATAGATAGACCGAGAGCTGGTGAGTATCTGGCGCAGTGCATTAGCATTGCCATACAGCGGGGCAATGCAGCCAGCGTCTTGGGAACGTTTCGACTGATATTGATATGGACCAGTTGAGCTATCTGTAGATTTTTTGCAACAGGCTACAGCTGGCTCAATTGTTTCAATTGTAAATACTCGTTTAATTTGTTTATATTATTTGATTATTATTTTCTTTGTCAACATAGATAGATATTATTTATTAAACATAGATAATTTAACTGTTCTATATTTTCTAGATCCTACTTCTTCCTGGCCGAGTCGTTACAGACCGGAGGCTTCACCGGCACTCGCTGCAACTCTGTAGTACAGGCGCAAGCCGGAGCGTGTGACGGGGGTGAATCGCTGAGGTTAGGTGGATTGGACCCAAAGATTGGGTGAGTTGGACCCTTAGGTGGCGTGAGTTGTACCCTTGGGTGGGGAGAGTCGAATAATTAAGTGGGGTAAGTCGGTGCAAACCGGGAGACGCTGCAACTCTTAAAGGAAATAAAAATTGAAAGGGTAACAGCAGACGGACTTTTGAATTTATAATACAATATTATAGTATGAATAATATTGTGTAGAGCTTAGAGCGCTCGCCCACTGCGACTTTTTGTAGCGATGCAGTCGCGATTCAACATCAATACAGAAATGCCTGTGAACCACGAGCACCCCTCTATAATACTCCTCACAAACACTGTATGTATTAGGATTGCAAAATAAATACTTAAATACACACTTTATTCCCCCGATGCAATGTCGTCTGAGACGGTAGCGCGTTTGTTTCGATACAATCGCGATGCTGTCGCGTATTATTTGTAAACGCGCGACAGGATCGCTCCAAAGAGTCGCCGTGTGCGCACGCTCTTAGTCTTTTTACATTAGATGAAACGAATAAGTATAAAGAAAAAAATTAAGGTAACAAGTATTTTTTTTTGTTTTAGAAGCACCGGTATTTTCTACTTACGGACCAACGCCCGCCAGCCTTTTTCTCAAGGATAGTAAAATGTATTTTCTATTAGCTAATGAATATTTTAAGAAATAAAGAAAAAAAAAATATAAAATAAAACATAATTAAAAATCATTTGATTTATTTATAGAAGTTTTTATTTTACTTGCCCTGTTAATTTGTGTAGGACAAATCTTTTAGCTAAATTTTAGACCAGTTATCCTTAACCGATTAAGGCGGTTCCCAGACCCAAACTAACGCCGCCACCTACATATTTTATCGTATTATACCGTTAAACAAAGGAATTTTCAAAAATCCCTTGTCCTGTTTGTGCTACTTATCATAAGCTTATTTTTAATGTCTCTGTAATAGTTTTATTTTATATAGTTTAGGAAGAGATGCGAAGTTGCACTTTTTGGCCACCAAACTTGGTTGACGCATCTCCTCCTAAGCTATACAATATAAAACTATTACAGAGGCATTAAAAATAAGCTTATGATAGGTATCACAAACGGGCCAAGGGATTTTTGAAAATTCCTTTGTATATTGTAATGATACGATAAAATAGATGGTGGCTCTGATTGGGTCAGGGTAGCGCCTTAAGCTGACAATTTACTATACTTATGTAAGTATGGTGACAGTGCAATGTCATGTTACCATCAAGCTTGTCTGATGATGGAGACTGAAGGCGGCTATAGGAATTCCTAAGCAAAAGAACATAACCACGTTGAGTTTAGGTTCCCTGGATTAGTCTTCCCAAGCACTTTGTTCCTAGATGATATAAAAACTTGTTTTCCAAAAAGTTGTTTTTAATTAGGTCAGTACAATGATAATGTTAGACAAATTACCGCCTAAAATGTGTCTGACCTTTGTGGCATAGCGGGCGAAGGTCCGCCTCCACAGCAGGATGTTGCAGGTTCAATTCCCGTCTCGGAACGAATGTTTGCACCATCTATTCGACCGCCGAGTCTTCAAATACCGAGTGAATAAGTTTTTAAAACTCACGATTTAGTGAAGATTACACGGGAACTAATAAAATTTAGGTATTTAATCTGTTTTCTATTTCTCCACGACAATAAATTTTTTGTTACAAATTTGCCGCCCCCTAAAATCTGCCGCCCTAGGCTCCAGCCTACTTAGCCTGCTGGTAAATCCACCACTGTCTTTCTAGGAAAGCGTGCTCCATCTTAGGCCACATCTTCACTTTCCCAAGTGAGATGGCGGGCAAAGACTTTACCATTAACAATTAAAAAAACTATAGATATTTGTTCTGGGTGTTTTCGGAGTATAAAAATACGAGTATTTATCTATTTAATGTGTTGTATTATGTATATTAATTATCTAGTACCCATAACACAAGCTCTGCTTAGCTTGGGGCTAGATGATACTGTGTGGATTGTCCATTATAAAAATAAAAAACTTCGTGGTAGCTAATCAATATATCTGCAAAGCTATTTCTGTGTAGAAAAGATAAGTATCTAAAAGTTCATCATCATTAGACATATATGTGTGTAGGCCTCCCCTATACGACGCCACAAATAGCGGTTCCGAGCCGCCTCCATCCATCGACTCCCTGCGACCGCTACGATGTCGTCGGTCCATCGAGTGGATGGTCTCCCATGTAGGGGGGATTTGCCATAATTACCACGCTTGGCAGGCGGATTGGTGATCGCAGTGTTGGTGTTGAAAAATACTCAGAAGGATGCTGCTGCCCTTCCTCTGTTAGGCTCCCTTAGTCGGCTCTTACGACATCCACGGGTTGAGTTGGAGGGGTCCATATTCGTACGCCGCGGCCCCATGGCTACGTTAAGTATCTATCTAAAAGAAAACTAATTTGATTGATTTGAAAAAAACAAGACACTGACTTCGAATCCCATAATTTAACACTATTTTATGTTAGTTTTGCTTGACAAATAGGTACTTAACTATCGGGAATATCTGATAAACAGATGAACATTTTACTAATAATTTAGTTTTACATAAATAATAGATTCAGGCGTTACTTTGCGGAAATCCATTGCACAATATTAGAATGAAGAAATATTTAGTAACAATTCCGCGTATAACCTTCTCTGATAGTATTCATCAAAGTAAGTTGTCTACTAGTTTCGTCTCTCCACGAGACATCTTCAGGACACCACAATACTCGACCTTGACATTGAGATTGGTAAGCACAGCAACACCGACAGAGTCCCGCCAGTGATGTTGCCTCTCCGAGCTCCGCGCGCCAAGTGAAGCATTGCCCGCAAAACTCCCCTTTATATAGTCACGGATCAAAATGTCTCGTGGAGAGACGAAACTAGTAGACAACTTACTTTGATGAATACTATCAGAGAAGGTTATACGCGGAATTGTTACTAAATATTTCTTCATTCTAATATTAGTTTTACATATTAATATTTATTCATAAAAATTTCGAGACTCTTCTATGGACTTTGTGTCTGGGACCACCTCGGGATCATTTTCTATACAATAGCGAAATAATTTTCAAAATAGATTCGTAATTGACGAAGAAAACGTCGAACTTACACACAAAATTCATACATTCAGACACAGCCAAACAGAGAAATTCTGCCTGTATTCGAAGTCGTTTAGAAAATAATGTCTTTATGAAATTATCTCCATTGAAACAGTTACCCGTTGAGATGGTACCAAATAGACGAACAAACTAAACCAAACAAACTAAAGGTATGGCTCATCGAGAAGGCGTACTATAAGGTCGAGGATTTTCTTGACAAAAAATTATGATGTGACATAAAAAAATTATTATTTCTTATTGTATTAATTATTATTTCACTATGTAATGAACTAATTTTATTTTTATATTGGGTACATTGACAACTGTTTATTATTTTAGTTTGTATAATTTTTATTTAATTTGTTATTATGTACCAACTTTAATTTGATGACCTGTAAATATGATTTTACCAATAAAATGACTATCTGACTATCTGACGCTCTTATGACTAGAAAGCTCTTCCAGACAACTTTGGAGAGGATTTGTGGATGAGGAATAACTCAAGTTAGTACATAATTTTAGAATAACTCTTCACATATTCATCGCACGGAGCTAACTGCGTAAAGGGTGCTCTCACACCTGCTTATACAGGCTGATGCTAAAGTAGACAGACGTAAGGTACTACCACAGAATGGTCACAATGTGAGAGTCTTCGATAGTAGTCATAGATCTTTGTACTTAGTAGTGTACCTACCTGTAGTAATAGTCTAGAGAACGTAATAGATTTTTCTTAGAAACAATTCAAACAGCATCATCTACATAGCCGCAAGCTAAGCAAATTTCGTGTTATGGGTACAAAATAACTGATATAAATAGATATTACATAGATTTGACAACCTCTGTGGCGCGATGGGCGAAGGTCCGCCTGCGACGCAGGAGGTTGCGGGTTCGATTCCCGCCTCGGGACAAATATTTGTACGATCTGCAGATATTTATTCAGGGTGTTCTGGTCGTTTTATATGTATAATAAAAAATATCTATCTATGTATGTATTGTATTATGTATATCAGTCATCTAGTACCCATAACACAAGCTCTGCTTAGCTTGGGGCTAGATGATGCTGTGATTGTCCAGTATTATTTACTTATTTATTATTTAGATTAGATTATTCACTATACCTACACAGAAAATACCCAGACCAAATATTTGCAGAAAACTTTGTCCCAAAGCGGTAATCGAACCGGTAACCTCCTGCTTCGCAGGCGGACCTTTGCCAGCCGGCCACATCGGTCGTCAAAATCGGGTATGATCGGAGCGGGTTGAAGACCGTATGAAATTAATTTGAGTCGAATCCAGACATATTCCCTATGCTGCCAACATTTTCTAATAAAAATTATGAAAAAATGAAGGCATAATTTTTTATTGAAAATGTATTAGAAAATTTGGTTTAAATTAATTTCTACGGCCTTCCCCGCGTCCGGGCATACCTACATTGATTTCCCCTACCTTATTACTTGCTTATTGTAGGTATTTCTTTTTGTAGGTACCTATTTGACTCTAGGATCTAAATATCTGTCTGTAAAATCCAAAACGTGGTTAGTACATAAAACAAATTAAAAACTAAGTTTTCAGCCGTTGATAACAATCAGAACATCCTGTATACTCGCCACTCTCAGAAGCTGCTATAAAACGGCTTCATGGCAAATTTTATGGCGATTACGTGCCAAAGGTGGTTATTTTTTTATTCACCCGTAGAGTTAGGGCTGTAGTGAGCAAAACTAGCGCCTTTTTGACGTAGCCTTTAAGAAATTAATTTTTCAAAATTCGAAGTATTTATTTATTACCATGTTGTACGAAAGATGGGAAAAAATCATCATCATCATCAGCCCGTACACGTCCACTGCCGAACATAGGCCTCCTCCAAACGACGCCACGAATAGCGGTCCTGAGCCGCCTCCATCCAAATAAAATAAAAAATCATAATAATAAAAATTGTAAATTGTACGACCGTTATTTGCCACCCTAAACCTGTGCCTGAAATTTAACCAGCATATCCTTCATACCCTGCAAACTAACTTGCTGAAAAAAGGTACTTTCTTCAGACAAGCCATTTTCATAATCATCATATCAGCCCATACACGTCCACTGCTGGACATAGGCTGGATATACGACGCCACAAGTAGCGGTCCTGAGCCGCTTCCAACCATCCGACACCCTGGGACCTGTACGATGTCGTCGGTCCATCGAGTAGATGGTCTCCCAATATTCCGTTTCGCATTGCATCGTGGCCGCCACTGGAGAACCTTTACTCCCCAGCGGTCAGAATCAGAATCAATAACTTTATTTCTTTAGGCTTACAAAATAAGCACTTAGACAAGTCAAGTTTTATACTATAAACATAGTTATTATTATCAAATAAGAAATAAGGTGTTATTGATATTCTCTTCACTTCAATTTTTTGTCCACTAGTGGAAGAAGTGAAAAAGAAACCACCAGCACATTATAATATCACTTATGTGTCTAATACATTGTTATTTTGCCTATCTTAATCGAAATTTAATGCAATTTAGATACATGTCAATATTTCGTTAAAGCTAAACAGAACATTGAATTTCTTACATACTACTGACAGTGCGGAACGGAGCGACATCTGGCCAAGCATTAACATCATTGATGTAATCATCTATGGAGTAAAACGCCTTCCAGATAAGATTTTGTTTAATGTACTGTTTAAATTTACGAATAGGGAGCTCAGTTGCTTCAGATGGAAGCTTATTATAGAAGCGCACGCAATTTCCCATAAATGATTTCCCTACCTTTCGTAATCTATATGCTGGGATGTGTAATTTGTTCTTGTTTCTTGTATTTCTATTGTGAACATCACACTTTTTCAAAAAGCTATCTCTATTTTTGTGCGTATACATAAGGTTATCAGTTCTGCGAGCTATATGACGTGCCCACTGCAACTTCAGCTTACTAATTCTGAGAGCTATGTCGGTGAATTTGGTTATTCAAGACCTTTTACAAAAAGCCTATTTACACTTTTACTGCCCATGACACGACCCAACTGCACCTGTGCCTGTTGGGCCTGCAGCGCGCCTCTTCGAGTCGCACGTCGCACTGCAGAGGAGAACCGTGAATGCGTTAAGTACCTTCATACTAAGGATGGGAGTTATTGGATATTTTGGCTACCGGTTATTAGTTGGGTATTTTGTTTCAATACCGCTAGTACCAAGTGGTACCCAATAACGTTACAATACCTGTCCTGATTTCTACCCAATATATTTCTAACCGATTTGGTTAGAAATACCAAATACTTGTTGCAGCTACATAACTTTACGGGTGAACGGTCCGCTAGTACCTATGCGTAGATGATAGTTAGGTAAGTATAGGTATTGAAGCGTTGGGTAGTTATGGCTCCCGGTCGGTTAGGTGCAATACTCGCTTTGCACAGTTATTCCCTAGCGGTATGCGGATTTTACAATAGCGTTAGATATTTTAGGACCATGCTAATAGGTACTGAGTTAGTTATTGAATACCATTCGTCTCTACTTCATACTGTAAAACTAAACAAAACTTGAAACCACAAGGAGGAATGAACGAGGGATGAACGTAAATCCTTCAACAGTCACGGTGCAAGGGTTGGAAGATGAATTGCTTCGTAGATTTTCATATCTTGTTAGATATCAAAGTAAAATTCTAGGCTCAGTAGAATTTTACCTTTAACTCAAGCAAGGCAATCCTTTTGACCGGGGTTTAATCATTTTTGTTTTTAACCTTCGTTTAATTGATTTTGTTTATGACTTTGACATACATAATATTAATGTCGTAAGTAGTCAGGTATAACAAGACGATAAACAACATACTATAATAAGACAAGAGTGAACAGGTGTCTTCTAGACCTTCGTGATACACCGTCGGCCACATCATCACTTTCCATCAGGTGTGAATGTGGTCAAACGAAGGTCTATCATCATCATCATCATCAGCCCATACACGTCCACTGCTGGACATAGGCCTCCCCCGTACGACGCCACAAATAGCGGTACTGAGCCGCCTCCATCCATCGACTCCCTGCGACCGCTACGATGTCCTCGGTCCATCGAGTGGATGGTCTCCCATGTAGGGGGGGGGGGATTTGCCATAATCACCACGCTTGGCAGGCGGATTGGTGATCGCAGTGTTGGTGTTTAAAAATACACAGAAGGAAGCTGCTGCCCTTCCTCTGGTAGGTTCGCTTTTACGACATCCACGGGTTGAGTTGGAGGGGTCGATATTCGTACGCCGAAGGTCAATACACTATTAAAAAGAAAAAACTATGTGATAATTATTGCCAGCATTGGTTAACTTATGTGATAGAAAAAAGTACAATTCATTTAATTTTAACTAAGTAAGTACTTATCACTCGTCTGTCTGATCGCGATAAACTCAATAACTTCTGAAGAGCTTTTCACGCGGTTTTCACCAATCGATAGAGTAATTCATGAGGAAGGTTTAAATATATAATTTGTTAAGGTTTTGAGTAAATTTGTTGAAATATAACGATAATTATCGGAAGTGTCGTAAAAATCAACTGGCCTGGGAGCTGTCATCGATTATATGACGCGTTTTAAAAAACTATAAACCGACTTCAAATTCCCTAAAAACAGTGTATAAGTATACACTGTTTTTAAGTTTTGCGGGATAAATACGAATCCCCTGGGGATAAAGTTTTTATGAGTCCACCTCGGGATCATTTTCTATTCAATAATGAAAGAATTTTCAAAATCGGTCCATATTTGGCGGAAATATAAAAATAATAAATCATTTATTTCAGGCATCATAAGAACGGTTAAGAGTGGTAAAAACCTTATTCTAGGGTCCATATAAACTAATACCTTACAGAATATACATACGAATATATAAAATACTAGCTGCCGCCCGCGCCTTCGCCCGCGTTTAATCGGGATAAAAAATAGCCTATATGTTATTCCAGGTCCCAAACTATATCGAGAATACGATATATCCCGAGATTCGGGATCCCGGGATCCCGACCGTTTTCTGGCCCCGAAAATCTCGGGACTGTACTTGGCTAATCTCGGGATTTTCGGGATTGCCACAAACAAGTCTAGTTTGTATTCCGTAGTCCGTTGCGCCTTGAAAATAACCTTGCCTAGATTATTTTAATACATAAGGACAAAAAGCAACTCTTACAATACGTAGGTACCCACTATTTACTACACAGGTACAGTCCTAATAATATGTTTGTCGTAGAACTTCGAAGGGACTTCCCCACTCGGAATACTATACTCTTAAGGTAATTCTCCAATGAACCAACAGGGGATCCGATCATCATAATATTGTTGCGGGTATTTCCCGTCGGGGATTCCCTGTACGAAAGTATAAATATGCAAATCAGGTTTAATTTTTTTCATTTATTGTTCTGTCAGTGACGGGTTACGTAGGCTACGTCAGTGACGACGGGTTACGTAGGCTACGTCATTAAAATTTAAAAGGATTGTATTCTCTAAAACTATACCAATACCAAATATCAGCTTAATCGGTTCAGTAGTTTTTGCGTGAAAGAGTAACAAATATCCATATATCTATCGATACAAACTTCGACATTTATAATATTAGTAAAAAATAAAATAAATGAGTGGAAGGAGATGCAATCTCTATAAATCAAATCTTCCTTTTGGCTACGCAGTACCTTGACGGGAAAATGTCGCATCGGGCCGAAACAAATAAAAATCAATTTTGAACAACCACTATACGGCATACGGGGTACGTATGTAATCTCTATAGGGTAAGTAACCCCTCCGTGCACGTTCGTTTTAAATATTCCCTATTAATCGGGCCATAAATCTGCTAAAGCCAGGAAGTACAGACTTCGCCACTTACAGCAAGTAATGGACTTCCTCGGGTATTTTCGGCTATTTCCTGCTTTTGTCGGGAAAATAATAAGCCTATACTCCGATTTAGAATCCAAGATATTACATGTCAACAAAGATATTTAAAAATAAAAACTTAAGAAAAATTTATAGCAATAAGAGAAAACTTCAACTTCAACAACGCATAATCTCACATTTGTACTTATTATTTGCAAAAAATGTTTGAAATTAAATTCTAAAACGAACGAGAGATCAATTAGAAGACGAATGTGAAACCATTCAAAATCAAAAATTGTTTCGAGCTTCTGTGCTTTGCTTTGTTGATAATAATGTCGTTAAATATTTTCCTCCAATACTCTTTGGCTTTTCTAACCGCTTTGCATACAAAAAATTTACAGGTTTTTTGTTGAGTAAAGAGAAAAGCTTTACGCAGAGTTTTCTATAAGCCAAAACTTTAAATTACTAGTTTTCTCGTACTACCTCTGCCAATATAGTACAACTTTTCAAAGCAACATTTTTAAATTCTTGATTCTGCCGCGGCTTTACACGTGTTTTTTCTTCGGTTATTTTTATCCCATGGGAACTGATTTAGGGAATAAAAGGTACCCTACTTTTTTAATAAATTAAAGCCACGCTACTCTTTGAGGGAATTATTTAAAGAAGTAAATATTTTGACAGTAATATCGCAATACATCTATGAAAATCTAATGTATACGCACCAAAATAGAGATAGCTTTTTGAAAATGTGTAATAGAATACAAGAACACAATAGAAATACAAGAAACAAGAACAAATTACACATCCCAGCATTACGAAAAGAAGGGAAATCATTTATGGGCAATTGCGTGCGCTTCTATAATAAGCTTCCATCTGAAGCAACTGAACTCCCTATTCGTAAATTTAAACAGTACATTAAACAAAATCTTATCAGGAAGGCCTTTTCCTCCATAGATGATTACATCAATGATGTTAATGCTTGGCCAGATGTCGCTCCGTTCCGCACTGTCAGTAGTATGTAAGAAATTCAATGTTCTGTTTAGCTTTATAGAAATATTGACATGTATCTAAATCGCATTAAATTTAGATTTAGATAGGCAAAATAACAATGTATTAGACACTTAAGTGATATTATAAATGTGCTAGTGGTTTCTTTTTCACTTCTTCCACTAGTGGACAAAAAATTGAAGTGAAGAGAATATCAATAACACCTTATTTCTTATTTGATATTAATAACTATGTTTATAGTATAAAATTTGACTTGTCTAAGTGCTTATTTTGTAAGCCTAAAGAAATAAAGTTATTGATTCTGATTCTGATTCTACGTTTTATTCCAGCAGCAAAACTACCTGTATGCAAAATCTCAGCTCATACACTTGCGATTAAAAAACAACTAGATTCTACAAATCAAAGAATCGAATTCCTTTTCCATCCCTTTTTTAACCGACATCAAAAGGAGGAAGTTCTCAATTCGTCTTTATGTTTTATTTTGTATGTATGTTAAGCGATATCTGTAATATTTAGTAGGTACAATAAAGTGTTCATTCATTTATTAATTCATTCATTCCTATCATGACCCCATGACATGAGTCTCTTCAGCCAGAAAACGATCTCGCAAACTGCATATCCGCCACACATCCTTATATCCACCCACTATGCCATGGAGGTCGTCAAAACGTATTCTCGAATATGTATAGCGATTTTATATTATTATGCGTTATAAATTCAGATCTCCATAATTTTATTCATAGACTTTTCCGCCGCTTTCCTTTCCTTTTGTCTCTTTATGTCTGTTTGTTTCTTTTGTTTTATTTTGAGTTTGGCGATGGAGAGGTTAAAACAAAATGGAGCTTGGGATAGTTGGCACTGCGGGACAGTTGCAAAGCGACTGTTGAACTTCACACTAATCCTAACTAATAAATGCGAAAGTGTGTTTGTTTGTCTGTCCTTCCTTCACACCCTAACTAAGCAACCAATCGAAATCGAATTGAAATTGAGTTAGTTGAAAGGATGGAGAGTAGACTAACTTAACTTTTTGTCCTCGTAAAACATCAAATTCTAATGGGCAATTTACTGGAAAACAGAGTTTTAATCCCCCTAGAAATGTGAAATTCGAATTTAACGCGGGTGAAACCGCGTGGAACAGCTAGTATAAATGCAAACGTTTGGATGTTTAGATGTATGAAAGAAAGAAAGAAAATAAATTTATTTGAAACCGTGCATAACACAAAACATGATACGTTACAAAAGAAGGTAGGTAAGTACAAGAAACCTCAGACTATTAATATCCCATTCGTCCCTCTGGTGCGACGAAGCTGGTGGGACGAACGGGACATCACGAAGAAAACAGGGTCTGCTCCTCCGGGAGTGTCTCTTGCTTACGTCACTGTCCAGTAGCACTGATTGTCTAAGTTTGACTGTAAGTGTCAAAGTTGTGGTCGATATGTTGGTCTTCCTTCCTTCTTCTTGAAGTCAAAGATTTTTACTGCCTTCCGTAGCTTGGGGTTAGTTTCATTGATCTATAGTCCGGCTACACGCTCCGCCGCCGCGCCGCTTGCCTGCAGTATGATGATGAGCAAAAATATCGATACATCGAAATATCGAGATTTTTTACCATGCATATATCGATACTAATAATAGATACAAAATATCAGATTATCTTGAGGATAAAAAAGCATGGGACGACTTTTGCTCCAACTCGAAAACTAACAACCTAACAAGGTAAAGGTTTCTTGTTCGCTTCTTTACTTTACCTTAAAAAGATTGAAGTGAACAAAAAATCAAAGTGATCACTTTATTTCCCTGTTTTACTTATGTAATTTTAATTTTGTGACGTGTCCAAGAATCCTATAAGGTCTAAAGGAAATAAAGCAATTTGATATTTGAGATATCGATACGATATATATCGATACATTTTTTTCATTTGCCCATCCCTAATGCATATTAGCATCGATACCACCGTCTCAGACACATCGGGGGAACTCTTCGTTCCCCGTCGCGCCTTTGTATCCATACAGTCGCGATGCTGTCGCGCGTTTGAATCGCTACAAAAAGTCGTGATTGGCGCGCGCTCTTAGGCTAAGATCAAGCAGCCTCTTTCTCTTTGGCTCTAGGTACAACTATTATGAGTTTCTGAACAAGTTAACTGTCAAGTATTACAAATACAGAGAGAGTATTATTGTTCTGTGATACAGAGTTTTTGAATAATCTCGTCAGTCCAAAAGCAATTTGTAATTTTTTTTTTTTTTCATTTTGAATTCTGCTGCTTGGCTATCTGATTTTCTAATCAATAATCCCTGTTGCTGTCGATTCAATTTGTCATGTGGCATTTAGAGAGAGTGTGGTACAGTGTGTCGGCTCTCGATCTTAGTCTGAATATCTAGTCACCACAGGTCAGGGATGATCTTTTCAGCCGGGAGAATTTGATGCTGCCAGATCTTTGGAAGGTGGCGGAGAGTTGGTTTCTATGTCCATCGAATCTTAGTTCGTATTTTTTGCTGAAGTTCACTATGTCTTGTTTGTCTGTAGGCATATTTATGTCCATACTCGTATAGATATGTTTGTTGCTCACGTGTGGAGGAATGTTGAGCATATTTCGGATGGTCTTGCTTTGGAATCTATCAAGAATCTCGACGTTGGTATTTCATAAAGTAATTTGAGTACTTCGGTTGACAAGTTCTGACAAAAAATTCAGCTAGTACCATGTCTGTGCAAAAAATTCCGTCTAACCATAGATTAGGTAAATACCTAAACCAGAAATCCGTGAAGTTGTAACTCATAGAAAATTACCGACCCACTCGCATTTTCTGTTTTTATATTAAGTACCTAACCTATGTCCAGCAGTGGACGTGTATGAGCTGATATGATGATGATAACCTAACCACGTAGAGGGCCATAAACGGCATTATTCAGTAAAAATATTGGTGCAACAGCTATCAAAATTTTTATATTTTGACGTATGAAAAGGAAAGTTACCTTCTCAGCAGCTTTGACAGACTGCTTTATGATGTACGGGATCCCAGGCACCGGTCCGAAGATTGATGGCATCATAGCTGGTGCGAAGACCACCTTCACAGCTTTGCAATAGTCCTCCTCGTCTTTATGACAGCAACAGTGGTGGCATTTGGTTTCACTTTGACAGATTTTCACTTCACCTTGACTTTGGCTGTCACTTTCACTGGATTTTATTGGAGTAAGATCGTTATTTTGGTTGTTTTTCTCCACAATTTGTTGACTGGTTACTTTGCTCTGGTCACTTTTAGTCTGACTTTGGTTGTGATTTTGTCCCGCTTGGGTATGATTTTTTACTTCGCTCTGGTAATTTTTAGTCTGAGTGTCTCTTTGGTTGTGATATTGTCCCGCTTGAGTATGATTTTGGCCAATTTTGACTTTTTGACCCGTTTGTTTTGGACGATAGCTTAGGTTTATTTTATTGTACAGCTGAACAGTTTGTGAGTCACTTTGACTGGTTTGAACGTTAGTTTGGCCAATCAGACAATTACTTTGTATAGTCTGAAAGTCTCTTTGATAATTGTTTTTATCCGAAGTGGCTAGAGTGGCTAGTTCACTTTGCTCTTCCCCTATTTTTGTCAAATCGTTAAATCGAAAATCACTATGAGAGGAGACTTTGTTTTGATTATTTTTCACAATATCACTAGGAAACTTTGCAGAGTCATTGAATGTTTTTATTCCATTTCGAATTCCTTGATTTTCATTGAAAAGTTTGGGTTTTTTGAAGTTATTTGGAAGCTCTAGAAGTGGAGTTTTCCGTTTTAGGTCTCTTGGAGTTTCTAGGAGGTAGTTTTTATCGTTTGTTTTTTGGAATGGGTAAACGAGAAGAGTTTTCCTGTGATTTGAGGCCCCAGGAAGGGCCTCAAGTGGCTGTCGTCCTGTATCCAATTTGACAGCTCTTAAAGCTATTGTTAAATATTTACTGAAGAATCTGAATTTCCCTAAAGCCAAAACGTTCTTTTAACTTTTTTTTCGAAACACGATTTCGGATTTCACTGTAGCTGCGGAAAGTTAGGTAGGTACTTTTCTGTTATGAATAAGTCACTTTAAATTATTATTCAAAGGTGATATATTGTATTGTTACATGCGTTTATTGGCGGTCTTAAAAAATTTGGCAAAAGACTTTATTAAGTTTTTAATCTTTTTCATTTTATATCACTCCACTTTTACTGTACACTGTACCCATAATCTCCCTAGTCCCCTATCCCCTAGTTCTAATGTCAATGTCACAAGGTCATCGACACAGATCACGTGTCATTTGTTTACAAACAAACAAACAATTCAAAACCTGTCAATAACATACTTTTCTCAATCAAAAATATAATTTACTGCACATTTTTGCCAATCGTCACTAAAAATATCACATAAAAATCTATTTTACTCACAAAAAATCAAAGGAAAAGTTGGAAAATCGCGCGGAAAAGCGAAATACGTCCGTGCGTTGCGAAGTTTAGGGGAAAACTGATTTAGGAGGAGGAGCTTAGGAGTGTTAAGGGGTGTGGCGAAGGCACGCCCACTCGAATCACAGATTTATATGTCTAGAACTCGTCTAGTCTTTTCGGTTCTATGCACTTTGTATGGACGTAGGAAAATGGCCGACTTTTTAGACTTTAGGTACCTATTTAAGTAATTTAAGACAGCACGTCAGTGAAGGGAAGAAATATTTTGGCGTGTTTTAAAAAACAACAAACCGACTTCAAATTCCTGAACCTACCTCATGTTTACGCCCGTTGCCATGGAAACAGTTTGTTACCAATCATTGCGATCAATTTATTTTGATTTGATTTATTATGAAAATCTTTTTAGTATACCATAGTATACTCGCAAAGGTAAGATAAAAGTAAGGCATGACTAAAAAGCTATGGCGTGATCAAACTTACCTGATCCACTAGCTTTTTTCTTATCCCGGTTGATAACGAACCTGTTTGGCGTGATCATGTGACGCGTGATCAGTTTCCGTGTGATCAACTGGGACATACCCACTATAATTTGGCGGCCTCACGTAAAAAAGCGCCTGCTTTTCAGTTTGTTCTATTTTAACCTTTTGGCTAGTATAGTAGTCATTATAAAATCTGTGCTTTCGGCCAGGATCATCGATTGCATGCAAAAACGTGCCTGCGGGGGCCTTATGCGAATTAATTTATCGCCTCATTGCTTGTGCCCATGATCCAAAAAACAGGTCTGCTCCTCCGGGAGTTGCTCTTGTGACGTCACTGTCCAGTTGCCACTTTATTTCAAAAAAATTTAGAAGTTGGGAAACAAATGTGATAAGGGTCAATTGAATAATCATTTTAAAAAAAACAATCGTCAATTATGTTTGTTAAATCAGTCAAAACAGCGTTAGTTAAACACGAGTCAATGTGATAAATAATTGGTAAATTAGTTTTATCAGATTTCTGCAGGTTATATAAGGAGTTCGGGGAGTTACGCTACTGGTAACACCAGGAAACAGATTCGCCTTCCCATTCACCGATGGCGACGATGACGTAACAAGATTCATCCACGACCATCGTGTCTGGCCATACCTAGTTTTCTTATAGGTACCATGCTTGTGCCTAAAATTCCACTGACCAGCTGAACGATAGCTCCACATCCTATTCCCCTATTATTGTTGGAACATTCATTAAGGTACCAATTCCCAATTAAGCAACCTAGCATATATAGCTACCCACAGAATTGGGAATAATAATAACTTTATCGTAGCGGTCGCAGGGAGTCGTTGGATGGAGGCTGCTCAGGACCGCTATTCGTGGCGTCGTTTGGGGGAGGCCTATGTTCAGCAGTGTTCAGGACGTGTACGGGCTGATGATGATGATGATGATAACTTATTATTCCCAATTCTGTGTACCTACCTGAGAGTCAAAGCGCGAGTGTGGGTCCGTCATCTGATGAAACTACCAGCCGGCGGCGTCAAGGCGCGCTTCATTCTTTTTGTAGGATTTATGGGCACTACGTCTTAAATACTTATTCAAAAAACATGTAAGTAATCTGTTTGTCAGAATCAGAATCAAAATCAGAATCAATAACTTTATTTCTTTAGGCTTACAAAATAAGCACTTAGACAAGTCAAATAGCACTTAGACAAGTCAATGTCAATCTTATACATATACAAAATTCCCATGTCACAATGTTAGTTACCGTACTCCTCCGAAACGGCTTTACCGATTTTTACCAAATGTTATATGCGTATTCAGTAGGTCTGAGAATCGGCTACTATCTATTTTCCGTACCCCTAAGTGATAAGGGTTGAAGGCAAAACAACGTTTGGCGGGTCAGCTAGTAATATTATATAATCCAGAGCACATCTAAATTCACATTAACACGAATTATAAACACTTATTGTAATCAATATTTAATTGTAACCGAATGAAATTACTGATTGCAAGCCGAAACATTTTGGGTAGATCCCTACCTAATAGCAATAACAGTCACAACAGAAACCGGGTTTTTCTTTCTACAACCGAAATACCTACCTACCTACCGCATGAGATGTTTTTCAGGTGTTTTCGATTAGGCATAAAGCTAAAATAATGTATAACTATTAGTTTCAAAAAGCTCGATAGATGGCATAGAGTGGCCACTGGCAGTAAGATCTCGTTTTTCAAATTGGCGTATCTTGGTGAAGAAAAATCGTAATAGAACTCTATGACACTCAAATTAAAAAGCTACTGCCTACTGTATCCATCCAGAATGAAGAATGTTTGTATACAATAGAAATCAGCTGATTTTTAGGGTTATCACCACGAAATGATGCAGGCCTAATAGAATTCCAATGACTTCACCTATAAATTCTATAAGATTTATTACTTTCTCAATCCTGACGTCAATTCTATGCAGAATCTAATTATTTCAATTTACAAATCGACATTATGTGGTCATAAACAAAGATTAAAATCACTAGAGATTTTTTGACTTTGTAACCTTGCCATCCCTAACGAATCTCAGTTTTGACGTCCCGAGTAGCAAACAATTGGTTACTTTTGAACTACGATTCCGAATCAAGGATAGCACTATGACCATGCATATTATTGATTACAAAGAGTATTATTTTAATATAGCCGGATTATTAAAATAAATAAATATTTCCTATATTTTCCATTTTTAGTCTTATTTCATCATCCTTTAGCTTTTATTCCATTCTATAGGGATATGTTATGATAAAAATAGGCTAATTTCACAGGGGTGGTGCCTTGTTTATGCCACTTCAATTATTTACATCAAATATCACCAACCCATCAAAGCTCAAGATGTGGGTATACTTTGGTAGGTTAAGCTAATTTGTAGCATTTTAGTTAGGTATGTTATAGGTTTTATAATCTTTTATCTATCTTGGGAAAACTCAAATAGAGCAAAATTATGTACATCCTAAATACGCAAACTAAGCCACAGGCAAAAGCTAACCTAAATAAAAAAACGTTTTTCACCCCTACATCAGGTGATTGAACTGTCAGTGGCTTTGTTAGTAAACATTCTTCATCCTGGATGGATACAGTATAGTGATGAAACGAAACACCTCGTTTTTTTTTGTTTTTGTACATTACCTCAAAAGTAGCAAAAAACGCAATTTTTAGGGTAGGCACATAACCTTAAATATCTTAAAATCCTGAGGTGATGGGCCAATTCTACCGGGTCTGGTTTCGAATTCTACGCAAAAAAATTGCTTCGGAAATGACCCTCCACTTTCTTACAACTGACATGACCTCATTATTTGCTAGCCTGTGTCATTATATACATATGTATATTATATTTAGTCATAATTCACATTTCTTAGCTTCAACTAAGAAATGTGAATTATGAATAAATATAATGTTCAAGGCGTAAATAAAATATTGTGATTAAATTGTAATACCATTTATTGCACATCACACTTTTAATTCACAAAATTATTTAAATTTATGTTATATGATAAAATTGATAAATTAAAACTAAATTATATTAATATAATCCCTTGTTATGATTGATTACTTAAGTTTAATCTTAATTTTAAATTAAAAAGTTGCCTCTTATACAGTTTTGTATACAGGATGTCTTGCGAATAACTGCAATCCCCAAAACAGATGAAACAGGTTAACAGCTGCGATTTTGCAGTAAGTCTATAACTACTTTTTCACAAACTTTCGAGTAGGTGTATCTTTCAATAGTATTACTAAATAATTTCACAGTTATGTATGCCTAAGCGACCTTGAATCCTCTTTCAGCGACCCCAAAAAATACTGTAAACGTAGTCAGACCCTAGAGCCATTTTTTTGTGCGGCTGTGTAATTGATAGATAATATTTACAAAAGTAAATATGGTAACTCATGTACCATTTTGTGACAAATACTTGAAGAGATATGACGAGTTAAGTAAAAGCATATCCACTTGTGGAAAGCAAAATTTCAAATGCCATTCAATGAGGAAGAGGTTCTGGTCAGTTTATCATACATATTCGTCGCTAAAAAAAAAAATAGTAGGTATACGTTGTATCACGAAGGTTTAGACGACACCTATTCACTCTTGTCTTGAAGAGACCCAGATTGTAATTGACCGAAAAAAACAGAAGCAGGCCACGAGTTCCATTCCATAGCGGTGCGAATGACGAACGAATTTTTATCTAGTTTCACCTGTTTTGGGGATTGCAGATATTCGGGGGACATCCTGTATTTATAATCATAAGGGGTTCGTACACACGTTTTTTGTCGCCGTCAAAATCTACGGTTAATTCGCCGTGTGTATGCACGGAGCCGTCAGCAATCTTCCATAGTGCTCCATAGAATACTGACGACCGTGCCTAAAAACGATGACAAAAAAACGTGTGAACGAAGGCCTTTATAATGTACCTACCTATCTGTTAGTTATCATAATCAAAGTTGCAGCCAAACTCTAGATACAATATTTGTAAACAAATTATAACAAAAAATCTAGAGCTCTCTATGGCGTCGAGTTGAGAAAATAATTGTTAGCATTATGCGTAGGAAACATCTCAAATCGGCAAGTACAGCTTTTGACAAAATATTATCAACAAGAAAGTAGTTATTGTGAGCGGTTTGTTTACTAATATTGTATCTTAAGTTTGGCTGTAGTATAAGTGGACAAAATACTTTTCAGTCGGCATTGAGTGAGAAAATTAAATATACGTCAAAATGTCTCTCTCTAACTAAATAAAATGTTAAAAAATTTAAATAATTCAGATATTAAAACTTAAAATAAGAAGGAAAATTTTTATCTATTGATTCTAGAGCGCAATTAAGTAATAAAGATCGATAAGTACCGATAAGTACAGATTTTGCCTCTGGTTTCAATAATCATTTGTTATCGACACCAGGGGGGCAATTCTGCGTTTCACGTGCTATTTTATCGAATGCAGTATGACGGGATAAAATATCATGTGATAAATATCGAGTACAGCCAAAAGCTGCACTCTCGTGCGACTTATCGAGCAACTTATCAAAGAAATACTCTCGATAAATATCTAATTACAGATTTTGAGAATACACTTGTTAGCTACGAAGCAATCACTCGATATTTTGACAGTTCCTGCCATATTTATCGAGTAGATATACTGCCAGAATTGCCCTCCAGAAAAGCGCCGATTTTGTCTATGGTATCATGGTGTCGTTATAATTCGTCGGATATTATAGAATCCTGTAAAACGAGTAGTACCTTCAAGGCACTAACGTCGATGTTTCCTTTTCTGAATGTGCCTCGACCAAACACTTAACACTTCGATAATGTGATTTAATCTTATAATAATAAGGTCCATATTTCATTAAGATCATTTTCTAGTTCTGGAGATATTTTGAGTGGTATTTACTAACAGTGAGCTTACATGACTTACATAAGCACACCTGAGACATCAGAGTGTCAGGCCGACAATATTGATCTTTATTTCTACACCTTTAACGTCGATGTTTCCTCAAATGCCTCAGCGCGCATCTGGCCGCGGTTCCCTTGGCGATCCTGTAGTTGCGTCCGATTCCCTTGAAGGTGCCTCGTCCGAACACTTCTACGCAGACTCGCACGCGTCGACCGTCGGCTAAGCGCTCTGGTTTACTGTGAAAAGGAAACACTACTTTAGAATGTCAAGTTTATTTTTCCTAGCAGCTGCCTTCGTTTTATCAGGATAAAAAATAGCCTTTATGTTATTCCAGGTCCCAAACTATACCCGTACCAAATTTCAGACCAATCAGTTCAGTAGTTTTTGCGTGAAAGATGAACAAACATCCATTCTCACAAACTTTGACATTTATAATATTAATAGGATATCCATTTACTCGGGACATTAGGAAATTAATTTTGTGTTGGGCAAGTTAGGCTGGAGACAGCTTCGGCCACACCTGCGTGTCAAAGACGCGGAACGCCGAACGCGAAGCGGGTGCGCCAGCCGCATGACAGACGCTGCAATGGCGCCTCAGTGGCGCCTTGCACATCTACGCGACCGCGACGCGGGTATTTTTTAATGGAAAATTTACGCGTAGTTGACGCTCTCGCTTCGCGTCCCGCGAGTTTGACGCGCACATTTGACAATATTTAGTGAACGTCGCGGTAAACTGCAAGATGAGGGCAGCGCAGGCAGGCTTATGTCCAGCAGTGAACGTCTTTCAGCTGAGTTGATGAAGATCCACCTAGCTACATACCTACCTACGTAGGTACGTAGCTACTTACGTAGGTACGTAGCTACTTACAATACAAAACTCTTTATTGTACACCACAAAGACAAATAAAACATATAGACATTAACATAAACAAGTACAATGGGCGGTCTTATCGCTTAGAAGCGATTTCTTCTAGGCCTCCTACTGCCTCCAACTTCCTACTTACGTAGGTACGTAGCTACCTACTCACCTAAACTTGGCGGTATCCGGTTCTGCCTCCAGCAGCTCTCTGACGGGCGACTTGGGCGCGGCAGCACTGAAGGCTTCTAACTCAGCGCCCATTAGACGCACGTAGGAGCCCCAGACTGCGCCCAGAGACATGCCTGTAACAAATAAAGCAGGTAGGCTGTATTGTAAGTTACAGTTAATGGTTTAACGCACCAGCCAGATGACAACAGAGTTGATCGTGTTGTAGAAGTCAACTTCTAAACCAGGATGATTGATAGGATAAGAATAATACTGTCGAGGAAAACGCTGGAAATTCATGTATGTATTTTTGTATTTATTTATTTTAAAATACTTATTCTCAGGAAAAAGACAAATTATTTGAATTAAAACTAAAAACTACTGAACCGATTAGGCTGAATTTTGGTATAGGTATAGTTTGGGACCTGGAATTATATTATAGGCTATTTTTATCCCGATAAAGCAGCAGCTAGTATTAAACAATATGATGAAAATAAAATATTGAATTGAATACTTTATTTATTTTCTTTTGCAAAAAATAATTGTTTACAATTTTTGTCTTAAGCTATTTTAATCTATGTAGTTATCTTGTTTTGCAAGAGACTGGTGCCCGTGAGAGATGTATAAAACCTGTAGTACAGGTCACCAGGGCCTTCCTCCGCAGGATAATTTGGAATATTTACTTACATAAGAAAAGACAGTAGGTACCTAAAAACTAATTTTTACAAAAATGGCAAAAATATACCTGAGTCCAAGAAAATAGCGCCTGCAATAGATTCAAACAGATCTCCCAAAGCCTTAGGAACTTCGACATCTTCTGCCTGCTCTTGCTCGTCCTCTTGTATTAAATAGTGCTGGAGAAAGAAAAACAGTCTTAAAAAGATTACTTATTCTAAGGTTTTTCTTATGTGCGTAAGTGCTCATATACACGAGTGGCAAAGTGCCAACGGCAGAGGTAACTGTAGCCGTCGATACGCGCCGACGGCAGCCGTCGACGCGTAGACAGCTGCTGTCGATAGTCGACGGCTGCTGTCAGCCGTCGACGCGTTGATGGCAGCCGTCGACAGCTGCCGTTGGCGCGTCGACGGCTGCTTTCGATAGTCGACGGCTGCCGTCATCTGCCGACGGCTGCCGATGGCGCATGTCGACGGCTGCCGTTGACAGGTGTCGACAGCTACAGTTACCTCTGCCGTTGGCACATTGCCACTCGTGTATAGGTACTCTCCATCCTGTAAACTAACGCTATGCTAAAAATCGTTGTCGATTGGTTGCTTAGTTAGGGCGTGAAGGAAGGACAAACAAACACACTTTCGCATTTATAATATTAGTTAGGTCATATGAGTAGACCCCTCCAACTCAACCCGTGGATGTCGTAAGAGCCGACTAAGGGAACCTACCAGAGGCAGGGCAGCAGCTTCCTTCTGAGTATTTTTAAACACCAACAATGCGATCACCAATCCGCCTGCCAAGCGTGGTGATTATGGCAAATCCCCTACATGGGAGACCATCCACTCGATGGACCGAGGACATCGTAGCGTTCGCAGGGACTCGATGGATGGAGGCGGCTGAGGACCGCTATTTGTGGCGTCGTACGGGGGAGGCCTATATCCAGCAGTGGACGTGTATGGCTGATGATGATGATGAGTAGACAAGAACATATGTAGGTAGAGCGGAAACTTTCGCCCCAGAACGACTCAAGGTCGCAAACAAAATACTCAGTCTATCTCAGTCGTCGAGCTCGCGGGCGTCGCCGACAGTCCGACTGAGATAGACTGAGTATTCTGTTTAACGTCAAGCGCGAAGTTTCCGCTCTACCTACATATGTTCTTGTCCACTCATATGGTTAGATTAACAGAGGGGGCCTTTTAAATCCAAAAGGACTACAGGGTATTCGATTGTGACGGGTGGAATATTCTAACTCCTTTTTGCTCAAACTTCAAGTAATTTCTCTAAAACTACCAATGCTATCAGTTTTACTATAATGACAGAGCGAAACTAGATAATATTTTTAAATGACAATTAAAAAAAACAGTTCTAATTTACACAGTTGACCCAGCAATAAGGCCGCCCTTTGTACTGCCGCGATTTTCCACATTTAATTCTGTCCTAGCTGCTGCCCGCGGCTTTAAACGCGTTTTTCTTGTCCGTCCCCGGGATACCATCTACCTTCCTGCCAAATTTCATTTAGATCCCGTTCAGCCGTTTAGGCGTGAAAAGGTAACAGACAGACAGAGTTACTTTCTTTCAATTGTATAATATTATAGTAGGATTGTAGTTTATATATTTTTTTCAAAAGCTGTACTACATACAGCTTTTGACTTGTATATATTTTTTGAATACATTATAAAAACTACTGTATTTATATATATATATTTGGAAGGAACCGTTTGCTTTATTTCTTCCAAATTACAGTTTTAACGTATTCACTGCCCACCCTCTGTGGTGCCACTTGAAGTGGCGGAGCGCCGAAACCTGGACGAAGTGAAGATGGTCATGAGTGTCACGGGCAATGGTTGTGTTAAGGATACGTCTTTAACTTACCTCTTCACTGATAGAATGTCCATTCTCTTCTTGAATCTTAACATATTTCATCAGCACCTCGTTTAAGCCGGGAGAAGTGTGACGGAAGTATCTGTAAAACAGTTAAAGATTAGATATGCCGTCCTCTAACCAGAAGGCCATTAAGACGGCCCTTCTCGGGCTGCCGAAGTACAACGCAGCATCGTTTAAAAGCTTGTTTCGTCCAACGCAATGTTCGATTAATACTTTACAAAGAAAAACGAAAGACAGTGCCAGAGTCGTCAGTTGGCAGCTGGAAATTTTAAAATTATCGCTTAAAAACGATAAAATCTAAAATTAGTGCGCGGAAATTTCTTAAAACTTGTTCCAGGTCATACGTGTTTTTGGAAAAGCCTTAAAAGCTGCTTACGCTACATTTTTGGTCTGCGCAAGTATGACCACATCACTGAGTACCGCGAAAAGATAAAATGGTTGCCCATCCGTCTTCGCCGGGACGCACACTTCCTTTCACTCCTATATTCTATCCTTTTCATCCCAAACACACCCTATTACCTCAAGGAACGATTTGAATACCTTCACCAAACCCATAGCCGCTCCCTCCGCTCAACACATACTCTTCAACTAAAAACTCTCCGCCCCTTCCATTCCTATAGCTCATCCTTTACCGTACATGCCATAAAGCTGTGGAATGCTCTACCCATATGTTTATATACACCATATTTATATGATTTACACACACACACACACACACACACGCATATATATATATATATATATATATATATCATCATCATCATCAGCCCATACACGTCCACAGCTGGACATAGGCCTCCCCCGTACGACGCCACAAAAGCGGTCCTGAGCCGCCTCCATCCATCGACTCCCTGCGACCGCTACGATGTCGTCGGTCCATCGAGTGGATGGTCTCCCATGTAGGGGGGGATTTGCCATAATCACCACGCTTGGCAGGCGGATTGGTGATCGCAGTGTTGGTGTTTAAAAAAACTCAGAAGGAAGCTGCTGCCCTTCCTCTGGTAGGTTCCCTTGGGTTGAGTTGGAGGGGTCGATATACGTACGCCGCGGCCCCACGGCGATGTATTTATAGCTATCAGTATCTGTTAAATTATGTTCAAACTAAATATTATTCTGTTAAACACGCCACCGTCTACACTTGTTCTATCACTTCCTGTCCATCCAAAGGTTGCCTGGCAGAGATCGCTCATAGCGATAAGGCCGCCCATTGTACATAAATCTGTATTTGTCTTTCCTTGCCTGTTTCTGTTTTTATCTGGTGTGCAATAAAGAATATTCGTATCGTATCGTAAAAGTTTGTGAAAAAATATTTATTATTAAGTTTGTTATTAAGTATTTCAATTACAGACTTTATTGACGAAGAAAATAACAATCAATATAAACAAATTAAACTAGTGTTTACAATTGAAACAATTGAGCGAACTGCAGACTGTTGCAAGCAATCTACAGGTAGCTCAACTGGTCCATATCAATACCAGTCGGAAGCGTCTCCAAGATGCTGGCTGCGTTGCCTCGCTGTATGGCAATACTAATGTGCTGCGACAGATACTCACCAGCTCTCGGGTCACGTGTCGCTTCGACTAGAGCGTCAAACAATTTTATAAAAACCCGGAAAGCCTCGTTACTCCATGGACCTACCTAGTCTGGACTTCAAAGGAAGCAAATGCGGAGGCTCTGTCGAGACCTGCATAATCCTACTTATATTATGTCAAAGTTTGTGAGCATGGATGGATGGATGTTTGTTCCTCTTTCACGTAAATACTAATGAACTGATTGGGCTGAAATTTGGTACGGTTTAAGTTTCGGACCTGGAATAACATATAGGCTATCCCAATAAAACACTGGCAAAGGCGCGGGCAGCAGCTAGTACCTCAGTAAAGGAGTATGGATTAGCGGAAATTTTACCAAATCGTGAAGATAAACAAAACTGGCTTACTTGTGGAAACCATGCCTGACAGCGAGCGTAGCGAAGATGGTGTTATTGACGAGCGCGGAGCGCAAATCCGTCAGCGCACCGGGGGAATGACGACGCGGGTCCTCGTATAGATGACGGGTTATTAGGTAATCTGAAAGAGATGTAGGGATTCGTTTGTTATGTGTTTTTGGGAGCGGTTGCGTTTGATATAGCTCAGACTATACTTCGTTTCAAAAACCTGGATATTTTTTGAATACAAATTCCAAGACCCAATAGATATATATAGTCATCAGCCTACGTCGCCCACCACAGCACAAACGCCTCCCTAATCACATAGTAAGTACACATTAGGTATTCAAATTTATAACTACAACATAAACTAAGTTAAAAGAGCACTCTGAGAGCGACTGAGAGAGTTAAAAGAGCTCTCAATATATATATATATATATATTGAGAGGAGTATAAATATATATATTAAGATTAGGTATTTATTAGGTTTATTTCGTCATTATTATTTTAGTTTATGTATGTTTATTATAATTATATGTATTGTATGTATCTAAGCTACTATTAGTTATTGTTAGTTTAACTATTGTTCAATTTATTTTATTTCTGTACACTTCCTCTACCTGTTCGATCGCCTCTCCTATAACTCTAAGGTTTGCTGGAAGAAAACTCTTTTCAGGGTTAAGCTCGCCTATGTACATAATCTTTTTAGATAAGTTGATAAAATGTATTATTGTGTACAATAAAGAATTAAAGAATAAACATTATTAAACGAAATGTCAATGTTAATCTGGATTAACATTTACATTGATTTATGTGACTCCTATTAAACTACCCAACTAGTTGATAGCGAACAGGCAAACCACTAAACTGAGTTTACTTACCTATTTAATGACTTGTATCAACCTCCTTAGATTTTTTTTTTCAGTTTAAGCATATTTAAGTTCTACAAGTGAAAACTGTTAAGCTTTAGTTAAACCATTGTTTCTACTCATTAATCTATTACAAGCTGTTTGTTTTCCATGTAAATTAAAATGGGTCGATATTCTAGGCCGCGGCCCCACGGACATGTTTATACGATCTGCAAATATTTGTTCCGGGTGTTCTGGGTATTTTCTATGTCGTTATAGTCATCATCATATCAGCCCATACACGTCCACTGCTGGACATAGGCCTCCCCCATACGACGCCACAAATAACGGTCCTGAGCCGCCTCCATCCATCAACTCCCTGCGACCGCTACGATGTCGTCGGTCCATCGAGTGGATGGTCTCCACAAATTTTCTACGTATAATAAAAAAAAATCTCTATTTCTATGTATTGTATTATGTATATCAGTTATCTAGTATCCATAACACAAGCTCTGTGCTGATGCTGTGTTGATTGTCCAGCATTATTTATTTCTATAAGCTAATTACCCAATATGGCGTCTCCTAGAAACTCGAGTCGCTGGTAGCAGTCGGTGAGCGTGTTCTTGTGATGAGAAGCGTGCGTAAGAGCTTGCAGTAGTAGAGAGCGGTCCTTGAAACGGTATTGCAGTGTGTTTTCTAACTCGTCGTAACCTGAAACAGGCGAAATTTAAAGATTATTATTTTTCATTATCACGCCACGCTTGGTCACGCTGAACCAGGACCAGGAGAGTCCTGGAGTGGAGACCCAGAGTAGACACTGGACGACGAGGGCGACCTCCAAACGTTGGGTGGACGACATCAGACGACACGGAGGCCAGGACTGGTTGCGACGGGCACAATATCGCGAGGAAAAGAAGAGAAGAGGCCTATATCCAAGAGTGGATCCCGAAAAGGCCAAAATGATGATGGTGATGATGATCTTTCATTATGAATGTAAGCGGGTTAACTACGAACCTAGTTTGTGTTGGAACTCACCCTGTTGTACCTCGTGAAGGGATGTAACGTTGGTGTTCTTCCAACACAAACTACGTTCATAGATAACCCGCTTACATTCATAATGACGACCGATGTGGCGCGGTGGGCGAAGGTCCGCCTGCGACGCAGAAGGTTGCGGGTTCGATTCCCGCCTTAGGACAAATATTTGTACGATCTGCACATATTTGTTCGGGGTGTTCTGGTCGTGTTATATGTATAATAAAAAATATCTATATATGTAATATATTGTATTATGTATATCAGTTATCTAGTACCCATAACGCTCTGCTTAGCTTGGGACTAGATGATGCTGTGTGAATTGTACAGCATTATTTATTTATTATTATTATATTTATAATGAATTCGTCAAACTACGAAAGTTTTTAAAGAAAACTAGCTGTAACCTTGGCTTCGCCTCCGTTGAATTTAAAATTTTTGCTCTGACAACAATATTTTTTTTCTATTTTGGACTAAGACAAATCCAACAAATCAAAGATCATTAAAATTGGTCCAGCCGTACTCGATTTATAAATGGTGTAACTAACACGACTTTGTTTTACATAGATAGACTAGCTGCTGCCCGCACCTTCGCCCGCTAGGATAAAAAAATCTTAATGTTATTCCAGGTCCAAAACTGTACCCATACCAAATTTCAGCCTAATCGCTTCAGTAGCTTTTGCGTGAAAGAGTAACAAATATCCATCCATACATCCATCCATACAAACTTTGACATTTATAATATTATAATATGAGGATTAACATTTTTTACCAAACTTCCAAAGATACTCACAAGCTCATTTATATTTTAAAAAAAAACTTATTTATTTCGATCGATGCATTCATTTCGGAGCTACAAACAGATACATTAACGCCTCTTGGGTCGGTGGATATTCAAAGCCAATTAATTATATTTATATTGCAATCATATATTGTCAGCACTTCACAAAGCTAAAATTCAGGAAGAGTATAACATACCTGACAACATTCTCTCCAACTCTCCTTCTGGATCTGATATGTACCGAAGAAGCGGCGACGGTGGCGCTTTCAGCTCTCCGTATACAATCTATAAACAATATTTATTGTTAACTAGCTGGCCCGACAGACATTCTGATCGGACAATTATTTATCCGATTGTTTTTCATTTGTGATTTTGGCACAGTTCTGTCGGTAAGAAAATGGGTAACTTAAGATACGTTGTGTGTCCATATTTATCGTGATGAAATCCAGCAGGTCAAAGAGCAACGGTATAATACCAGGCAGTGAATGCGTTAACACCTTACCTGATACCAGTTCCCGTGCTCGTCTTGATACGGCCGTCTTGCGCCGGCGGGGCCGAAATGACCCGTAGCCCAGGATTCTTCGCCGTCTTCACTATTGTTGGATTTGAAGTCGCATTCAGGCTTTGTTTGTGGTTTCTGAAACAAAGTATGTGTGTCAGTTTGAGTTAGAATGAGTGTACGTAAGAGAGCTTTCACGCAGCCAAACTAAACTGCGTCTTATTGCCGTGTATTTAAGATAACAGAGTTTTCTCGTTTTAAGTCTGTATAGCTTGAGAAAGTCCAGAAACGTGGTTGTTATCTATCTATAGTCCCTTATGGCCTGATAATGGTCTAGTCTTCGAGTTTTTAAGGCCCTTCTCCCATTACGATACGCCCAGGCGACTCTAGTATCTGTAGTGACACAGATTAGCATGTAGTACGCGGCGCATTTGCGTTTCTGCAATTAAGCATTTTCATTAGCAAGCCGCTGTCACGCCAGTCACTTCTAAAGCCTATGTACACATCAATGTACACGTATTCCAATATTGAATAATAGAATCTCGTAATTGTCATTTAATGTTATTGTGTTAATTATTAATGAATAGACATCAGTTCAGTATACAAACTCTTTTATTACCAACCGCACACCCACAGTAATAAATTTAATTTATAGACCAAAATAATAAAATATTTTACGACTGTCGGAGACGAATCGCCACGGATTATCACACATACATTTTGTATCGGTGCTTGCACACTACGCTACCGGTATCGTACGCGACTAGACGCGCGCGACCCGCAGTGCAGGTCGCCCGCACGTCGTTTCTCCTACAACAGATAAACTGCAGGCGCTTCTTCGCCACTGGAATTGCTCGATATAACCTCCATTCATTAAAAAAGCACAAAACAAATGATGCGTTTTGTTATTTTTCAGTAGCGCAATGTGCGAACGTCGAGCTGCCAACAAGTATTCAGCTAGTATGCAACTTGAGTATCGTATCCTACGTGTTTCGTAATGTTAAAAGGGTCTAAGAGTAAAAGAGCGACCCACCTCTCGGGCCGTATCGCTGAAGCCTGCAGTTTTGTTGTTGAATTAATTAGCATCAAGCACCCGCCATCTTGGTATTTTGACATCTGTCAAACTACCAAGATGGCGGCGATTATTCCTAACCTACGATTATTGAAGACATAGCATTCATCTGCTAAGCTATGGTGACACTTATCTGGGGTATGGTTGAGGTACCTACATACATATATTCCGTTTCAAAAACCTGTATATTTTTTGTATACAAAGAGGTTGTATCCTCTTTCTAATCCCAAAGTATACTGGTGAAAAATATTTAACGATATCATCAGACCAAAGCACAAAAGCTGCAAACAATTTTTGGTTTTGAAAGCTTTCATTCGTCGTTTAATTGATATATGGTTCTGAATAGAATTCAAATAAAAAAAATTGCTGCTCTTGTGAGATTATGCGTTGTTGAAGTTTATGTTTTAGTTTTTAGTGATAACTTTGCTGCTACCTTGTTGTTTTCTGTTATTTTGATCAGTTTTTGTTAAGTTTTCATTCATAAATGTCTATGTTGACATACTTGGATTCTAAATCGGACGGAATACAGGTATCTTAAAAATATTGCATATATGACTAAAGCCTATTCTTGCTAGACTACAATAAGTCTCATCTCCCAGTGTTTAAGGTACCTTATGCCGTGCGATACGGTGGTGCGGCAGTACGCTGATGCCGAGCCAAGCCATGAACAGCAGCGCGCCCCGCGGCCCGCAAGACAGCAGGTAGGCGCCTATTAGAGCTTCCACACAGTCCGCTATTGATTTGTCTGGAACAAAAGTTGATTAGTTTCGGCTATTTGAGTCAGAACACAGGCAAAAACACTGAGGGAGGAGCACATATACTTATAATGTTTATCTTTTTTTTAATTCAGCGATAAGGCTGCCTATTGGGCCACACTAGATTTTATTACCATTTATTTATTTTATAAATTGCAATAAAGATATTATCTATCTATCTTGTATTGAATTAAGTATATCAGTCATCTAGTACCCAACACAAGCTCTGCCTATCTTGAGGCTAGATGATGTTGTGTGGATTGTCCAACATTATTTATTTATTTATTGTTTATGAGATGTAAGATGTTAAGCTAAGATGTATGACACCTAACTAGTCCAAAGAAAGTTCTGAAGTCAAACTTTCTGTTTTCGACTTTTCCACCTAACCTTATATAATTCTAATTCTGAACTGAGATCTGCACTGACATCTCGCATGGGAGTGTATTGTGCATTATCCCCCTGCCTAAACAGGCCCTAACCAGCCCAGCTACTCGAAGTACCGGACTTTTGGTGACTGGCAGCTTCGTTTCAACTTTTCTGTGGGTGTGGATGTGGTTGGTGTCTCAATGAGACTCCTCAGTCCCGTCTTGTGTCTGTCGTATGATCTTATTATTTATTTATGTTTATAAATGACACGCCTCTTTTGAGCCGGCTGTGAGTCTATGCCTCACAGAAATATATCGCGATGGAAGCAGATTTACTCGATTTTTATTGGAACCGAGCGTGTAACATTATGCATAATATGTACTTTGACGTCACGAGGTTAAATTTGTGATGTAAAAAACCCGTTATTTGAACAGTTCATTATTGAACTACTACGCATTTTGTTTTTATAACATGATGTCGCACGCGGAAAGCGGTCGAGAGCGGACTGAAGTTCACGGCGAGAAACTAGGGTCTCCGAACCCCATCTACATCTCGTTATATTTCTGTGCAAGGCTTATCTGGTATAGTGTGCTAGGCTTACCTGGTATACTGTGCTAGGCTTACCTGGTATACTGTGCTAGGCTTACCTGGTATACGGTGCCAGGCTTACCTGGTATACTGTGCTATAGGCTTACCTAGTATACTGTGCTAGGCTTACCTGGTATACTGTGCTAGGCTTACCTGGTATACGGTGCCAGGCTTACCTAGTATACTGTGCTAGGCTTACCTGGTATACTGTGCTAGGCTTACCTGGTATACGGTGCCAGGCTTACCTGGTATACTGTGCTATAGGCTTACCTGGTATAATGTGCTAGGCTTACCTGGTATACTGTGCTGCGTGATAAGGTTATACGGGATATAGCAGCCTGTGGTCTCTTGTTCCGTTTTCCTATCACTGTTCCTCATTTCTTGTACCTGAAAGATTGACATGATTAAGCAAGAGTTTATACAGTGAATCAAAGCCGATATAAAGTAAGCTGGATACAACGGTAAATACGCTGTTGGAAAGTAAACACAATAGTAATAAGTCAAAGTATAGAACTGTCACTGTAAGGTTTATGACAGGCAGCTGTCAAATGTCTCTAGATATGTCATTCGATAATGACGCTTTGTTCATTAGTAGACTTCCGAAAAGACCACGAAAAAGAAGCTGTGTCTAATCTCTCATCTGCTGTTATATCCCGCATTTACTTAATAAAGTGTTCGCCCTATCAAGAAACCTGCTTTTTATTATACGCCTGACCTAATATTTTGACGACCGATGTAGCGCGGTGGGCGAAGGTCCGCCTGCAACGCAGGAGGTTGCGGGTTCGATTCCCGGCTTCGGACTAATCTGATCACTTGCATTGGTGTACTATCTGTTCTCGAGTGGCGACCGCATTGCAATGTGAAGTGAGTTGCTAAGTGTCCTCCCACTCAATGGACCGACGACATTGTAGTGGTCGCAGGGACTCGATGGATGGAGGCGGCTCAGGACCTCTATTCGTGGCGTCGTTTGGGGGAGGCCTACGTTCAGCAGTGGACGTATACTGGCGGATGATGATGTGTACTATGTCTTTTCCTTAATATTTTAATCTACTACGGTATTTTCTGGCATACTGTGGTCTACCATAGTCTCCAGCGGTCTACTTACCAGTCTGTCATGCTGTTCTTTAGGCGATGGTGGTGCTTTATGGCACGGGGGTAGCCAGTTATCGTGTGGTTCAAATTTAGATGCGATCATACGCGCGCCCAGGCGAGCGGAGCGACCCAGTCGGTAGAGGTTCAGGTTTGATACCTGGGGATTGGAAAATAATGAAAATTAAGTCATCGTGATACGCCGTCGGCCGCATCGTCACATTCCATCAGGTGAGATTGTGGTCAAATGAACGTCCATAGTCCATTAAAAAAAATTTAAGTTCAACTAGTTTCGTCTCTCCACGAGACATCTTCAGGACACCACAATACTCGACCTTGACATTGAGATTGCCAAGCAACACCTACAGAGTCCAGCCAGTGATGTTGCCTCTTCGAGCTCCTCGCGCCAAGTGACTTTGCGCGAGGACTTTGATGAATACTATCAGAATAGGTTATACGCGGAATTGTTACTAATATTTTTTCATTATAATCGGACTTCCGCGAAGTAACTTCTGAATCTATTATTTATCTTAAGGTAGACTTTGGAAGCGAGCGTTTATAGCGTCAGTGGCGCCGCGTCTGCGAAGCTGCGACCAATATATGTTCTATGCAAATTTAGGAAATTCTAGGGAACATCATCCGAGTGCAGCGACACTAACGCGGGGTCAGTGCCGCTGTGACCGCGTTGTCAGACGCTCGTGTCAGTCGGTCGGCCGCGCTTACAGTGTCGCTGGATTTTACTTTTTATAAAAATGGCATCTATTGAGATTTCGAAGTAAAAGATCATCATATTCTTCCTCTTCTAGCAAAACAAGAAGCAAATTCATAATGTTTTATGATAAGACTGCTTTATAGATCAATCCGGCGCGGCGAAAGTGATGCGAATGTGCGTCTGTCGGCGGTATCCAAAGTAACCAGGGCGTCACTGTCGCGGCGTCGGTGACGCTATAGACGCTGCTTCTTTAACAAAAAAGTCTACCTTAATGTAGATAAAGTTTAAAATTGTTTCACACTAAAGTCCTTGTCGCGCCCCTGCCAGCCTCTGCCATTCTGGTGTGAACCAGCCCGTTTATTATTATTATTATTCAGAATCAGAATCAATAACTTTATTTCTTTAGGCTTACATAATAAGCACTTAGACAAGTCAAATTTTATACTATAAACATAGTTATTATTATCAAATAAGAAATAAGGTGTTATTGATATTCTCTTCACTTCATTTTTTTGTCCACTAGTGGAAGAAGTGAAAAAGAAACCACTAGCACATTATAATATCACTTATGTGTCTAATACATGTTTATTTTGCCTATCTAAATATAAATTTAATGCAATTTAGATACATGTCAATATTTCTATAAAGCTAAACAGAACATTGAATTTCTTATATACTACTGACAGTGCGGAACGGAGCGACATCTGGCCAAGCATTAACATCATTGATGTTATCATCTATGGAGTAAAAGGCCTTCCTGATAAGATTTTGTTCGATTTTGTTTATTACCTGTTTACTCCTCATATGGCTGAGTTTCCCCTCATGCACTGTGGGATGTGCGCAGTACAAGTACGCAGTTATCGCGAACTTTAGAAAGCTGTCACCGATTGTTTCCAGACGTTCAAGGTTGATGCCGTCGTTTGCGTTCGACATTGTTAATGCCTGAAAAAAAAAATAAGTTAGTCATTCACTTTTTAACATTCGAACGTATAGAACGTTCTAATAAATGCCCTTTACGGATTCATCATTATCATATCAGCCGCCCATACACGTCCACTGCTGGACATATGCCTCCCCTATACGACGCCACAAATAGCGGTCCCCAGCCACCTCCATCCATCGACTTCCTGCGACCGCTACGATGTCGTCGATCGTCTTTATGGATTACAGTGGCAGAATCTACTGGACTGTTAAGTTGTTCTCAATTAAAGCAGTTGGCTTTTGAGTTTTGCGGCAAGGCTCGAACCCGCGACCGCCCCTCAGTATGGGACTGCGCTAACCAATTACGCCACGAAATCATACTTGATTTCGTGGCGTAATTGGTTAGCGCAGTCCCAAAGGAGGTACGATTTCGAGGTACTCCTCGAAATCGTACCTCCTTTGGGACTTCTTACGGACTCTAGCGCCGTTAGCTCCACCTACAGGGGAACATTGTAGTTTATCCAATCCTGCTCAAAGTCTAAAGTTACATTTAGATCGTCTGACGAGAGGTATCACTATTGCTCAACTCCGAGCAATTTCAGAATCAGAATCAATAACTATTTCTTTAGGCTTACAAAATAAGCACTTAGACAAGTCAAATTTTATACTATCGGCTACTATTCAGTTGAAGAAACTGTCAACTTTTTAATATTTTTAAAAATATTAAGTAGTATATACTTCTATCTACTTAAACTGTAACTAACGAACGGAATGGATAGCCTTATTCCCCATACAAACGTACTTTCCGCTTCATTTGGAAACTATGTCTTATTGAAATTTTCCATACGTAATCGGATGAAAAATAGCTATGTTTGCAGCGGATTCGTTTTTGAAAAAACATAATGATATTTAAATGAGAGCGAAACTAATTTTGACCACCAAATAGTGACTCTATTTGGTATCTTCAAGCGATTTTTTATGCATGATAGACTTTATTCGAAAATCTCTCTCTGGCTGCAAACATACTAAATATATTCAACATTATAAATAATGAAAAATATTTTTGAAATCAATCGTTTACTCAAAATTAATCGGAAAGTACAAAAAATATCAAAAAAAGGTGCCAACAGTGGCTGTGTGCGTGCTTGGCACACGCACACAGCCACATGACAGCTACGTCGGTTAGACGTGCTTTCTCACTCATATCGCGCCCCATTTGATTCTACTTGAAACAACAACAAACCTGCATGGGAAAATCCGATTTCGTTTGGGAGAGGTTCGTAGCCTTCTTAAAGGCACAGTTTAAGATATTTTTTATGAAAACAGCTAGTTGCAAGTTGCCGCAATAGTTCATGTCTACATAGCGAAATAAAGTTAAACAAACCTTACCTGTAATATAACACTAGGACTTGGCCCAGGGTGTCCATCTAAATCCGGCTGGTAATCAAAATCGAATCCCTCGCCATTCTGACCTTTACATTCATCGTAATAAGGCTTAAACTCCTTCCGTTCATAGTTCAATACTTTCTCTACATATTTCTCTTTAGAATCAAAGCCTACATTCGCTATTTTTTCATTAACGTAATTAGGATCATCGATATTAATGTCCTTCATATAAAAGCAATTCATATTTTGAACTTCTTCGTCTGATATAGAACTTTTTATCTTTTGCAGCAAAACTCTTTTGTTCCTCTCTATGCTTTCGATCGAGATTTGACCATCCACGATTTTGAGGTTATGCTTTTCGTAAGGGAAGATTTCTTGGATTTTTTCTTCCGTAGCGGCCATCTTGGATTTGTCTATGTTGTCTTTGGTTTCTGGTAGAAGCTCGCTGAGTGGTTTGTCTTTGGTAATAAGCTGTCCACTATTTACTATAGTTTGTTTGTGAGTTTCAACGGCGTTGCGGAACATTTCTATGTACTGGAAAGAAAAAGTTTTTTTAGTTATAGAATGCTGTATAAAAGGTCCTTAGTAATAACATCTCTGTAACGAGTATAAACAAAATTTGAGTAAACTTGCAAAGATCTTATCCCCCTCGTATGCTCTCGTAAAAATTGAGACGACAACTCCAATGATACCGCACCAAACCAATACGAGATCAAACAAATACATGGCAAAAGCACTTATTTTGCTTCTTCCGCTTCTTACAACTTAACCATAAAATACCATTTGAAAAGAGTAAACAATGTAACAAATGGGATCTCCTTCACCAATGATGATTCTTCGAGCATAAACAAGTAGAATGTTCAGTCCAACTCAGAATCTTATAACTTTTTCAGAAAATCTTCACCCCCCTGTGGGTCTTAGGGCCACCATACACGGACTGCTTGGAGCAGTCATTATCGACTGCTTCAAGCTGCGACTGCATAGCAAACTGTCTTGTACGTACTCACATACACGGAACCGCTCGAGCAGTTCAACTGCTTCGGACGGTCGTGCGGTCAAGCAGTCGCCGGGCATACACGGACTGCTCGAGCTGTCGACTGCTCTCGCGCAGTTACCTCCGCCCGCAGTCTTTATACCTGCTCCCACGCTCTTCCCGCCCGCACGCTTCTCGAGCAGTTAGTATCAACTGCTCCAAGCAGTTATCAATGGCAACTTCAAGCAGCTGACTATGACTGCCCGAGCAGTCGGTGTTTGTTGATCAATGGCTAACTGCTCCGTGTATAGCGGCCCTTAGTAGTTATCTTGGTCTTCTTATATCTTTACCTTAGGATCTGCTTCCCCCGTGGTCAGTAGTTGGTACAGTTCAACTCGATCCGCCTTCTCATGTCTAGGGTCTCGTTGAGGAGATGGCTTCGTCTCCTTGCGTGTATCCATATCGACTGCTTCCGCTTCGTGGGCCGTTTTGTATTCTATGCGGACCCCTAAAGCTGCTGTGAATGGAGGAAAATAAATAATGATGAATTTGTTTTTATATTTTACTAGCTGACCCGACAGGCGTTGTCCTGTCATTCAAGTCAAACAACTGACAGTTATTTCAAACGTGCTTAGCAAAGAGTTTAAAACGCTGGGGCTAAGGTTAAAACAAAAAAGTTTATAATAAAGGTAGTCGTAAAATTTTCTTAGATTTAAGTTTCTGCTCATTCTTAATTTTTTTGATGTAAGAACCTTCTACGAAGCATTAGAAAAATTAAAAAAAAAAGATGAATGAGAACGGTAAAGCCGTTCTCAAGTTATAGCTGGACCAGGAGAAATAGGGCTTCCTTTTTTATATTTACAAGACAAAAATCAAGGACCAAACTTGCAGACGCGGTGCAGGTTCGAACACTGAATCCGAATGAATGATGTATAGATAAATTACTAAGCTGTAATTTTCGTTGTTATAAAAAACTAGTTTCCGCCCGCGGCTTCGCACGCGTTGTTTCGGTGGAAACGTTTAAAATTCTTATCCCATGGACAGTGCTGTAAATATGGCGGTGCGAGCGGTGCCTAGGCACAGGGCGTAAATCCGAGAGGGGCGCAGAAATGACCAGGAGTACTAAGTAAATATTATGGTGAGCCTGGGTCCATTTGCTTCTGCACAGCACCTACTAATTCTTGTTTACCTATTGTTAATAAATTGTACTTTATTGACAAAGAAAATAACAATCAAATAATATAAAGAAATTAAACTAGTATTTACAATTGAATCAATTGAGCTAACTGCAGACTGTTGCAAACAATCTACAGAAAGCTCAACTGGTCCATATCTATACCAGTAGGAAGCGTCCCCAAGACACTGGCTGCATTGCCCCGCTGTATGGCAATGCTAATGCGCTGCGCCAGATACTCACCAGCTCTCGGGTCTCGCGTCGCTTCGACCAGGCGCTCAGATAATTTTTTGAAAACCCGGAGAGCCTCGGTACCCCGCGGACCTAGGGTCTCGACTCCAAGGGGAGCAAATGCGTTTTTCTACTTATTATTCTTTGTTTTTTTATTTGTAAATGATTAAATAATATATTTTTATTTCAAAACTGTTAATTATCCTGTGTGTAAATGTAGTGGCCAATAAATAAAATAAATAATAAAAATTAAATAATGCTGTACAATCCACACAGCATTATCTAGCCCTAAGCTAAGCAGAGCTTGTGTTATGGGTACTAGATGCAGGGTTGGAAAAAAAACAGTTTTTTTTAAATTTTATAAAACAAACAGTTCAAATTGTTTTAAACAAGTGTTTGTTTTGTTTTTTTTGTCCTTTTTAGTTTAGGGCATTATTTTCAATTAATTCGACCTATAATAGATCTTTTGACTTTTCAAATTTTCTATAGTAAAATAAATATTGACAAAAAACGATCAATGGATAAACATTTATTTTATGTTGCGTATCTCTAATGATTTAGCCCAACAGGAAGAACTAGCTTCTCACGAGGATATACTTACATACGGCTGTTCATCACACATATTAAACCTTCTAGCAAAGGATTTGAATGCAGAAGATATTACTGATAAAGTTAAGTCGATAATGCGGTACTTCAAATACACTCACTTTGCATTTGCCAAATATAAAGAAGCTGGTGGAAAAGCAATTGTTATACCACAACAGGTACGGTGGAACACAATGGCTGACTGCTTAAAAGTGTTATTAGAAAATTGGCATATAATGTCAGATATATGCTTAAATCATTCAACTGCTATAGATCTGTCAATTTCATTGAAAGTAAATGACATGGCGCTGAAGCAACAAGTCCAGGCTCTCTACAAAAAACTGGAAAACATCGCAGTTACACTTGACATCTCCCAAAAGACATCCTGCTGTATTGGCGAAGTGACTGAAGCATGGATAGAGCTTAAAAATATGTTTGAGGGAGAGAATGTACGACTGCGTGAGACCGAGTATTCATTGGATGATTTAAGGAAGTTCAAAGCTCGTTATGAAATGGCAATGTCTCCAGCTCATTTTGCAGCAAACTTACTACATCCTAAGTACAGGGGTGAAAAACTCACGAGTGAAGATATTTCTGAGGCTTTATTATTTATAGAAGCTTATCACAAAGAGGCGATGCCCTATGTTGTTAAATACAGGGCAATGACAGATCCCTTTCATAACTTTCTATTTGAAGATCATGTAGTAAATCAGGTCGGACCTCTCGAATGGTGGCAGTCATTAAAAAAACAAATTAATGGTCAAACAATGAACTTAGTGGCTCAGCTTCACACTGCTGTAGCTTCAAGTGCTGGAATTGAAAGACTGTTTTCAACATTTGGATTTATTCATTCTGACGTACGAAATAAACTGGGTACAGAGAAAGCTGCAAAACTTGTTACAGTTTTTAAATACCTTAATAAGGAAAAGAAAAAATAATTGTTATCTTGATCTGTCATATTGTCTTACTCTCCTGACTGACAAACAATTTTGATTTTATAATGTTTATTAAATATAGGTAATTTTGTTTGTTATAATTTTGTTTTTGATTGATTTTAAATTGAAATTTTTAATATTCTATACTATCTAATGCATGTTTCAAAAATACGTGTTATCTTATCCCATTACCCATATAAATCCTGGTACTTGGTAGGTACTTAGATCTTTGTTTGACTGAATAAATAACTTATCAAAAAAATATTACTTTCATTTTATATCATTCATTCGCAATGAAAAGTAGTTTTAAAGCTTGTTTTTTTCTCATCGTTTTATACAATGTTTAAAACTTGTTTTAATCTGTGTTTTTAAACGTGTGATAAAAAACACGGTTTAAAATCAAACTGTTTTAAACATTGTTTTAAACATGTGTTTTAAAACCATTTGTTTTAATCATGCCAACCCTGACTAGATGACTAATATACATAATAGAATATATTAAATTTTTTATTTGATTTATTATACATAGAAAAACGACCAGAACACCCTGAACAAATATTTGCAGATCGTACAAATATTTGTCCCGAGGCGGGAAACGAACCCGCAACCTCCTGCGTCGCAGGCGGACCTTCGCCACATCGGTCGTAAAATGATATCGTAGCGGTCGCAGGGAGTTGATGGATGGAGGCGGCTCAGGACCGCTATTTGTGGCGTCGCGTCGTACGGAGGAGGCCTATGTCCAGCAGTGGACGTGTATGGGCTGATGATGATGATCTAAATATTTTATAAAAAGTTCAAGAGGCCGATGAAAAAAAAAGGGTTCTTTCAGAGAGCGCGCTTTAGCAGCTCGCACCGGGCGCAAAAACTCTTATTTACAGCACTGCCCATGGGAATAGATTAATGGGATAAAAAGTGTTTTATTCCAGGCCTCGAATGTACCATTAGACGTAGTATATTCTATTAGAATTACGTAATAAAGAATTAAGAACGCAAAATTCAGCTAGATCGGTTCAGTCGTGGGACGAAGAGACACAACATCCATCCATACATCCAAACTTTAATATTAGTGTGATGATTTCAATAGGATACATTACCACTGACTCCCTTATTGCTGCCAAAGCCACTTTCTGCATCTGACTCTGTGTCTACGTCGAAATCGGAGTCATCGGAGTCGAAGTCACTGTAACAAAGTCATTACAAGGTTATGACCATATACAGGGTGTTAATGTAAACAGTCTTATCCTTCAAACCAGAGGTTAAGTACCATGAGTACAGTCCTAAACGGTTTAAGAAATATTACCGAACAATTAGTTTTGATGGATTTTCAGTTTTTATTTCCGTTCGTTACCTCATGGACACCCCGGCCGCCTTACGCCGGCGGCCGGCATATGAATCTAAACCACTCGAATCGAGTATAAGTTCAAGTTATGTACGAATATGTACATAACTTGTGATGAAACTGTTCCTGGTTTAGGACAGGCAAAAATAGCTACTGTAACACATTTTCACTTGGCGCGAGGAGCTCGGAGAGTCAACATCACTGACGGGACTCTGTCGGTGTTGCTGTGCTGACCAATCTCAATGTCAAGGTCGAGTATTGTGGTGTCCTGAAGATGTCTCGTGGAGAGACGAAACTAGTAGACAACATACTTTGATGAATACTATCAGAGAAGGTTATACGCGGAATTTTTACTAAATATTTTTTCATTCTAATATTACACTTTTTCCAGTCAAGAAAAGTTAAATTTACAGTTTGATTCACTCATCTACAGCGACGCAAGCCCCGCACTCCGCACGTCTTACATTATTACGGACTCGATAAACAAACACAAATTGGTCATTTCTCACCTCTCCCTGAACGCTTTAAGAATACTACTTTTTAATTGTCTGGTAAGTATTGTGAAACAGAGTCTTTCCGAGAATCTCCTCACAAATAAAAATCCAAGGGCATGAGGTCAGGTGAACACGCTAGCCTCGCGACTGGTCCTCCACGACCAATACATCGCCCAGAACCCGGGGCATGCGGGCGGCACTTTTGTTTATACCGACAGAGCTTTGACGTTCGTACCGCGTAGTGGCGGTGCACGTGTACTGCAGGGTGCAATACAATCATGATTTCTGATGATTTTCTTTTTTCGAAAGTAAAATTTTAATTAATTTTTTGAGGAATCTACTCATGATACTTAAACCTCTCTGGTTTGAAGGATAAGACTGTTTACACTAACACCCTGTACGAATATATAGACGACCGATGTGGTGCGCCGGCCGAAGATCCGCCTGCAGCGCAAAAGGTTGCGGATTCGATTCCCTTTGTCTTCTGACCTAGATCCTGTCCGAATATTAAACCTTACACTGTTACATATAAATATTTTAATTACCTGGACGTGTAAGAACAGTCGCTGTCAGCCATTGTGTATTGACTCCTTGGTGCCTTATACTCTGGTTTTGGCGTTTGAACCGGATCGCACCAGTTCACACCACCTGGGTAAAATAAATATAGATAATTCTGGACAATTCACACAGCATCATCTGCGACAAGCTAAGCAGAGCTTGTGTCATGGGTGTGTTGTATTATAAGGTTCAACTTCAACTTCTTTTTTTAATGGCGCCGCTTGCGTTTTATTATCAGGTTATAATTGATATTCTGTATGTGAAGAAAAGTCGGGAGTCGTTGGATGGAGGCGGCTCAGGACCGCTATTCGTGGCGTCGTTTGGGGGAGGCCTATGTTCAGCAGTGGACGTGTACGGGCTGATGATGGTGATGATGATGTGAAGAAAAGCATGACTCACCATTAGCAGATGTACAGAAAGTCAGATTGGGGGGTAACGGTTCGCTCCATTCATCGTAGATGTCATCCATCTCAGGTATGGATGACGCCATGTCGTTACTCCATGTCCCTATTTCGAAACCCTGAGCAAAACATCACAAATTAATATTAATTTATCTCTAACATTTCAAGAATTTCACACAACAAGCTTTTATAAGAATAATTTGATTGCTTTGAAATAAAACCGGCCGAGCGCGAGTTGACTCGTACACGGAGGGTTCCGTACCATCGTATATAATTACATACTTCGCAAAAGGAACCCTAAAAAACAGATTTTTCATAAATTTGAAAATAACATAAATTTAACATGACGCGGTCACCCATCCAAGCACTGACCGCGCCCGACGTTGCTTAACTTCGATGATTGGTAACTTGTCCATATCACCTTTTTTATTACCTTAATTATAAAATTTATGTTATTATTTATTTTTATAGCACGTATATACCCTAACAAAATTTCAACTGCCGAACTATTACGGTTACAGACACACAGCCTTGATAAAAATACAGCATAAATACCCAAAAAAGAAACAAGTTTTTTTTTTGGCCCTCCTTTAATTTTTATATTTATTTTATTTTTCTATTATATATTTTCCACATGTATTTAAATATTATTCTATTATTCTTTTCTGTTGATAAATCCGTTGTAAAATTGTAATACACATTCTGTGAAAATTTCAACTATCTACCTATTATGGTTTATGAGATACAGCCCGCTGAAGGACGGACAGACAGACGGACAAACGGACAGACGGCGGAGGCTTAGTAATAGGGTTCCTTTTTCACCTTTTGGGTATGGAACCCTAAAAACGAAAACAAAACTATAATTTTTAAATTTCTATGGTAAAATAATACATACCGACTCATTATCATTATCAGTAGACTCGTTCAGTCTCTCTTGCTCCTCCTGAAGTATATCGTTTATTGTCTTCTCTTTCTCTTCGTCGGCGCCACCATTTGGTATTACGCCTGGTTCTGGTGAGTCTATCGCTCTGAAAAGTAGATAATGCTTGAAATATGGCCCAATTTAATAGACCACATATTTACAAGAAAATCTCGATTTTAGAAACTGGCAGTAAATAGAAATCACCAAAATTATGTATTAACCGAATTATACCAGTATGCTGAGTGTGAAGTTTCATACTGTTTACTACAAAGTTTGCGTAACTTTATTTTCTATGGAATTTCTATTTTTAAAACTTCCCGCTTGGAGCGCTGTTCAGGAATTCCATAGAAAATAAGGTTACGCAAACTTTGTAGTAAACAGTATGGCAGTTCACATTCAGCATACTGACCTTAGATTACAAAACACTTATTATATTTTTTATTTTGATCGAGATTAATTATTATTTAATAAAACTTCAAGATACAGCAATCCGCCATGACACGTTCAACACCAATCAGAGATTATAAACAAATAAATAATGCTGGACAATTCACACAGCATTATCTAGTCCCAAGCTAAGCAGAGCTTGTGTTATGGGTACTAGATAACTGATATACATAATACAATACATACATAGATAGATATTTTTTATTATACATATAAAACGACCAGAACACCCTGAACAAATATCTGCAGATCGTACAAATATTTGTTCCGAGGCGGGAATCGAACCCGCAACCTTCTGCGTCGCAGGCGAAGGTCCGCCTGCGACGCAGAAGGTACACAACTGTGACGTCATGCCGTCACAATATGGAATGTAAAGGGCACAGAATAACTAGAAAACGTTGTTTGCAACAGTCTGCAGTTAGCTCAATTGTTTCAATTGTAAATACTAGTTTAATTTGTTTATATTATTTGATTGTTATTTTCTTTGTCAATAAATCTTTTTTACTAGAAAAACAGAATAAAGGTCCTAATAAAAAGAAAACTCAAAATCAGTTCATCCGTTTGGGAGCTGCAATGCTACAGACACAATATCAAATGTATTATACCTCCATTTATGTAAGTTTTAACATTTAATCCTGCTAATATTATAAATGTCAAAGTTTGTATGGATATTTGTTACACTTTCACACAAAAATTACCGAACCGATTAGGTTGAAATTTGGTATGGGTATAGTTTGGGACCTGGAATAACATATAGACTATATTTTATCCTGATAAAACGCGGGCGAAGGCGCGGGCAGCAGTTAGTATTTTTATTAACGAGTAATAATTTTTAACTAATTCTAATATCTATCTACGTAGTGTATTATATTATGTATATCAGTTATCTAGTACCCATAACACAAGCTCTGCTTAGCTTGGGGCTAGATAATGCTGTGTGAATTGTCCAGTATTATTTATTTATTTAACTATCGGAACTTACTTCACACCGATTACACTTTCTTTTTCTGAAGAAGAATAATCCTCTTTCTTCTTATCACTCTTTTCTGCATCAGCATTGAGAACCTGAAATAAATTGTTTTACTCAATTCATTCATATTTCATTGGATTTATATGATATTCTTACATTTTTCAATAGATTTTTGTAAAGTAACGTCTTAATGCATTATCTATAGATAGATAGAAGATAGAAAACTCTTTATTGTACCACACAACACAAAATACATACAGAAGGAAAAGTTGACAGCAATGAAGTACAAAGGGCGACCTTATCGCTTTGAGCGATCTCATCCAGGCAACCTTGGGATGGACTATTTTAATTGATTATTCAATCTCCCAGGCAGCCTGCCTGGGAGAAATCTCTTTCAGCAATAAGGCTGCCTTTTTTACTATGTTCATTTCTATTTATATATATTTATGTTTATTCAAGTGTGTATAATGAATTATATTGCTATTTGTAGCGTCGTACGGGGGGAGGCCTATGTCCAGCTGTGGACGTGTATGGGCTGGTGATGATGATGATGATAATGAATTGTTCATTTATTTTATAAAAAGCAATCCTATTAAAACTTTAAAAAATCTACGACACCACTCATAACACTCCTCTCTTTTTGCGTCTGAGTTAATAAACTCCGTAGTCTTTAGGGACTCCTAGTCCGACGTCTATGGCCTAGTCTCATATACCACCCTATAAGTATTGATATAAAGTAGTAAATACCTCAGCTAAACACCACCCGAAGTCAAGCGGTGGCCACACGAAGCCTGGCATGGTAGTCTCGTCTATTTTAGGGACGCCCAGCCCGACGTCTATGGCAACCGCGCGGCGAATCTCGTCTGCTATGAGTAGGGCGTTTATTCTGTAAAAGGAAGCCAAAACTTTGACTACTTCTAAATTTGTTTAGTTTTGGGAGGTGAACAAATGAGACAGACATCTCGCCTTTTAACATGAGAAGTATAATATAATAGTAAATCAGTACAGAGTTTCGAAACTGCAAAAATAAAACGTACCTATTCTAAGTAACTGAGATCTGTACTGATATCTTGCATGGGATAGGGAGTGTTTTGTGCATTATCCCCCTGCCTAAACAGGCCCTAGCCCTGCTACTCGAAGTACCAGACTTTTGGTGACTGACAGCTTCGTTTCAGCTTTCCTGTGGGTGTGGATGTGGTTGGTGTCTCAATGAGACTCTTCAGTCCCGTCTTGTATCTGGCCTCCTCTGTGGCCATCCAGTGTACTACAACGAGTTCCACAGTTTTTTCTTCTCCGAAGCAGCCACGACAGAGGCTGCTGTCTGTGGCTCCAGTCTTTAAAAGATGATGGTTCTGTTCGCAGTGACCTGTGATGATGCCCACCATCGTTCTTACTTAAGCCTTCACGGCTCATGAAAAATTACTACTAAATTACTTCTTAAATTATGTTAATTACCTGTATAATACATAAGGGAGCGCTAAAGTAGCAAACCAAAGAGGCACTGCGAAAGGATGCACAGTACATAGTTCTGGTACCAAGATCTGGTTCAGTTCGAGTTTATGTTAGTTACCTAGATGTGCTAGGGGCTAGATGATGCTGTGTGAATTGTCCATCATTATTTATTTACCTGTATAATACACAAGGGAGCGGTACAGTAGCGAACCAAAGTGGCGCGGCGAAAGGATGCACGGTACATAGTTCTGGTACCAAGATCTGGTTCAGTTCGAGTTTATGTTAGTTACCTAGATGTTGTGCTAGGGGCTAGATGATGCTGTGTGAATTGTCCATCATTATTTATTTACCTGTATAATACACAAGGGAGCGCTACAGTAGCGAACCAAAGTGGCGCGGCGAAAGGATGCACGGTACATAATTCTGGTACCAAGATTTGTTTCTGGTCGAGACGGTCTCGCTTCGCTCGACGCGTGCGTTCGGATGAGACGGGTAGTGCTACGCCTTTTCGGTTTACGTATCTGGAAAAAAATACACCAGTACATTTTTTTATAGTCCATATTTGTTTGACCTCAATTTTTTTTTATTCGGGGAACAAACAGTTTTACGCCCTTTATAAATAAGCTTAAAATGGAGAACAGTTCTGTTTTGGTAACAAATAGATAAGTATCGAGTAAACTAACGTAAGAGTTACTAACAATTTTCAAAACTTTTAAAATGACGAAAAAAATACAAGAGAAAACTGATAGATGAGATAAAATTATAATAACAGAAAAAGATATATAAATAATATTAACTCCAACTCAACCCGTGGATGTCGTAAGAGCCGACTAAGGGAACCTACCAGAGGAAGGGCAGCAGCTTCCGTCTGAGTATTTTTAAACACCAACACTGCGATCACCAATCCGCCTGCCAAGCGTGGTGATTATGGCAAATCCCCCCCTATATGGGAGACCATCCACTCGATGGACTGACGGCATCGTAGCGTTAGCAGAGAGTCGATGGATGGAGGCGGCTCGGAACCGCTATTTGTGGCGTCGTACGGGGGAGGCCTATGTCCAGCAGTGGACGTGTATGGGCTGATGATGATGATGATGATGATGAAGACAATAGAATTATAGTTAAGATGCTGCATCAAACCAGCGCTTTGTCAGAAGTTTATTAATACTTTGCGATTTTGAATCGAATAAATCGATGTCGTGGATATCGACGAAACCATTGAATGTTGCTGCTGTTCTACTGAAAATGAAGTTTTGCCTATAATTCCTGGAGCTGAACGGTATGTCTAAAAGAATAGGATGCTTAGCAGGTCTGTCACAATCTGACCTGATGGAAAGTGACGATGTGGCCGACGGTGTATCACGAAGGTCTAGAAGACACCTCACTCTTCTCTTGAAGAGACCCAGATTGTAATAAAATACCACATTGCATAAGAATGCAAGTTTCTCTTTTATCTTGGCAATAAGGTTTTGTTTATGTTTTTCACGCGTGTTATCTGAGTTTTATTACCCCGAAACATCAAAACGGCTACAGCTATTTTGCTTAATACAGTATCAAAATAATCCACATTTTGTGGGCATTTGCAAATCATTTTGATTTGGGCAAAAATCATGTTAAACACAAAAAAGGAAGGACAAAAAAAAAAGAGTCTGATGTTTCGGAGATATTCGAACATACCCGACCATATACGAGGATACCGGGATTGAGTCGCTCACAGAAACGTTTAAATAGGCAGTACAAAAGTTTTAAATATTTCTAAGATTTTTTTTGGATCTTATAAAATTTCTTACAAATTACCCCCAGTCTTATAGTGTAAATAAATAAATAAATAAAATTTATTCAAAGAAACTTGTACATAGAAAAATAAATAGTGCACTTAATAAATAAATATAGCTAAGTGTAACAATTTTGCCTGAACTAGGTAATCCTGTGTTTCAAGCGACACAGGATTACCTAGTTCGTAGCTAGTGTGTACACACTATAATAGCAAAAATCTTAGTTTAAGATATCGTCATAGTAGTTACCTGGGTGTTAGTAGATTCAGTCTTGCACTGGTATGGTCTACATCCAACAATGGCTGATCTGGTTGTGTTAACTCCACCTAGAAACAGACAACATACAATCTGTAAACATAACGAAAATAAATAAACAAATTTATTTTTATTTTCGTACACTTCGGTAATTTTACAAAACAATTTATTTATAATTTATTTTTGATAATTTATTTTAATAATAATTTATTTATTTAGGAACGGATTACATGTGTACAATAACTATTGGATTACAATGATGCCTACAGTAGTTTTTAATAAAACTGTGTCGCAGACACCATCGCTCTCCTCACAGACAGGGTGTTCCATTACATAATAATAATGTTTTATGATTTGGTTTTGTATCTTGTTTTACCAGTTTACGAGTACACAATTGAAGAAAACGCTAACATGTGGAGTGGGTCCGATATCAAAAATTGTACAAAGCGCTTTTTGAGTATAACTCTAAATAGCCAGACTATAAACTAGTTAAAGTATGTGGAGTACGTACGACAAAAACAAATGGACTAGGTGCTTTCTGAGTATCAATTCTCCATAGTCAGACTACAAACTAGTGTAAGTAAGAAGTATGTGTAGTGCGTACGATAAAAAAAATTGGACTTAACGCTTTTTGAGTATCCAGATTTTGTATATGCCAGACTATAAACTTGTTTAAGTATGAAGTGTTACCTTATACTTAGATCTGTAGTAACTTCGGAAGGTATCATGTGTCGGCGATGGGAACGCTGACTCCGGTGTTAGGTGCGTGCAAATCTCTGCTACCAGAAAGAACTGAAATTAAACGATACTTTCTTAAGAAGACATTTTTAGATAACGCCGACTCTTGTTTCCTTGATGCCACGGAGGAAATACTCATCCATCGACTCCCTGCGACCGCTACGATGTCGTCGGTCCATCGATTGGATGGTCTCCCATGTAGGGGGGATTAGCCATAATCACCACACTTGGCAGGCGGATTGATGATCGCAGATTTGGTGTTTAAAAATACTCAGAAGGAAGCTGCTGCCCTTCCTCTGGTAGGTTCCCTTAGTTGGCTCTTACGACATCCACGGGTTGAGTTGGAGGGGTCGATATTTGTACGCCGCGGCCCCACGGCCAATATATGTATATCAATATAATTCAATATATCATCATCATCATCATCATCAGCCTATACACGTCCACTGCTGGACATAGGCCTCCCCCGTACGACACCACAAATAGCGGTCCTGAGCCGCCTCCATCCATCGACTCCATGCGACCGCTACGATGTCGTCGGTCCATTCAATATATGTATATTTATATGTAATTATAGAATTTGATATAAACAATATAGTTTGTATAGTATTTAATGTATTGTATTATAATATGTAGTAGTATATTATATTAGGTAAGTAGGTTAAAACTAAATCTTTTTCATCCCATCTATTCGAAAAAGACGACTTTGTTCGCCTTTATGTGCACCCAAAGGTGGTGTTTTCTTTAAGGAACTTTTAGCGGGCAGAAAAGAATTTTTATTCCTCTTTATAAATTCCTAATTCAAAAAGTGCGCGGAATAGTGTATTGCCGCGCAGTTATTGAATTCGGAACGTCTTAGTTTTCAGCGCCAGCAAAATCGAACACAAATATTGTTTGAATAAATACTGGCTGGTAAGACGCGACGGACCATATTGCGCCGCCGCCGCCACGCCGGCTGAATGAAAAAAAAAAGAAATCAAATTAAAAACGCGCTAACTACAGCCCGCGTTTTCGTAAATTTTCACGGATTTGGTTTTGTTTTGAAAAATGAGTTCAAGTGACGGTGAAATATAATTAACTCCTGAAAGTATTCGAACTGAGGCAAGAAATGTGATAGATAATCCTGCAAAATCCCGGGAGAAATATATGAAAGCCTATGGTAATTTTATTGAATGGAGAAATGCAAGACGCGCCAAGAATTTTTCAGAATCAGTGTTTTTGGCCTACCTCCAGTACTTAGCCAAAACTAAACAACCTTCCACTCTTTGGAGTACCTACTCAATGCTAAAATCAACAGTCCGTTCTAATAACGACGTAAAACTGGACACATATTCGAAATTAATAGCGTATCTGAAGAACATTTCTGATGGATTTAAACCTAAAAAATCCAAAGTGTTCTCAGTCAAAAACGTAGAGACTTTCCTTAATGAGGCACCCGACAAAGTATTTCTTGCCGTAAAAGTAAGTGACTATGTATGGTGGATTAGTAAAGTATAACCATAGTGTTTTAAAATGTGCATTTTATTGTAAACTTTACTTCGGTAGATGCTTGTCTTATTCACATTCGGTTTTGTTATAATATACTACTACATATTATAATACAATACATAAAATACTATACAAACTATATTGTTTATATCAAATTCTATAATTACTTATAAATATATATTGAATTATATTGATATACATATATTGGCCGTGGGGCCGCGGCGTACGAATATCGACCCCTCCAACTCAACCCGTGGATGTCGTAAGAGCCGACTAAGGGAACCTACCAGAGGAAGGGCAGCAGCTTCCTTCTGAGTATTTTTAAACACCAACACTGCGATCACCAATCCGCCTGCCAATCGTGGTGATTATGGCAAATCTCCCCCTACATGGGAGACCATCCACTCGATGGACCAAAAACATCGTAGCGGTCGCAGGGAGTCGATGGATGGAGGCGGCTCAGGACCGCTATTTGTGGTGTCGTACGGGGGAGGCCTATGTCCAGCAGTGAACGTGTATGGGCTGATGATGATGATGATGATTATATTACCTGAGGCTGGTCTTGGTTCCTGTACCACGGAGTGACGACGGCTTCTTTGTAACGTTCCGCCTCGAATACAAACACCTCGTTTTCTTTTAACAGTGGATTCTTCAAGGGCGCACTGAAGAAAAATATTCATTAGTCTCGTAACACATACAAATAACAAAGAAGATTTAGAAGTTAGGGCTCATACACACAGCATCCGTTTTACTGGATCCGTTTATTTTCCCGTGTTGGCGTATGCAGTTGTAGGAGCGAGTTCACGCACTTGACATAATTCCGGATCCAGTAAACGATTTTTTCCAATAGCTAGAAATCGTAAAAAACGGTTCGGTAACAATCTTTTACTAGATCCAGTATACTGTCAGGTGTGTAAACTCGCTCCTACAACTACATATGCCTTAACCGGAAAATAAACGAATCCAGTAAAACGGATCCTGTAAAATGGATGCTGTGTGTATGAGCCCTTAGAGGCAAAAATCTTCGCTAAAAAGTTCTACGTAATTTTGTTTCTTATATCATAAATTATTATAAATATACACCGGTATTCGTCGCGTTTATTTATCTATTTTTCCCCGACGTTTCAACAGGTTTACACTTTGTCGTGGTAACGGGATGATTCATCACGCTACCACGCGATAAATACCCGTGAATATCACACTAATATTACAAATGCGAAATTTTGGTTGGATGAAGAAGTTTATATTTAGATAGGCAAAATAAACATGTATTAGACACATAAGTGATATTATAATGTGCTAGTGGTTTCTTTTTCACTTCTTCCACTAGTGGACAAAAAATTAAAGTGAAGAGAATATCAATAACACCTTATTTCTTATTTGATAATAATAACTATGTTTATAGTATACAATTTGACTTGTCTAAGTGCTTATTTTGTAAGCCTAAAGAAATAAAGTTATTGATTCTGAATCTGATGTTTGTTTGTGTAGTTGTAGATTTGTTCTAGAAAAGCGCAGTCTGTGTCTATCTTAGCCACGTGTTAGACAGAGACAGCTACAATACCTGCCGTCTCCCTCGCTCGCGTGTTGCGAATACAGAGGCGTATCTATGTTCGATTGCTCTGTGTGGTTATAGATTTGTTCTAGAAAAGCACAGTCTATGTCTATCTTAGCCACGTGTTAAACAGAGACAGCTACAATACCTGCCGTCTCCCTCGCTCGCGTGTTGCGGATATAGAGGCGTAGCTATGTTCGGTTGCTCTGTGTGGTTGTAGATTTGTTCTAGAAAAACCCAGTCGATGTCTATCTTTTGCTTGCCGTCTTCTTTGGTAGCTGTAAAAAAATAAGGATATAGTTAGACAAGAGTAGAAATAATAATAATGCTACCAGATCATTTCGCCCAGCCATGATCCAAGAAAACAGGTCTGCTCTTGGTCTCCAGGTGACGTCACTGTCCAGTTGCTACTTTATTCCAACAAATGTAGAAGTTGGGAAACAAATCTGATAAGGGTCAATTGAAAAATCAATAAAAATATGTGAATCGTCAATTATGTTTGTAAAAATCAGTCAAAACAGCGTACGTTAAACACGAGTCAATATGATAAATAATTAGTGAATACTAAACCACATAATTTTATTAGATTTATGCAGGTAATACAAGGAGTTCGAGGAGTTACGATTTTACGCTACTGGTATCACCGGGAAACAGATTCGTCTTCTGATTCGCCGATGGCGATGATGACGTAAGCAGGTGACACCCACGTGACCATCGTGTCTCGGAAGAGCATACCTTGTTTTCTTATACCATGCACCCAGCGACATATCGGCTCTGTAATACAACGGATAAAAACAACACGGAAGCAGTTTTTTCACGGCAGTTTGCGAGCAACTTGTCGAAATTCGGCTAGGAGGACATTATGTCTGGTAGAAATCTCTGCAAGACCGCCAATCGAGGCAAGATAATGCTGTGTGAATTGTCCAGCATTATTTATTTATTTATTATTAATTCCAGGGAATGTTAATTTGTTTCTAAGAACTTCCTGTACCTAACTTACACATATTTCCTGCAATAAAGCTTTTTTTATGGTCGATAGACATTCGTTTGACCACATTCACACCTGATGGAAAGTGACGATGTGGCCGACGGTGTATCACGAAGGTCTAGAAGACACCTATACACTCTTGTCACGAAGAGACCCAGATTATAATCGGCCGGAAAAACAGAAGCAGGCAGCGAGTTTCAATCCTTAGCGGCGCGAATGATGGTGGAGGAAAACAGCTTAGTACGAGTGGATGGTATATACACCAGATAAGGATGGTATTGTACCGTCCGTCTGCTTCTCCTGGAGTATTTTCAAGTACCGGTTCTACTGACCTCGACGCAGTATCGATACTTTTTTGGTATCGATATAATTTTTAATGATACCAACATCAGTACCGGTACCAAAGTATATATATTTTTCATGAGTTCTGGTACTTTTACCGGTTCCTTAACTCCTAAATACCGATACTATCTACGAAAAGTATCCGTACCACCCACGCCGCAGAGCGGTGCCGGCGGTGTACCTTCGTGCGAGCTGGCAACGTCGCAAGAACCGCTATTAGTATTGATACTTTGTATTCAAATACCGATACTTTAAAAATATCGATACTCAGGTACATAAATGGAAAATACCGATACTCACCGCTATGGTATCGGTACTCTTGGTACCCTGTCCTGGAGTGGAAGAGAGATGTCTGATTTATGTTATCTACTTACTTTTAATAGTAGGTACGATGTAATAGTTGTTTCTAGTTGATCCATCGTTGTCTAGCGCCATACCGCGACGCCGCACTCGCAACACCTCCGTGAATACGAAGTGCATAAATCTGTACAAAATAAATATATGTTGTAAAAGGCAAATCCTACTAATATTATAAACTAGTTACAGCCCGCGCCTTCGCCCGCGTTTTATCGGGATAAAAAATAGCCTATATGTTATTCCAGAGCCCCAACTATACCCATACCGAATTTCAGCCTAATCGGTTCAGAGGTTTGATCCCAATCGACTTGATTTTTGGCATAGAGTTGGAGAGTGAATGGCGAGTAACATCTAGGCTACTTTTTGTCCTGGTAAAACATCAAGTTCTCATGGGAGATTTACGGCTTATACGGCTAGCGAATTTAACGCGGGTGAAACCGCGGGGAACAGCTAGTAAATAAATATAATAGTTTCATTATCATCATATCAGCCCATACACGTCCACTGCTGGACATAGGCCTCCCCCATACGACGTCACAAATAGCGGTCCCGAGCCGCCTCCATCCATCAACTCCCTGCGACCGCTACAATGTCGTCGGTCCACCGAGTGGATGGTCTCCCATGTAGAGAGAGAGAGAGAGAGAGAGAGAGAGAGAGAGAGATAATTTATTTACCTAGAAAACATAGATAACTTATTAACTATACAATACTTAAATCTAAATAGATGGTAACACAGAAAAAAAATATGAGATGATATGGGTAAAATGGGTCCCTTTTTTTTATAGTGGGGGAATCCTCATGGATACTATTCTTTCGTAAGGGGCAAAAGAAAGGTTATGCTGGACTCCTACCAGCTAAACCCACCACTGTGTTTACATTTCTGCACCTATTTGCCGGGCCTACGGGTACACTTGCGAATTCTACCGCGGGCCCGACGGTGCTGGCCTACGAAGGCCCCGACTAAAGATGGAGTTCATCTTTGAGAGGCGCGTGGAAAATACCGCGCGCACCGCCTCCAGGTCCTGAATTCTGACGACATCCACCCCCCTGGTCGCCGTCTCGACCTGTTAATTTATTTATGGTGGCCGCAGGAGAGCGTGGAAGATTCTCCTCCGACGCCCTGTTCTCTTGCTGCGGATAGGGAGCATCTGCGGATAGGGGGCATCTGCTTCAACAGTTCCGGAAGAGATAGGGACAGGCTGCTATTACCTATCACACTACACAGCCCCCGGCGCGGGCTCTCCCAAGCCGGGCACTGTTCAAGTGTGTGCTGCGTCGTGTCTTCCTCGCAATCACAATGGTGACACCTCGGATTTGGTTCTCTTCCGGCTATACGACACAGATACTTTCCAAAGCATCCATGACCTGAGAGCATCTGTGTCAGCCGGAAGGTTAAAGACCCGTGTTTTCTGACGAGCCAATTCTCTAGAATTGGCCGTAGAGCTTCTATCGTCTGTAAGCCAGCCCTTGGTGTCGCCAATCGTTCTTTCCACCTGTCTACCAGGGCTACCTTGGCTTTTCCCTGCCATTCGACAATTTGCTTTTGTGGTGGTTTTTCCCCTCTACGCTTCAGTTCAGCGCGCCATTCATACATTGCCGCGTGTATTTCTGCCTCCAAATCCCGTGGAGGAGATCCTGCTAAAGCACAGCTGGCCTCGTACGAAACAGTGCGGTAACCACGTACAGACGCAACAGCCGGGTAAAATGGGTCCCTGCCTCAGCATGTTGCAGTATTGGAGCAATTGCCCAATACTGCGCTGGTTTTCAGGCAGGCCCGTGAGAGTGAAGTTTGCGTATTTACTAGCACTATTCTAACGGTGGGTATACATTTTGACAATTTAGGTAGGTACGCACAATAAAAAAAACTATTGAAATGCCTTAAAATTAACAATAATACCATAGATAATAACAATAATACGATACAACTTTAGATAAAGGAGATTAATCATCTAGCTCTATGAGACATAATAAAAAATAATGATAGACACCAGATAAATTGGCATCCTTAAATAAATAATACCTTTATGACAGATATAATTAAAAAAGCCAAGTAAATACAAACAATTTTCATAATAATCAATCAATCACCCAGCACTGTGTTCACCTGTGAGTCGTTGGCCACCTGCGTGTGATTGTCACTGTCAGAAAGATGTCAGTCAGGTTAGAGGGCTGGCTGGCAACACCAGCGCAACGACAACAAAAGTCCCAACGTACCAACTTAGCAAAATGAACCGACGACGCCACAGAGACGTCGCTCGCGCCCACCATCTTTTTAAATTGTAGGATGTAGGAGGGGATTTGCCATAATCACCACGCTTGGCAGGCGGATTGGTGATCGCAGTGTTGGTGTTGAAAAATACTCAGAAAGAAGCTGCTGCCCTTCCTCTGGTAGGTTCCCTTAGTCGGCTCTTACGACATCCACGGGTTGAGTTGGAGGGGTCGATATTCGTAATGGTTTACCTTCTAACTAAACGGCCGCGTCTTGGAGACATCCTAACATCAGCATCCGGTACATGCTCCACTGATACCCTCACTTCGCCTGAACGAGTGTACACGGGAAACGCTGGTATCTGTAAGCTGAAGAAAGAGACAATAGGGATTATGACAGTAAATAATAAAACGTCTAGGGCGAGTCAGACTCGCGCACCCAGGGTTCTGTATAATTCTAAGACCTGCTATTATTCTTCGAATCAATATTTTAATTACAGGGACTTAGAGGAATTCGAATATATTCATTGGAATTGAATTATATTTATTTTAAAATTTGTTATTAATTCATTCATTTCATATTTGTTATTTAGAAATTGTAATTTTAATAAAGTGTAATTAAAAATTAACATTTGCATGCCTATGTTAGGTAGAATATAGCTGGACGTATTATAATTTTAAGACCTTTATCGTAACATATATTCTGGCAAATAAACATCTTTAATCTTTTTAACCTTACTTTTGCAAAATTTTATGTAGTACCCTATACCAACATTTCAAAAATATTGTGCAGTAATGACTGTATCTTATGATTACGTTGACTTAGAATTAAATGAGTTTTAAAATTAATGTAACATTTGAATGCAAATCTTAGAACATAATTTAAACTAAAATATTATTAGCATCTGTGTAACCTACATTACAAATAAATAATCTTTCATCAGCCCGTATATGTTCACTGCTGAACATAGGCCTCCCCCAAACGACGCCACGAATAGCGGTCCTGAGCCGCAAAAATGATGATGACTTATCTTTAGAACTTTGATTTATATTACGGCTCCAAGAGGTTACGGAACTGAGTATTTGATACTGTATTTAAAATTTTTATCGACACATCAACATCGTCTAGGGATATTTTGTATAAAGTTCTTGAACTCTAAAAATACTGGCCGGTTTTAAAATCTTTTGAAGAAACCTTATTTTTTAGATCTTTTTGAATGATTCGAAATTTGAACAAATGAATAAAAAACAAAAGATTTGCGCGGCATTGCTATAGCGAAGGTCGAAAGTTACAATTTATCTTCCATCATCATCATCATCATAATCATCATCATCAGCCCATACACGTCCCCTGCTGGACATAGGCCTCCCCCGTATGACTTATCTTCCATAGTTTATGGTAATTTTTTGTGTCAAATTGAAGTTTTAAAACACGTTATTAATTAATTTCGATTTTATACTACTAAATGCATCATGCGGCGGCACCATTTAACTAGAGATAAAATGTTAAGGGCAGTAGGTATGCTCCAAGCTGGGGCTACTCAGCTGAGTGTTGCTGAGGAGATTCGAACAAAACAAAACGTGATCTCAAGGTTATGGTCACGTTATCGTGCTACCGGTGAAGTGGCTGAAAGACACCCAGGCGGAAGCGCATAACCACCCAGCGACAAGACCGATTTTTGCAAGTTTCCGCTAGAAGACAACCAAATGTTACGACAATGCAGTTGGTTCAAAGGCTCCAGTCAGAGCACCAGTTGCTGGTGAGTGACCAAACTGTGAGAAGACTGCATGAAGCCAACCTTCATGCTCGCAGACCGCTTCGTACTCCAGCACTACGCCGAGGAAATCGTGGACGAAGATTAGAGTGGGCTCGTGAACATTTGCTCTGGGAAGAGAACCAGTTGTCTGCGGTGCTGTTTATCGATGAGTCCCGATTCGGTTTCCATCCCGATTCAAGAAGAGTACGTGTATGGCGAGTTCCTGGTCGTGAGAGCCGTTTGCAACACCCTCAGGAAGTCCATCCATACCGCGGTGGGACAGTTATGGTTTGGGCGGGAATACGTATTGGTGGAAGAACAGATCTCGTTTGGATCAGAAACACCATGACCGCTGAAAAATACCATAACCAGGTGCTAGTACCAATAGTCTACCCCCATCGACTACAAATGGGCCAAGAATTCACGCTCATGCACGACAATGCCCGTCCGCACACAGCGCAAGTGGTGACCAGCTGGCTGCAGGACGTGTCAGTCTTAAACTGGCCTGCGCAATCGCCAGACCTAAACCCCAGGACCTGGGACAATATCCCGCAGCAAGACTTTGATAACTTGATTCAAAGCATGAAAACCCGTTGCAGGACCGTTTGTAACGTCATGGGTGGTTTTACTGACTACAGATTTTTCGTATAATTGCAAAAAACAGGAAATTTCGCATAATTTTGCATTTTATTTTTTATAACACAACATCCTAAATATAATTTTTTTTCATATTTTGTTTTTTATTGAATAAAATTGTATTTACACAATAAAAATATTTCTATTGTATTCGAAGGTCTAGTCTACTAAACGGGCTTTTAAAAAATATATACATGTTGCATGTTATTTATAACAAATTTTGAGTAAATTGAGAAAATATGAAATATCCCTAGACGATGTTGATGTGTGTATTATCATTTTGATAAAATAAAACTACAAAATCCGCCATGACACGTTGAACACCAATCAGAGAATACCAAGATGTAACGTCATGCGTATTTGGTAGGTTCGTCCCTCGCCATGAGTATTGCCAGCGTGCTGTGGTGCGTACAGACGGCGTCCCCTAGTGTTGTATCTCTCAATTAACGCTAACCAGAGGGATGACTATCGTGTACAGCATATACCTTAGTTATAATGTTACTAGTTAGTTAAACGTTACTTGGTAGGTTCGTCCCTCGCCATGAGTATTGCCAGCGCTTGGTCAGCGTGCTGTGGTGCGTGCAGACGGCGCCCCCTTGTGTTGTATCTCTCAGGTAACGCGCACCAGAGGGATGATTCTATCGCGTACAGCATATTCTTTCTTCCGCCTGAGGAAAATAGAATACAAATAAATTTTGGGCATAAAAGGACAAGTTGGTTACTTCAGACTTTATTTTAGACAGGTTGTGAAAATGATTGGGGGAAGCGCGGACAGTGGCAAACTATTGATTGGATTTGGCTTAAGGCGCATAGTATTGCGCCACTCTTTATTTTTTCTTGTATTATCATTATGGAAAAGAATTACCAAAAGTTCTCACCGCCAATTGATACTCACCCAGTATAAACTATTTTTCGATAACTCTGTAATAGTTTTGTTTCATTTAGTATTAGCAGAAAATGGTTTATTGCCCTTGGTGGCCACCAAACCAACTTATTACTATGCGCCTTTAATTTGGCATATTATAAATAATAGATTCAGGCGTTACTTTGCGGAAATCCATTGCACAATATTAGAATGAAGAAATATTTAGTAACAATTCCGTCAATCTCAATGTCAAGGTCGAGTGTTGTGGTGCCAGAAGATGTCTCGTGGAGAGACGAAACTAGTAGACAACTTACTTTGATGAATACTATCAGAGAAGGTTATACGCGGAATTGTTACTAAATATTTCTTCATTCTAATATTGGCATGTTATGTTAAACAAGGAATAATATTTAAGAAACTCCTTAAATCACTTTAACATCACATACAAAAAAAATTGGTTGTAGCGACGAATCGGACTATACTATCCCTACGTATTTTGAGCTGCTGAATTGATATTCGAAGTCAAAATTAAGATCCATAATAAAAATGTTTTAATTTCATACGCGTCTATTAGATCGCTTTGGGAAGAAGAAGTAATAACACCGTAGGGCTCATATACATGAGCGATGAAGTGCCACCGGTAGAGGTAACTGTAGCCGTCAACACGCGCCGACGGCCGTCTACAACTGACGATTGCCGTCGACTGTCAATAGCTGTCGTCCACGCGTCGACACCGGTCGGCGGCAGCCGTCGGCTATCGACAGCAGCCGTCCACGCGTCGATGGCTGCCGTCGGCGCGTCGACGGTTACAGTTACCACTGCCGTTGGCACTTTGCCACTCGTGTAGATGAGCACGTAGGAACCTCAAAAACAGATCCAGAGCCGGCGGAACTCGAACGTTTATCGAAAGCTGCGCAAAAAACGTATTTTTTCTCATTTTGTAACGCCAACACGTTTCAAACACTTCGTTTACGTACAATTTTTTACACAGTATCTTATTTACGACTGAAAAATAAATTCTTTAATTCTTTATTGTACACACAAGGCTCTAGAGTGGCGACCACGTACCGGAAAGCGCGGTGTAGGTAGACCCCCCACGCGATGGACCGACGACCTAGTGAAGGTCGCGGGAAATCGCTGGATGCGGGCAGCGCAAAATCGGTCATTGTGGAGATCCTTAGGGGAGGCCTATGTCCAGCAGTGGAAGTCGATCGGCTGATATGATGATGATGATGATGATGACACACAAATAACATCATACATCAAAATAACAACTTTAGGACATGTATAGGACATGTACAAAGGCGAGCTTAACCCTAAAAGAGTTTTCTTACAGCAAACCTACGGTTACAATGAGAATTTCTGAGTGTGGATAGATAATGTGTACTCCATACAAGACAGAAAAAATATATATAGAGAATAATATTTAAAAAAAAAATCTAATCTATGTACTTACATACAAAGCTTACATAAACTACAAGAACGAAAATACCTTAAATAAATAAATAAATAATACTGGACAATCCACACAGCATTATCTAACTATCTATATTTAAAATCCGCATACCGCTAGGGAATAACTGTGCAAAGCGAGCATCGCGCCTAACCGACCGTGACCCATAACTACCCAAGGCTTCAATACCCATACTTACCTAACTATCATCTACGCATAGGTACTAGCGGACCGTTCACCCGTACAGTTATGTAGCTGCAACAAGTATTTGGTATTTCTAACCAAATCGGTTAGAAATATATCGGGTAGAAATCAGGACAGCTATAGAGTATTGTAAAGTTATTGGATACCAGTTGGTAATAGCGGTATTGAAACAAAATACCCAACTCATAACCGGTAGCCAAAATATCCAATAACTCCCATCCTTATACTAGATAACTGATATATGTACATAATACAATATATTACATATATAGATATTTTTATTATACATAGAAAAAGAACCAGAACACCCTGAACAAATATTTGCAGATCGTACAAATCTATAAATATATATATAAATATGATATACTGAGCGCCTGGTCGAAGCGACGCGTGACCCGAGAGCTGGTGAGTATCTGGCGCAGCGCATTAGCATTGCCATACAGCGGGGCAATGCAGCCAGCGTCTTGGGGACGCTTCCGACTGGTATTGATATGGACCAGTTGAGCTATCTGTAGATTGTTTGCAACAGTCTGCAGTTAGCTCAATTGTTTCAATTGTAAATACTAGTTTAATTTCTTTATATTATTTGATTGTTATTTTCTTTGTTGATATACATATATTATAACCATACAATAATAATGCTACTTATATAAATATAACTGCTATGACTGTAGCGAGAGACAGTGCTCTTTTACCTTTGACTTAAATACGCTATGTGAAGGACTGGCTTGTATTGAGTGGGGGAATAACTTACTAGCATCCTTTTCACACGCATCTTTAAGCTGATCATCATCAGATTGTAGACTCCTGGCTTCAAACTCCTCCGTTCTTTCCTTCAGTTCTGGCATAGCGGTAATCTTGGCACCTTTCGTCTCAGTCTTTTCTATCTCGGAGTCGCTTGTGTCGATCACAGGTTGGCAGTTTGTGAACGCCCAAGCGGTCTGTAGAGGAAAATTAGCCCCTGGTTAGTGGCGGCCATTTTGCAGAAAATTGCGCGTGCGTGCCCCTTGTGACGGGCGCCGCGCGACAACGGCGCGTGTGATGAAAATACCGATATCTCTAGACTTTTGTATGGAACTTTGTGTATGACTTATATCGAAAATTAATAACGTGATGCTGTACAAAAAGCATTATGTCGCCTCAAAGTTAGGAGAGCTTGTGTTATAAAAACTTAAATACATACAAGCTTTTATATCATCTAGGACCAAAGTGCTTGGGAAGACAAATCCAACGAACCCAAACTCGATGCGGTTAAGTCGTTTCGTTTACGAGTTCCTGTTGTCACGTTCGGTCTCCATCATCAGACCAGCTCGATGGTACCATGTCATTGCATTGTCACCGAACTTACATAATTATGCGAAATTTCAGCTCAATCTGGGGGCCTACTCGGAAAAGGAAAACCGAAGTTTCTTTTTCGTTTTCGTGCAAAACCAACTCTTATGTCGCTTGCATAAGATTAGAGTTTGCACGAAAAATATTCAGAAACTTCGATTTCGGTTTTACGAGTACGGGCCCTGTTGAGGATTACTGGTCTAAAATTGAGTTGCAAGATTTCACCCGAACAACCTACATTGCAAGTTAAATAAAAGCTTGTAAAAATTTATAAGATATCGTGCGACCTATAGACCTCCCTCAACACTAAGCAATAGCTAAAAGTAGTTTGTTTCAAAAAATAAAACTCAAAGTGCTTCATTTCCTTTAGACCTTACAGGACTCTTGCACACGTCAGGTTGGTTTTTGCCGACGAATTTTTTAGGAGGAAATTTGTCTTAAGATGTACAATTTATGGTATAAGTAGATTTACCATTTATGGCAAACAAGATCATGTAACATCAAAGTTAAAACACCAGGGTTTTATAGGTGTACACCGTTTATAGAGGGTGAACACCCTTGTGCATAGTACATATCTATGGTCCCACAGTTGAGTTTCGCAATTATGTTGGCTATGTAAATATATAACCTTGGTTCTTCTACGAATCTCGTAATTTCTGAGGTTTCTTCATCCCTAATGGTCAATGATTGCTTACCCGTTTATAATAATACTGTCTCCGTTTCGTAGTGCCCGGTCTTGCTGAATCATTTTCCGTAAGTATCGTGTCCTGAACAGGATGAGCGCTTTCTAACTCCATAGCTTTGAAGTTTTCTTTACCTGTGGGCATGAGAGATACTTACAATGAGAATAAAAGCTCAACTAGCAATGTTTTATTTAGGGGCCTACAATACCTCACCATTGTGTGAAAGGGATAGGCATAGGATTTCGCGTTCATAGGAGCGGGATAGAGCAGAACGTCATAACCGTAAAAATCATGTTATTGTTTTTTTACGGTACAAAGTATCAAGGCTTATTTTAAAGTATTTATTGAATAACGATATTCAACAATTTACAGCAGTAATTTAGAGTAGCAATTTAGTACAGTTTAGAGCGAACTTTGTTTATGTTTCTATAGAGAAAATTTTATCAAATCGTCTTTTCGAAAAATATGAAGGATAGAATAAGTCCTGAACTTTACCATTTATAAAATTTTTAAGTTAAATATTCAGTAGTTTGGAAGACCTTAAGGCGAAGTTGATAATAAGCAATTTGAGGTAGTCGTTGAATCGCAAAAAAGAACCCTTCAGCTCCAAACATTTTCTCGTGGGGTCTGTCGTTTTGAAAAAATCACGATTTTCGACGACAACGGAAATATGTGTCCATCGACGGATGAAGTCATAACAAAAGAAGTATTCCGAGATTAATGGCGTTAATTGTATTGAATTCTACTCCTACTAATATAATAAATGTCAAAGTTTGTAAGGATGGATGTATGGATGGATATTTGTTACTCTTTCACACAAAAACTACTGAAGCGATTAGGCTGAAACATGGTATGGGTATAGTTTGGGACCTGGAATAACATATAGACTATTTTTTATCCCGATAAAACGCGGGCGAAGGCGCAAGCAGCAGCTAGTTTGAATATAAAAAAATATAACGCACCAATCGGCATCAGCTGATTGTCTAGTTCCCCCGACTTGTGCAGTATCCTGCACGCTTGTAAAGCGACCATCCTACGCGCTAGCACTCGCGTTGGCATTGGGTGTCCCTGTAATAATACAACTAGTTAGCCTCTAGTACCCGGCCACACGCTCAAACATTTGTGAATGCATGATTGCACGATTGGTAGCTGTGACTGCAACCTTTTTTGGGGCCAGCTGGCACCTAACATAGATTGACCCTAGATCTAGGCTAACCTAGTATGCCGCCGTCTGTTAACTAGAAGGCCGTTAACCCTGGCATGTGGCCAAATGGCCATTTTTGACTTTTACTAGAAACGGATACAGTTCAAAATTCTTTATCTATTCATTCAACAACCGTCCCAAAATACCATATAGTTCCAGAGATATAAAAACTTCGTAGGCAGTTAAGTGACAGAATTTTTGACTTGTAACTACCCTAACTTAGCAACTTAAAAGCAACTAACTTGAAAGCAACTAATCCACAATACATCGCTAAAATGTGGGTTTTTTTTTTTTTAACTGCTCAGAGCAATAAGAGTTTTTCATTAAATATATAAAATAAAATAAGTGGCACAAATAAATCTCGACCGATGTGTTCATATTTTTGTGCCGATTTCTCGATAACTACTTATTTATTTCTTTTAGGGAAACCATCAGCACACTCACATAAGTGAGTAATACAGTAGAAATCACTAGGCCTTTACAGGTATCCACTGATTGATAGTAACATGATAGGTATTCTACAAGGTGCATAAGTATCAAATGCAACTAGCTATAACGGAACATAGGCTCCTAGGATTTTTCGCTATAAACCTCAATATAACACATTTAGGCAACTACTTAAAGAATCAGAATCAGAATCAATAACTTTATTTCTTTAGGCTTACAAAATAAGCACTTAGACAAGTAAAATTTTATACTATAAACATAGTTATTATTATCAAATAAGAAATAAGATAAATATGCTATCTTATTCTAACATAGTTTTCGGGGTTAACGGCTTTCTAGTTAACAGACTGCAGTATATTAATTATTAAATGTGGCTTAGCTATATATTTTTGTATCTAGCCCCTACCTAAGCACTTAGGTTCTGTTTGTATGATACTTACCACAATATTATACTTGACTGGACAGTTGAGAGGCAGCCGCAGTGTGCAAACATAAGCCGGAAGCGCCCACTCCGGTATTAGAACCCGCTCTATCCACCACTGCGGCGCGAGACGCGTGAACGTGTCTGATGGTAGTTTGGCGCAGTACCTAAAAAATATCTCCATTTAATTTCGAATATTCTACAAAATCTTGTAACTTATAAATATAGGTAGCTAGGCTAAGCCTTGAAGGATAGGAGTAGGAAGTGAATCAAAATACTGGCAATTTTCATAGCATCACAATCTCTCTCACAGACTATTAAGGAGGAAACACACTATTGAAATGCCACGCGTTCTAAATATCTATACAGAATTAACAAACGTAGAAACATTTGAACAGACGACCTCTGCGGCGCGCCGCAGAGGCACACGCAGAGACATTCGCCCGCCGCGGCGGGCGAATGTCCTCCTGCGAAGCAGCACTTTAACGGTTAGAGTCCCGCCTCGGGAACGTCCCGCCCGCCTTATACGGAAAGCATCAAAATGTCGATAAATTATGAAAATTTTTATTTGGCATTTACTAATAGTCATTTATGTGTACAAGTTTAGCAAGAGGCAGCGAGAGGAGTAAGAAGTGAATCAAAATACTGGCTATTAAGGAGGAAACCCACTATTGAAATGCCACGCGACCCGACAAAACACGATGCGTGTTAAGTTGAATCAAATCGTATTAATTTTCTATGACTAGAATCAAAACTCTCGACGACGCGGCGAAACGTCGGGTGTTTCGTCGGTTCCCGTGGCGTCTCAATAGTGTGTGAAGCGCTTTAATTTAGTCAATTATCTCTTAGCGATTGAGTGAAAGGCAGCTTTTTAAAAAATGGTAAGATAATATGTAACGACAAGATGGGTACCTAATGTAACAGATTGAAAAAGAGACAACGCAGTGGCATAGAGAATAATTGGACCGATTTATGCAAAAATTATACAACCCAGAACCTCGTCAATTCCGCATTTTTATAACCTATGTAATCATTATAAGGTATATTTTAACATATGAACTCTGTATTTGATATGTTAAAATACTTTATACTGATAACATAGGTTACAAAAACGCGAAATGCACGAGGTTGTGGGTTGGAATTTTTTTATATAAATTGATCCAGTTTTAACCTTTAAAACATTAACAATATGCTTATTTAAACAAGAACTCACCTATTTATCAACGAAATAGCAGAATTCAAATCAACACTAGCTACGCTCTCGCTTTCACTACTCATACACGTGCACTTTTCACTTTTCTCACTTTTACCATCACTTTTCCCGCTTTTACCATCACTTTTCTCATCACTTAACTGCATATGCTTCAAATCCAGTATATTATACTCGCTATCAAACACTAAATTCTCACTATCACTGATAGTCCTTTTCATAGACTTGGCTATGTCGTTTTTGATGCGATTCTTGATGCAAACGCAGGATTTGTTCGTTGGTGGGGTGTAGGGTTTTATTGTTGTGTTGAATGTGTCGGCGTGGCTTTCTTCGTCTTGTGGTGGTTCGTTTTGGATGCCACAGCCGCATTTTCGGGTAATAATCTGAGGGAAAAATATAGGTTTAATTTAAAAAAATCCTACTATTATTATAAACGTCTAAAGTTTGTATGGATGGATGTATGGATGTTTGTTACTCTTTCACGCAAAAACTACTGAACCGATTAGGCTGAAATTTGGTATGGGTATATTTTGGGACCTGGAATAACATATAGGCATTTTTTTATCCCGATAACACGCGGACGAAGTCGCGGCCAGCAGCTAGTTAATAATATTTAAAGACCTTTTTTTAAAAACAACTTTTTAACTAACAAGCTATGTATCATGTAGAACTAAAGTGCTTCGGAAGACAAATATGGCAAACTAGCTGCTGCCCGCGCCTTCGCCCGCGTTTTATCGAGATGAATAATAGCCTATATGTTATTCCAGGTCCCAAAATATATCCATACCAAATTTCAGCCTAATCGGTTCAGTAGTGTTTGCGTGAAAGAGTAAAAAATATCCATACCAACTTTGACATATATAATATTACTAATGCACAAGTGCAATTCAACCTTACACAAACGATCCGTCGAAAATCTTTGGGACTTCCTACGGACTCTAGCGCCGTTAGCTCCACCTACAGGGGAAACATTGAAGTTATCCAATCCTGCTCAAAGTCTAAAGTTTTTCGACGGGTCGGGTACTTGCCTTCGTGGCGCAGTTGGATAGCGCATCCCCGTATTCAGGGCAAGTTCGCGGGTTCAAGTCCCGCCGGAGTCGTAAATTTTTGGAATATTATTAAAGTCTTTAAATATATAACCTTTTCTGGAAAAGGTTGTTAACACTAGACTGCACGGTGGGTTGCGTTCCTTAGGAAGGCGGTCAAAATTACTCAAAATCAAAATTACTTATCCTACTTGGAAGTGATTTTATAGAAGCTAACATGGTAGATTAAAAATAAAACAAATATTTTGGGGTTTATGACAAATGGATTAAGAAAACAAAAAAAAGGCTAAATAAGTGAATAATTGGATTAAAACTTTGCTAAATATCGTAACATTTATTTATTTTATCTTTATTGCACTGTAACTAATGTACAAGTCTCGTCACGGTTTAATAGCGCTCGACGAAAGTGGAGGGGGGTAATACGCAGGTGAAAAGCGGTGTAAAAAATTTAAAAATCGACTTCTGCGCACCAAGGTCAGCGCTAATAAACCATGACAAGACCTGTATAAATGGCATTTTCTACCAGTCCATATTAAGCTAAGCAGACAAAGTGTTGGTAACAACTTGGATTCTATGCACAATCAAGCAAACTTATAGCATTCGGAGATAACGATTTTTTTTACGTGGCAATTGTGTTTTAGAAGTAATGAGTGGGTTTGAGTTCAGCAGAAGTCTGTTTATAAGGTCTGTGTTTGTAATGACTCGAGAAATTTTTCGTGTGTGGTTGAGCCTAAACGCCTTTATATTTTTATTTGTTGCTTCTGCAGCCTCTTCGGATAGTTCACCAATAGAAATTAATGCATTATTAATTACTATGGCACCATGTATTAGCACTTTATGCACGGATGAACGTAGGTTATACCAAGGATATGCTGTCACGAGTTGCTTGGCTGTCTCTATGGCATATTCTTCAAACTTGGATGAATTTATCTGATAGCTAGATGACATGCACTCCAAGATAGTTCCGCATCTTTCGATAAGACACTGCTGAATACCGGTGATTTCAGCAGAGACATCCGGGTTCTTGAAAAACTTTCGTGAAGTATTTTTGGTCACCCTAGATACTCTCGGTAGATTAACTCTTTCTATCGCACTTAGACAATCAGAATGTTTACTAAGGACTGTGCTTTTCTTTCGAGAACTACTTTTCCATAAAATGACAATACGATCGCAAATATACTTGATGACATTCTCAAAATTACTAGTATCCACGTCTTCTGTATCCGGAATCATGCTGCCTCTGTACCAGTCGTAGATAGCCACAGATCAAATATAAAGCCCCTCGAAAAGGAACCGACGTAATTCGCATCTGAAAAATGAAAATAAAGTTTGCAATATTTTCATATAATTTTACGCCTTGGCCAACGCGCGGGTAGTAACAGGCTTATAACTCGGCAATCCGCAAGTTTCCGCAAGAAACTGTTTATGGCCTTTAGTCTAGACAAATTTTACTTTAAAATGATCAAAAAGTTATCATTAAGTACGATTAAGAACAAAGTTAAAAGTTTAAGTAAACAAAAACTTTGCTGTTTTTATAAATCAAATTTGGTCTTTGCGTGTATCCATCATAATTTTACATAAATATATCAAAATATATGTATTAATCAAATCGACATACCTGATTGTTGAAACTCCATTACAAAAATACAAACATAAATCACATTTTTTTTAGGAATAAGCCACTGAATTGTAGTTGAATTACGTTAACTTCCAAGCGCAACGCGCGGGGCCGTAACTTTGCAGGTTCGTAGAAAATAAACGCAACTGCTTATCGTGTGCCTGATTATCGCTAAAAATAGTACGGTTTCTTAGCAATGACATGACACCATTCAATATTTAAAAAGGCTACCCTCATTTTTTTGAATTATGACCTAGGGCGAAACCACCGTGGACTGGTCGGCTATTTGAGGAGAGGTGGTTTTCTCTCTGATAGGCAATATGGTTTCAGGCGGGGTCGATCAACAGAGGACGCCGCTGGTCTACTTACCAAAATAATAAGCTCAGCTTTAGACAATAAAAATTGTTGCGTGGCTGTGTTCCTTGACCTGGCTAAGGCCTTCGACACAGTCTCGATAGAGACTCTGTCTCGAAAGCTTGAAGCTATTGGTGTCAGAGGACTTGCCCTTGACTGGTTCCTGAGCTACCTAAGGCACCGCAAGCAATGTGTAAGAGCTGGGACAAACTTGAGCGATGAGCTAACACCTTTTTATGGTGTACCGCAAGGAAGCATTTTGGGTCCCACACTATTCTCCATTTATATCAACGACATCTTAGACCTTCACATAAAGAATGCGGAGGTGATTTGCTACGCTGATGACACTGTCGTCGTTTTTCAAGGCTCTTCCTGGAGTGGCGTTTTCGGTGGGGCAGAGTTGGGCTTTAAGGTTATAACAGACTGGCTGAGGTGGAATTCGGTTTAAAGATCTTTATTATTATAATTTTTTTGGAATTTGCTTGCACTTAATACTAAAAAAAAGAAATTTCTTCCTTTCTACAAAACTTCCGCCTCTGCACCGATGACCATCCCACCAATAAAGGTACACTCATGCTGAAACACCTTACTCATCTCTCCCCAACCTTCATGTGCCTGCACTGACTGCATCACCGCTGCTGACAGCATCCGTTACCTGGGAGTGGACTTTGACAGTAGATTATCGTTCAAGCATCATATTCACAACCTCTCAGGCCGAGTTCGTAAATCTATGTATATTATGAAGACCCTTCGATCCTCTTGCGACAAGAAAACGCTTCAAATGGTGTCTTGCGCGGTGTGTCAGTCAATACTTAGCTACTGCAGCCTTATCTGGGGAGGCGCAGCCAAAATTCACTTGATTTTATTGGAACGAGCTCAACGCGCTGTCATCAAGGTAATGCCTTCCTTACCTAACAAAAAAACCTACTCCACTGATATGCTGTACAAAGAGGCGGAAGTCCTAAGGGTTCGTCAGTTGTTTATTATTAAGGCTTTCACAACTGTCCACTCTGAAACCATTAACTCCGACACATATCCAGAACTTCTTAAGAGGAGGGTGTATAAAATTCCCATTGCTGGCACTAAATCTTTATTTGCCAAACGATATCCAAACTCCATTCTCCCACGTATTTATAACTATATTTGCAAGGTGTGTGATGTAAAATCGCTGCCGACATCGAAAGCCAAATCGGTGGTCCGCTCCTGGCTTATTACGAAGTCCTACGAGGACATCGAATCGATTCTACTGTAATCACCCACTCATGTGTGTGATTGTTGGTGAGTGGTTTCGATGTCCTCCTTAATTATTATATGTTTTTTTATACTCGCAGCACGCCAACATATGCACCCTCAGTCTGAGCTCACACGCACTCACACACAACACTCACACTAACACACACATATACATCATACACACACACACCCCCACACAGACATACTCCCAGATTGCATACCAAATGTCACTTATTGTACAACTTAAATTTGCATGTAACTTAATACTTCGGATACCCTCAAAAACAACCAATCTTTTGACGACCGCGCCCTGGTGCCCACGTCACGGGCCATGAGCCTAGTGTGGGGCCGCAGCCAATCTCATTAGACATACCATTAATATACCAGCTTTAAGTTTCTTTGTTTAATATTTGAGTGTAATAAGTGTAATAATCTAAATGTAATGTTTTTGATTAAATAATTTATTGTATTGTATTGTATTATTGTATATATGTACCTGGTCTAATTCCTTATACGTAGCTAGGCAATGTAGCATTTCGTCTGTCTGTCCGCGAGCGGCGAGCAAAATGGACGAGCTGCGAATGGCTCTCGAGCGACTTCGGCAGAGTACGTAGGATCGGTACCTGGGTAAGGATATAATGGTGATTATTTGAATGCGAGAACACCGTAGCAACTGTGTACCTAAGTAACATAATATGGCGTTAAACAAACGGTAAACCCACTTCAAATTCCCTTCGTTTTACACTTTTTTTAAGTTTTGCGGGATAAATACTAATCCCCTGGGAATAAAAATTGTATGTATCTTTGGGATAATTTTCTACACATTAGTGAAAGAATTTTCAAAATCGGTCCATAATTGGCGGAGATGTCGCGTAACAAACATACAAAAAAACATACGGACGTATTGAGAACATCCTCATTTTGAAGTCGGTTAAAAATAAAAAAAGATTCCAACTAATGCAGAAAATAGAAAAAAACCGTGACTTCTCGCTGAAAGGGAGTTCTTTTAGGCATCCGTAAATATAGTATAATGATAGTCGTTTATTGATTAGCGATCTAGGATCGATGTGATGTTAGCTGCAGAAACTTGTTGTGGGCGAAAATTCACCTACGACCCAAAAGGTTGCGCTGTAGGTTTTATGAAAATCCACTTGAAACGCAGAAGTTTGTGGGTTTTATTTTCGCCACGGGACTTTTGCCTATAATATTCGAAAATATTTGTTCCAAGACTAAATAGAATAGAATATTTATTTATTTTATAGGGTATACGTGTGTTTGTAAATGTTGCACCATTAAACCACACTAGGTTTGTGTTGGTACTCACACTCGTCATCGTCAGCCTATACACTGGTAGGTTCCCTTAGTCGGCTCTTACGACATCCACGGGTTGAGTTGGGAGGGGTCGATTGCGCGCACACAGCGCTGCGTTTCAATAATATCAATCCATAGCTGCTCACGCTCAGTCATCCAAACACATTCACACAGACAAAAATTTATTTACAACTACCCACTAATTTATCTACAATAACTATCCGGTCAATAATACAATATTGTTCTGTACTTACGGGATTATTTTGCTATACTACCTGTGGTAACTGATAACAGTTGGTTATGTGTCATTTACATTTACTGATAGCGTTTTGAATGATGTACCAAGAAACTCTACTGAGAACATCTATGTATAAATCTATATTACATTAAAGCGGGTACAATTAGTTTATTTATATTGTATACCATTCTCATCAAATAGATAAATTATAATTATATTATTTTAATATATATATATATATATATATTAATATAGATAGGACCTAGGTTACTAAATACCTACTCATGCTGGCCAGTGTGAGGTTAAACTGTTGCTGGACCTATGCATATTTATGTAGGTATTTTCTTTCTTATATTGTTACATCGACCTACATTGTCTACCTACTGTCTTTTAATACAATTACTCTGTCAGTTTTAATACAGACATATACCTACCTAGATATAAGTGGATGAGCTTACATGCTAGTATCTTTATATAACCTAATATAGCATTAAAGTTAGTTATTTTTCTTAGTTTCTCTGGTTTTAGGCTACATTGCATGCATATAATATAAGAATCAGATAAGAACCTAATAGGTAGAATAAAAAGCGACTACTTGCATGTATACAACACCATCCTACAAATTAAGTTATAAAAATGTCCCGAAGGAAGAGCATGACATCCTGCCGTAAAACAGTTTTTACTAGTACGGAGGACTGTCACCCTACTAAGGTTCTGGTACTGATGACATACCTACCAACCAAATAACAACAAAGTCGTAGGCTTAGAGTAAATAATCCGTGTTATTTTATTTACTTACACTTTTGTTTTATATAAAACGTACCTACTAATGTTTACCAAAATTCTATATTGTACCATAGGTTGGTACAGTACATAGTTAATATTTTGTAAGAAATAAATAAATGTTTATGTTTAAAAAAACTTACGAAGGCGGGGTATCCCAGCGTAGTACTAGATTACATCTAGGCAGGTCAATGCCCTCTTCCAACGCCGATGTAGTTAGAAGAAGGTTGCATTCGTGCATTCTGAATCTGCGTATAAAAAGATAAAAAATTCTCGTAGATACTTTTATTAAAATTGCTATACATATGTACTTATCTTGTAAACTTAATAACATAATGTTCGGACTTGTTGATATTTTCATTGGTTGGTTAGACCAACCAATGAAAATAGCAACAAATGTTGGTCTAACCAAAATGAAAATAGCAACAAGGTTTGGTCGAACCGACAATGAAAATAGCAACAAGGTTTGTTCGAACCGACAATGAAAATAGCAACAAGGTTTGGTCGAACCGACAATGAAAATAGCAACAAGGTTTGGTCGAACCGACAATGAAAATAGCAACAAGGTTTGTTCGAACCGACCATTGAAAATATCAACACGGTTTGGTCTAACCAACCAATGAAAATAGCAACTAGGTTTGGTCTAACTAACCAACCAATGAAAATAGCAACAAGCTTACTTCTTCAGCACCTCTTCGTGTCGTTTCCCTTGCTTCTGGCACTCTTTGAACTCTGCGATAGGCTCCACCGCGCAGTACTGACTGTTTATATACGAGACTGCGGGACGGGCACGGGATATGTCCTGCAACAGAGGAGGACATTGACACAGTAAGACAGTGTGAACCCCTATTTTTCACGTAATCATTCAAAATAATTGGTTAAAGTTTAAACCATTTTTTGGTAGATCACGTCACGAGTTTAACTAAACTCGTGACGTGATCTACCAAAAAATGGATCAACTAAAAAATTATTCAACTTTTAATGCAATATAACTACATTGCATTAAAAGTTGAATAATTTTTAAACGGAACGGGGGACAGCGGATTTTCGTGATACGTTTGGAATAGGCGCCTCTCGCGTGAAACGTTGGGAATAAAATAAATAAAAATTCTAAATTCGAATTAGATGAAAAAAGGAGCGAACACGGAAAAAAAATGAGCTATATGTGGAACAGTGTGGTTCAGTTCTGCGACTATATACTATCAACCTCATAGAAGACAATTTTATAGTTTGATATAAATTTTTTGGTTATTTACGGGCTGAAGGGATCGATTTTTACGTCACGATCCAGGGTACCACCACGGTGTTCCTTCCTCATACAGCCTATCCGATTTTTGTTTTTTTATGGGAATATACTTACCACAATACACAGGTACAGGATCTTAGCCAGCAGTGGTTCCTGTAGGAACACAAGCGCGCAGAGCGCGTCGCTGACCGCGTGCGCGGGACGCGCAGTGCGCGCCGCGCGACGCCCGCGCGGCCGAGAGCGAGAGTATAGCGGCTTTTCTCGTGTCTGGAATAAAATAATTTGACCTTTTCTTAGTGTACATTTATTGTATTTACGGAAATAAAGAATTTTTGATATTTGATATTTGAAGGTACTGTTTTGATAATAGCTGAGCGCAATCGAGAGCTATAACTAGTATAATTTTTGCAAATAGACCTTAAACTTTATAGAACTAGTAATTAAAGATAATATAAAATCTGTAAATAATATAATAATGTCCTCTTAGCCGAATTTCGACCACGGCGGCTATTCTCAACGGAGACTAGCCCGATGCGCAGAACATATTATAGTACAAAAGTGTGTGCGCAAACCACAGACATGATACTAGGCGCAAACACAGGTGCACACTATTCTCTCACTCTCATAATCCGATGGGACAGCAGACCGACACGACCGGAGAGAGGTCAGGCGCAGGACAACCCGCCAACTTCCTGACTCCGGGCTACTACAGCATTGGGGTTTTTCTAGCAAGAAAAACTGGTGATTTTTTCTACAACTATTGGCCCGACCCGGGATTTGCACCCGGGCCAATAGTTTTTATTACCAGCTGACCGCTAGACCAACGAGGCAGTCAAATGAAATAATAAACATTACAAAGGGTAATAGCCACTTACGTTGAGCAACCATTATGTAATTCATCACACCTGCATTATACAAATATGTTATAGTCAAAACCCGCCGATAATTCGACAAAATAACGCAAACTACACTAGTTGCAGTAAGAATGGCATAAATTTTAGTTGACTGGACTCAAACGTTAGTGTTGAAGGCTCTTTCCCGTTCCGTCCAAGACTTAACTTTTGTTAATCAAAAGTTAAATCTTGAACTTAACTTTTGTTAATCAGAAATTAACTCTTGGACTTAACTTTTGTTAGTCAAAAGTTAACTCTTGGACTTAACTTTTGTTAATCAGAAATTAACTCTTGGACTTAACTTTTGTTAGTCAAAAGTTAACTCTTGGACTTAACTTTTGTTAGTCAAAAGTTAACTCTTGGACTTAACTTTTGTTAGTCAAAAGTTAACTCTTGGACTTAACTTTTGTTAGTCAAAAGTTAACTCTTGGACTTAACTTTTGTTAATCAAATGTTAAATCTTGGACTTAACTTTTGTTTATCAAAAGTTAACTCTTGGACGGCACCGCAATTTTAAACTTACCTGAGACTTAAAAAGCGGATGGTTGGGAACCTTCCTCTCTTCGCTCCTAATATCAAGCTCTTTCAAATTCCATTGCACCACATTCAAGCGATCTTCTATCCTATCCCCCAGCGATTTAAAGTCGCATTTGTCTAAAACATTCAGCAACTTATCTCTAGGACTTTCTAAGGTCGTAACGTCATTACTTTTACTGTTTTTGTCATCTTCGTCATTATCTTTGCTCTTAGCGTCAATTTCATTAATCTTATCGTTATTTTCGTTAATTTTATCGTCATTTTCTTTAATCTTATCGTCATTTTTGCTTATCTTATCGTCATTTTCATTAAATTTAGCATCATTTTTCTCTCGATCGTCGAAATCGTTTTTTCTCTCGTATCTGACGTATGTACCATTTTCTATGCTTGCTTTTAGATCGGGTGGGGTGAATTTTTCTAGTATTTCTATTAATCTCAATAATTTTGGCGTAGAGAACAGTCTTATTTTATCCCAGTCATCGTATTGGCCGAGGACATTTTCGGAGTGGCATCTGTAATAAAAAACAATATTTTGTTGCTTCCTACTAATATTATATATGTCAACGTTTGTGTGAATGGATGGTTGGATGTATGGATGTTTGTTCTTCTTTCACTCAAAAACGACTGAACTGATCAAGCTGAAATTTGGTATGGGTATAGTTTTGGACCTGGAATAACATATACACTTGAGAGCAAAAAAATCGCACATTCATGATTTTTTGACATAACTAAAAAAAAACAAAAAATATTATGTTTCTGTAATGCAGATTCATAGTCTATTTTAATACCTATCCAGTGGTATCTGATTTGTCTTTCAATCATTACATAAAAATGCTTTTGTGGATCAATAACAAAAATGCATGTTTAGTAAAAAATTCTTTATTCAAGTATTGGTGTCAAAGTTATGAAATTAAAAGATAAAATTAATTTAAAGTTTGTTATTAATATCGAGTGTTCCCTCCCCTAGCCTGAATCACTGACTCCATCCGTGTTTTCATTGATGTTACTAGACTTTTGATAAAGTCTTGAGGAATAGCCTCCCATTCCTCTGCGATCGCCTGTTGCAGCTCCTGTAGAGTCGATGGAGGAGCATCTCGGCCTCGAACTCTTCTTTTCAGCTCGTCCCATAGATGTTCGATGGGATTGAGGTCTGGGCTTCGAGCTGGCCACTCCATAACGGTCACATCCACCTCTTGAAGGTACTCGATCACTATGCCAGCAGTATGCGGTCTTGCATTATCTTGCATAAACAGAAAGTTTTCGCCGATAAACCCAGCAAAAGGTACGACGTGGCTCTCGAGTACTTCCTCAATGTATCGTATGGATGTCAATCCTCTTGATTGGCGACCAGTATTCGGTCCGGTGATGAAGGCAAGCTCGGTTTTTGCTTCCATAGACATGCCTCCCCAAAACATGATTGATCCACCGCCATAGGCGACACGTTCTGTTATGCAGCATTGGGCAAATCGTTCTCCCGATCTTCTATACACCTTCCCCCGTCCGTCGTTGCCATGCAAGCACATCCTGCACTCATCAGAGAACAGGACTGCACTCCACTGCTCTTCGGTCCAATTCAAATGGTCTCGAGCGAACTGAAGGCGGGCTTCTCGGTGGGCTGGGGTCAATTTCGGCCCGTTTGCTGGCCTGTGTGCAGTCAGGCCACCTTCTCTCAATCGTCTTCTGACTGTCCACCGGCTAACTTCTACTTCACGAACTTCTTGAAGTCGTTGGCCCAGTTGAAATGCGTTCAAACGACGATTTCTTAAAGATGTCGTTATAAGAAAGCGGTTATCACGCTCTGTTGTAGCACGGGGACGGCCCGATCCTTGTCGCCGTTTGTAGCCACCAGTCTCTTGATACCTCTGGTATACACGCCGAACGGTAAATCGGCTCAAACTCAATTGTCGAGCCACTTGACTTTGCTTAAGCCCCGATTCAACAAGGGCAACCACTTGAGCGGCTACTTCTGGTGTAGTATCCATTTTCGTGTTCCGTTTGAAGCCAATATCAATAGAGAACCTTTCACACTGTACGTTGGTATGCAAATGATGACCATTCCCTCAATATGCACTCTTTTATACCTGCGATAAATCCCGCCGCCGGCCTTACCTGGATCGAGCGACATAAGGGGGTCTATTGTTTTGTTGCTAATGAGTTGTTTTTAAAGGTAAATGTCAACCCTTTATCAGTTCTGCGAATGCCTAGATTATGCACTTTAATTTAATTTTATTTTAATTTGCTGTAAGCTCCAAATAAAAAAAAAATTGAACTTTTAAGTAAAAATGTGCGGATGTGCGATTTTATTGCTCTCAAGTGTAGGTTACTTTTTTATCCCGATAAAACGCGGGCGAAGGCACGGGCAGCAGCAAGTATACTTAAAAAACAAAGTCAAGTCTGTTGGAACACTTATAACTCGATAACGGCTGGACCAATTTTTATGATCTTTGATTTGTTGGATTTGTCTACATCTTGATGGCAGAATAACTAAAAAAGTATAGACTTAAATTTCATGCGGGCGAAGCCGCGAGTACAGCTAGTAATTAAATAATAAATTTATCAATTGAAGCATATTTCACAAACTTTCAGCTGTATAATATTAGTAAGATAGTCTATCTTACTAATATTATACAGCTGAATGATGAAGCTGATCATGATGAAATTTGGCGTACATATAGATTCTATATTATATTACATAGCATAACTTAGATAATAGGCTACTTATCATATCGAAAATAAGCGTCCGAGGCCGCGGACAGAACCTAGTAAGCATTATATTCTTATATCATACTAGCAGCTGCCCGCGCCTTCGCGTTTTATCGGGATAAAAAATGGCCCATATGTCCAAGTCCCAAACTATACCCATACCGAATTTCAGCCTAATCAGTGCAGTAGTTTTTGAGTGAAAGAGGAAGAAACATCCATCCTTACAAAACTTTGACATTTATGATATTAGTAGGATCTCATATGCTATGGAAATTGCTAAACCATATTGTACCTTATTTTGACGAACAACGTAGTACAAAGTCGAAGAAGCAAGAAATGCCTTTCATACGGCACTTTTATCTTCAATTTCTCTAGTTTCCCTAGCAGAGAGAACGCCGCCTTGTCAGCTGCAAATGGACCTGAAAAACGTTACAAGAAATAAATAAATAATGCTGGACAATCAACACAGCATTATCTAGCCCCTAGCTAAGCAGAGCTTGTGTTATGGGTACTAGTGACTGATATACATAATACAATATATTAGAAAGATAGGTATATTTTTATTATACATACAAAATACCCAGAACACCCGGGATAAATAAATGCAGATCGTACAAACATTTGTCCCGAGGCGGGAATTTAACCCGCAACACCTGCGTCGCATCCCCGTATTCAGGGGAAGGTTGCGGGTTCAAGTCCCGCCGGAGTCGTAATTTTTTTGGGATATTATTAAATTCTTTTGATGCGGTCGTTTTAATAGAGTGATTTTAAAAGTGATTGTTAATGTATTCTGTAACTTTGTACCACACTAGGACCTGTCTGAAAACCAGCGCCGCTACTAGCTTAGGCTTGTAGCGGTACAATGCTGAGACAGGGAGTATTTTGGCCCCTCATCATCATCAGCCCATACACGTCCACTGCTGGACATAGGCCTCCCCCGTACGACGCCACAAATAGCGTTCCTGAGCCTCCTCCATCCATCGACTCTGCGACCGCTACGATGTCGTCGGTCCATCGAGTGGATGGTCTCCCATGTAGGGGGGGATTTGCCATAATCACCACGCTTGGCAGGCGGATTGGTGATCGCAGTGTTGGTGTTTAAAAATACTCAGAAGGAAGCTGCTGCCCTTCCTCTGGTAGGTTCCCTTAGTCGGCTCTTACGACATCCACGAGTTGAGTTGGAGGGGTCGATATTCGTACGCCGCGGCCCCACGGCCCCTATGTAACACTTTTCCTATCTATTTTCTTCATGTATAGTTCAAATGTATCTTGTTATTGCGTATTTAAGGGAATATCATAAATTAAACACGGATCAACAACTGAACTTTGTAATGGCCGACAATCAACTGGCGAGGCAACCTACCCTCATACATTTGATGGTGCACATATATCACATCCCTCCACCACTATTTTTTTTATAATATAATTTTAATAATATAATTCTATATTAAAAACATTAACTAGCTAACTAAACCTATTTAAAACTTATAATTAACAGGTTTCTTAGCCCTTCTAGTGGGATTCCGGCGGAGTTCCTCCTCCACACAATCAGAAGGATTTACTATACCGCGATCTCTGGCTTCGGAACTGGGTGAGCCAGCATCCAGAAACTCGTCATCAGACCCCTCAGACTCGACTTCTACTTCTTCCATACTACCATCTCTCGCAGGGGACGCGGTCGAGGTCGAAGCCGACTCCGGTAGTCATATTCGGTTCCGGTGCTGTATCAGCCTGCAGCTCGTTAGGTGGACCCGAAGGTTCAGTGCAACCTTCAAAATCGTCGTCTGGCTCTGATAACGAGTTCCCTTTGTAAACTAATAATTGATCTACATGTTTTCTTACGGTAATATTATCATCATATATAATAACATTATACATTCTTGAACCCAAACAATCTGTAACTATGCCATGTTTCCAAGTATGTTTAGTGCCGTTATTAAAATAATATTTTGTCAAAACTTTATCGCCTATTTTGAAACAAACATTTATTTTCCCTGCAAACTGTTTTGATTGATTCTCCTGCGCTTTAAGTACATTGGCCTTGGCCGCGGTCGAGGACGGTGAGGAAGGTACCTGTGACTCAGCGGTGGTTCTTAACAAGTCAAGCCGGCAACGCAAAGGACGACCAATCATTAACTGTGCTGGAGAAAATCCAGTAGACGAATGTATTGAATTTCTATAATCAAATAAAAACTTATTTAAAGCTTTTGACATGATCTTAGGATTTGAGTGTCTATTTAAGATCGATTTCAAACCATTTTTGATTGTTTTAACGCTGTTCTCTGCCTGTCCGTTCGACATTGGATGATACGGAGCCCCCGTCATATGTTGAATTCCATTCAATAAACAAAACGTTTCAAATTCATTCGAGCAGAAATTGGTAGCATTATCTGAAACCAAAACGCGGACTAAACCAAATCGGCTAAACATTTCGCACAGTTTGCTTATAACTGATTCACTATCTGTCTTTTGCATTAGGAAACATTCAACCCATTTAGAATGAGCGTCTACGGCGATAAGAAACTGCTTTTCATCTAACATAAACATATCTATGTGCACGCGTTCCCAAGCGCGCTCGGGGTATGGCCACGGTGCAAGCGGGACCTTAGGCGGGGTGCATCGGAGCGTGTTGCATATATTACATGAGCCAATCTTTTCTTCTATATGTTTATCTATGTTTGGCCACCACATGCGCATCCTAGCTTCGGATTTAGTTTTAACCACCCCGAAATGTGAGTTGTGTAATTCGTCTAATAGTTTTTCGCGGAAACAAGAAGGAATGATTATTTTGTGGCCACGTAAAATACACGGTTCTCTACTGCTAACTTTAATCGACATAAGAAAAACGGCCGTAAAACCGGATTCTTCACTTTTGCTGGCCAACCGTTTTTAATAAACCCGATCACCTTCTGCAATACATCGTCCCGACTTGTACCAATACGTATGTCATCGATAGTGATTGGCATACAAACACTTTCCCCTATAAAATTTATATACGACGTGTGATCAACATTGTCGCCCTCGCTGGCGTAAGCTGATACGGACCGCGACAGAAAATCGGCCACGTTATCCTGACTCTTTACATATTCAATATTGAAATTGTACGCTGATAAGAACAGTGCATACCTTTGAAGTCTGTTCGCTGCTAGTACGGGAACGCCCTTTTTATTACCGAATATCGACAACAGTGGTTTGTGGTCGGTGCGCAACACAAACGGTACTGTACGCCCGTATAGATAGTGATTAAACTTTTTAATCGCAAACACAATTGACGTAGCCTCCTTCTGAATTTGAGCATAGTTAAATTCAGGTTTGAGCAAGGATCGAGAAGCATACGCCACAACCCTCTCGGTGCCGCCGTCCGACTGTCGCTGGGCGAGCACGGCGCCCAGGCCGCTAGGGCCCGCGTCGCACGTCACTATGGTGGGGTACTCCGGGTGGTAGTGGGCTAATACACGATCCGACGCAAGCTCCTGCTTTATTCTTTTAAATGCGTCAGCATGAACCTTTTCCCACACCCATTTACAACCTTTTTTCAGTAAATTATTGAGAGGACTTAGAACCGACGATGTATTCGGTACAAAACACCGATAATAGTTAACCATTCCTAAAAATGACTTCAATTCATTTTGTAGTTGTTAGTAGGCGGGTTACAATTCACGATCGCTTTAATTTTATTGTTTGACTTATGCAAACCCTCCTTATCGATTACGTAGCCCAGGTACTCAATAGAACTTTTGAATAACTCGCATTTTTCGCGTTTTACCCGTAATCCGGCTTCCTGCAACCTACTCATAACCTGATCTAACCTCTCTAAATGCAGTATCCTGTTAGGTGCCGTGATTAAAATGTCATCTAAATAAATGCATACACCATCGATGTCTCCCAATAACTGTTCCATTGTGCGTTGAAATATGAAAGGCGCATTCGAAATTCCGAAATTGAGGCGATTATAGATATATAAGCCCCTGCGTGTGTTTACACAACACCATTTCTTTGAGTCATCAAGCTCCAATTGAAGGTAAGCCAATTTTAAGTCTAACTTGCTAAATTCTTCTCCCCCGTGCAATTTAGCAAACAAGTCTTCAATCCGTGGAAGGGTAAAGTTATCCACGTATAAAGCTTTGTTTAATGTAACCGAAAAATCACCACAAATCCTTACCTTTCCATCAGGCTTTAGAACTGGTACTATAGAAGTAGCAACGTCCGAATGATCTACCTTTTCTATTATACCTGCCGCCAACAAACGGTCCAATTCTTCTTCTATTTTAGGTTTCAAAGCTAATGGTACAGGTCTTGGTTTAAAAAACTTTAACTGCACATCCGGTTTCAGTTTTAAACTAACTTTATATTTATTAAACCTTCCTAATTCTTCCGAGAATAAGTTAGAATATTTTTTCATCAACCATTCGTCGGCGGCGGCGGCAGCGGGAAGGTCGTGGTCATTTATCATTGAAACGTTATTACAATTTATCTTACTGCACAGATGTAATTGGAACAACCTCATAAAATCGCGCCCTAAAAGAGGCAGAACATTTCTCTTTTGTTTTAATAACAAAGAAAACTACCTGTTCCGTACGGCTTTCAAAACTAACCGGTACCGATACACAACCCATTGGAGCTATTTTCACCCCTGTATAAAAGTTAAAAACTTCTTTGCATGGCTGCAACGGATAAGACTGGTTATCGCTCCCGAACAGCTGTTGATAGATAACGGCCGGCAAGACAGAAACAGCACTACCGCAATCAATTTCACATTGAATTTCTTTATTATTTATTATGATTTTTCGCGAGATTGGTTCGTCCCTAATCGGCGAGCGTTTAAATTAAATAAACTGTAAATACCTTCATCAGCGCCCTCGTCGTCCGTTCCTATAAAATTGCTATCACTTAGCTTTGCACACTCTTTTTAGATGTCCTCTTTTATTACACTTTTTACAGATATAATTAGCAAACCGGCACTGATCTTTTGTGTGATTTTTATAACCGCACACCTCACAACACTTCGACACTCGCGTATTATCTTTATCAGTAGACGAAGAACCCGCTCCTCGCTGCATCGCAAATACTGGCTGCCCTTGCGCGTTCAGCTCCGAAGCTCCAGCAGCACTCGCGGCGGCCGCCGCGGCGTTGCCAGACCGCGCGGTCTGCAACGCCGCGCGAGCACACCTCACGCCCTGCGCCAGCTCCAATGCCTTGTTGAACGTCAATGTTTCGATGCTTTCCGCAAACAACTTTTCCTTTTCTTTAATTTTTTCTAACCCTAGGACAAACCTGTCACGTAAGGCCATTTCTAGTTCACTCTTGAACCCACAATATTGCGCCAAATTACGCACTCGCGCCGCCCATTCAGATAGGTCTTCTCCCGGCCTTTGTTCCGCCTTGTAGAACTTGTAACGTTCTGCAAACGTACTTTTCTTTGATTGGAAATGGACGTTCAACTTTTCTAGAAGCACTGAGAACTCGATGGTATCCAAGTCTGCAGGAAAAACCAAATCTCTTGCAACGCGGTGGGTATCTTCCGTTAGTGCCGTAAAAGCACCAGAGCTCGTCTCTTCAGGCCAGACTTGTCGGTGTCGTCTTTAATATCGTTCGCCGCACAGTCCTGTGTAAAGCGACTCTTGAAAATGCTCCATTCTTGCACACGGTGATCAAATGAGAGATTGCCGCCGAAACTCATTGTTTGGTGTTCACTCGTCGTAACAAACACTTGTTACAACGCCCCAACACAAATATAACACACGTAGATTACAATCGTCGCCAAATATTGCGTATTTAAGGGAATATCATAAATTAAACACGGATCAACAACTGAACTTTGTAATGGCCGACAATCAACTGGCGAGGCAACCTACCCTCATACATTTGATGGTGCACATATATCACACTTGTACTTTCCCACTGTCTGTAATGTATCGTGTTGTGCGTGTGTTATGTATGGCCAAATAATATATTTTCTTTCTACTTTCTTTCTTTATTCAAGATTTCTTTCTCTAAGGTTTGCTGGAAGAAAACTCTTTTTCAGGGTTAAGCTCGCCTATGTACATAATCTTTTTAGATAAGTTGATAAAATGTATTATTGTGTACAATAAAGAATTAAAGAAGAGGAAGGTTTAATGTATAGTTTAGTATCAGCATTGCACCCGTGCGAAGCCGGGGCGGGTCGCTAGTTATCTATATTATAAAAGCTCAAACTTACCTAATTCGTCCAAAATGTACAGGAACTCTTTGATAACCTGCCTCGGCTCGATGGTCGGGTTAGGAATGTTCTTGAACTCCTCGTACAATTCCTCCCCATATATCTCTGTTGGGTCGTGTCTGCAACCAAATAATTTATTATTATTTATTTATATGCAACAAAACAAATGCTATATAATATTAACCATTTCATGCAAGTAAAATTTTGGCATCACCTATTTTACAATTGAGAGAGAGAGAGCTAATTAATTTACCCATAAAGAAAATATATGTAGATAACTTATTAACTAAACAATACTTAAATCTAAATAGTAGGTAACACAGAAAAAAAATATGAGATGATAAGGGTAAAATGGGTCAGCCTGTTGCAGTATTGGAGCACCGACCGTTAGTAATAGTGCTAGCAGCATACTGCGCTGGTTTTCAGGCAGGCCCGTGAGAGTGAAGTCTGCTAGCACTATTACTAACGGTGGGTAACATTATACATTTTGACAATTTAGGTAGGTAGGTACTCACAGTAAAACTATTGAAATGCCTTAAAATTGACAATAATACCTTATTTAATAACAATAATACGATACAACTTTAGGCTAAAGGAGATTAATCATCTAGCAAGCAACATAAAAAAAATAGTGAAAGACACCAGATAAATTGGCATCCTTAAATAAATTGCACCTATTACTATTTCACTACATTTATTTTAAATCTCGTTAAATACATTTTTTACTATAGAAAATACAATACGTAACATATAAAACTAATCTACAGTAAAAAATGTATCAAAACGGTGGATCACCGGCCGCGAAGCTAGGCTCAAGCGGCCGGTGCCTAGGACTGCAGAGAGAGGAACTTCCTGACAATACGCGCAGAGTCCAAGAGTACCGCCTTTTGAATCTGACCCTTGATCCAACTTCCTAGCAAGAGTCTCTTAAGATGTTGATCGAGGCTCTTCGCTATTACGCCATTAACTGAAACGACTATCGAAACGATGGTCGCTGAATCAACATCCCGCATGCTGACAACCTCGTTAGCCAAGTCAAGATATTTACTGAGTTTATCTTTCTCAGCTTTAACGAGGTTAGCATCATGTGGTATGGTGACATCAGCGAGCACCGCCCTCCGTTCTAACCGATCTATCAGTACAATATCAGGCTTATTCGCGAGAATATTCCTGTCTGTAATGATAGATCGGTCCCAATAGAGCGTGGCACGGCCGTTTTCGAGAACTGGCACCGGTGTGTCTATTACTATTATTATTACATTTAATTTTTTTTGCCCTTGTCCTATCCCTTGTGGTTATAGTTAGAAAGCTAGTATAAATTTGAAATGAATGTAACATCTACATGCTTATCTTAGTAGAACATAATTGAAACTAAATATTATTAACATCTGTGTAACCTACATTATATGCCGTGGGGTCGCGGCGTACGAATATCGACCCCTCCAACTCAACCCGTGGATGTCGTAAAAGCCGACTAAGGGAACCTACCAGAGGAAGGGCAGCAGCTTCCTTCTGAGTATTTTTAAACACCAACACTGCGATCACCAATCCGCCTGCCAAGCGTGGTGATTATGGCAAATCCCCCCCTACATGGGAGACCATCCACTCGATGGACCGACGACATCGTAGCGGTCGCAGGGAGTCTATGGATGGAGGCGGCTCAGGACCGCTATTTGTGGCGTCGTATGGGGGAGGCCTATATCCAGCAGTGGAAGTGTATGGACTGATATGATGAACTTACATTGTGTTCAAGCAAATATATGATCTTTATCTTTTATCTTTATGAAATCCTACTAATATTATAAATATCAAAGTTTTTGACTATAGATGTTTATTCGGGTCCATCTGACAAAACCTACTTAGCAAAATGACTAGCTAGCAATACGTCAGCACCTCATCTTCTCTTCATAGCATTTGAACGACATCGGTAAACTGACTTGGTAGCAAAAAGACTACTTTTTCAAAAGTACTGTTAGTAACAATAACATTTTATTTAGAAAAAATATGTTTAATAACCAACAAAAAGAAAAGATTATTCTTGTTTTTATAACATAAAAATTACACTAAGAATTATACTTAAACATTAGTTTTAAACCCCTCATTGAAAGAGTTGTTTTTACCCTTAAATAAAAAAAATTTTAATCGGCTTGCTAAAATTTAAAAAAATATGTTTCTAATGGTTCTGATGAAGAATTTGCTTTTTAATTTCAAAAATGTTTTCTAAGAACTGCATCTCATTGATGTGTCCATGTTTCAGTGATGTAATTTCATTTTTGAGCATTTTATCAAATTGTATGTGGCGACGCAACCGTCGTGATTTGTTAAAATAGTGCTGCTTGATAGCAATATCTTTCAAGCGTGCTTCTTTTCGCAGGATATACAAAAATAAAAGCAACGTGGCCTTATGTGGGATCCGGACGTTAAGGCGTCTGTGCCAGCTCTCCATGCCATTGTTCGTTCTATGCCTTTCAGTAGCACAACAAATGAGTGAAAATGATTTTTCCCATTGCCGTTTGAAGTATTTAATGAACTTGTCATTACGTGCGGTTTTTGGAGCTCGATTCATTATTGCTCTCCAGCCAGCGTCTATATATTTAATTGGCAATAAAGGCAAATTTGCTGTATGTCTAATAATTTCATTTTTAACCTTAAGTTCGCGGCCCTTTTTCCAAACTGCTCGATTGTAGTGGTAAAAACAGCCCGTAACAACTGCCCTTGGAAACACTGCTTTAAAGGCGTTCATAAGACCTGCTTCATAGTCGCATTTGAAATTGCGAATATCAATATTGAGTACATCTCGTATGAGTGTAAAAAGCCTTATGTACGTGACTTCCGTCTTGTTAGGGAGCAAGGCGTATATAACGGGCAATATATTAGTGTACTCACTAGAACTATTCAAATCCACATGTATCGAAAAAAATTGAAAAAATGGTTTCGGACACCTTTTAAATGTTCCGTCGCCGAAGAAATATTGATTACGTAATACTTTCAAAGTTTTTTTGGCTATCTTGGAGCAAAACAACAATATTTTGTCATCTCCGCCATCATCTGCTACCAAAAAATCAGACGCCATAATTTTGGGTATGACTACTTCTTGTATTTTCTTGAATTCCGTTCTTTTCACATTCAAAGTTTTCTTCCGGGCTCTATATAGGTTATCTTTCACTTCCGAGTAAGATGGCATTATTAAATTTTCGGACCCTTTTATTGACGACTGTATGAGAACATGTCTTTCAAATATTTTCTTAACCGGTTCCATTTTACTACAAACTTCTTGACGGCACAAATCCATCATCAACGCTCTCTTATTGTCGTCTGGATGAGGTGCACAACAGTGAGAACTTTTTCGTACTATCTTATCTTTAGTGTCATTTAAAGTCACTGAAGCGGAACATTCACCTTTATTTACGCACCTCCACAAGCTTCCATTTTTATTGTTTTTAGCAAAATTATATCTATGGCTGTTATGAAGAAGTGCTTGTTTTCCTTTTTGATTTGTAATAAATTTAAGGTTATCCGGCATTTTCTTGGCTTTCACTGCTTACGCTTATATTACAACCAAATGAATCAATAACAATGAAACAATATTCGATGTTATCTTTCAAGCATACTTCAACATGACAGCTTCCTTCTTAATTTATAATTGACCAGTCTTGTTTTCAAACTACGAAGTTTGAAACCATGAAGTATTAACACCGTTGTAGCCGATTTCGTATTTTTTGTTCAAAAAGTACTAGTTAGCAACATGATTTTCTAAGAGGTAATAGTTAATGTATATATACTTACTTGAAATTATATTTAGTTTAGCGTACATAAAGGAAAGCTAATAATTACCTTTTTGAAACTTCTGTAACCCTAGTACTTTTCAGAAACCGAATCAGGATGCAACATTATAATATATATGATATTTAAACCATAACCACTGCTCATTCTAACAAGTCTTAAAATTTCAGTATTTAGTAAACACGACATGATTAGGATTTCAACTTTTTGTAAATGACTGTACCTGTTTTGAAAAAGTAGTCTTTTTGCTACCAAGTCAATTTAGCGATGTAGTTCAAATGCTATGAAGAGAAGATGAAGTGCTGACGTATTGCTAGCTAGTCATTTTGCTAAGTAGGTTTTGTCAGATGGACCCGTTTATTCGAACCTCTTTCATGCAAAAACTACAGAACTAATTGGGCTGAAATTTGGTGGGTCTGAATATTCTTACCCATACGGGTATAGTTTGGGACCTGGAATAACATAGTCTATTTATTATAAATAAATAATACTGGACAATTGACAGAGCCCCAAGCTAAGCAGACCTTGTGTTATGGGTACTAGATAACTGGTATACATAATACAATATATTACATATATAGATATTTTTTATTATACATAGAAAACGACCAGAACACCCTGAACAAACCCGCAACCTGCGTCGAAAGCGGACCTTCGCCCACTGCGCCACAGAGGCTATCCTAATAAAACGCGGGTGAATGTGCAGGCAGCAGCTAGTAAATAAATGGTGCTGGACAATCCACACAGTAACATCTAGCCCCAAGGTAAGCAGAATAAGTCAAGAACAGCAAAGTAATCTCTGAGAAGTGGCAGGGCTGGCAGCTCTGAAATAACCGAAATAACCGATAACGGTTGGCGAAACCGTGTTAAGTATTTTAAAATAATAAAATGCATACAAACAATATGTCATTTCGCTAACAGCGAGCAGAGAATTATGAACATTATTTCCACGTGGATAAAACTCCAAGTTGATTGGGTAAAATCGAGTAAGGTATCTGTTACGAAGTAACATTACCTATAATTATTTACAATTACTCAGATTCAAAAACCTGGATATTTTTTGTATACAAAGGTGTTACAAAATCCAAGGAATATTGGTGGAAAATATTTAACGATATTGGTATCATCAAAGCAAAGCACAGAAGCTCGAAACAATTTTTCGTTTTGAAAGCTATCATTCATCACTTAATTGATATTTCGTTCGTTTTCGAATATATATATTTTTTGCTACAGATTTGATTATGCTTTGTTGAAGTTTGTGTTTTAGTGATAATTTTGCTTTTACCTTGTTTTCTGTTATTGTTATCCGTTTTTGATAAGTTTTCTTTCACAATTGTCTTTGTTTTTTGAAGGCTTTCATTCATCAATTAATATTTATTGAAAAAGAAAATAACAATCAAATAATATAACAAATTAAACTAGTATTTACAATTGAAACAATTGAGCTAACTGCAGACTGTTGCAAACAATCTATAGATAGCTCAACTGGTCCATATCTATACCAGTCGGAAGCGTCCCCATGACGCTGGCTGCATTGCCTCGCTGTATGGCAATGCTAATGCGCTGCGCCAGATACTCACCTGCTTTCGGGTCACGCGTCGCGTCGCTTCGACCAGGCGATCAGATAATTTTTTGAAAACCCGGGAGCCTCGGTACCCCACGGACCTAGGGTCTCGACTCCAAGGGCAGCAAATGCGTAGGCTCTGTCGAGACCTGCATATTTGCGACTCTTGAGGTCCTCGGCCAAATCTGCCGACGAACCAGCCCTCACGGATGTCCTTGAAAGATGGCAAGGCGCAAGTGTGTCGACACATGTAGCGTCCCATACAATAGGCCTCCCCAGCTCCCAAGGGACTAAAGTCATGCCGTCAGGCCTCTTACCATCGTCACGCAACAGACCATTCGTTTCGAGAATAGCTGGTACGCTAGCGGTGACAAAGGCCCGCCGGATGATGTCGTTAAGGCTAGCATGGCGAGATATCCGACCGGCAGCCCTAGTACACGATAATCCGTGATGACCAAGTTGTTCGACAACAGTACCGCACTGACATTGATGAGGCGCGCAACACCTTGCACCCAACCGAAGGCATGTTGCTATACGGAAAGTTACGGGATCCAATAGAGTGCCAGTATTATATGAAGGAAGTGCTTGCAACCAATGTCCTGACTCCCATTTAGAAACGGCCAGGAGACGGGCGCAATCTGCAGAGCTGGAGCACGTTTGTCACAAACAATTCCGTGTCAACTCACACAGAGGCCCGTCCCATTGCCGTTGGGACAAAAGAGATTTCGGAGGAGCAGCATCAGGGCAAGCACTATGCCAAGCCATTCGAGCCTCGTTTAAAAACGAAATTTTGAATGAATTTCCAGGTGAGACCAAAGACGGCTTTAAAATTTTTTCCACTAAAGAACTAGTGCTGTACTCGGAAGACAAGAACGCTGGCAGGGCTACACTTGAAATTTTGCGGATACCTAAGCCTCCCAATTTGACAAGCAGGGAGGCCTGCGACCATGCCTTGTCATCCAAACAGATATTCAAAACCGATGATAAAGTATTCTTTATTATGTTGTCTAAGCCTTCCAAGAGCTCGCTGTGTTTCCACAGTTGAGAACATCTCAAAGAATACGTCAAAGGTACCAATAAGCAAAATTGAATAATTGTAAAAGCCATATGGCTATTAATTTTGAGAAGTCTGTCCAAGGTTTTGTTGAAATTTTGAATTTTCTCATCTACAAATGACTGAAAAGACTCATCAAAAATTGGTGAACCAAGGAGGCGAAGTGAACATTTATCTACAACTGTAAGGTTGGGAGCCAAACTATTAAAATTTATTATGATATTGTTTTTGTCTACACAAGAGTCCGAAATAAAAAGCTCGCACTTTGAACAATTTAGTTCTAAGCCGAAATTCATCTGTGATGATTTTTAGATCATTAAAAACTGTGTCCTTGTCTCCCCCTATCGTTCCGTCATCTAAATACCAAACATTAAGTTTGGATTTAAGACGTTGAATTACTGGTCGGATAGCATGGCTAAAAATGGCCGGACCAAGAGGGTCGCCCTGCTGACAACCAACCGCAGACGATATCAATTAATTGATATCTCGTTCGTTTTAGAATGCTTTAAACATTTTTTGCTACACATATGTGATTATGCGTTGTTGAAGTATGTGTTTTAGTTTTTAGTGATAACTTTACTGTTACCCTAAATCATAAAATATCTTGGATTCTAAATCGGAGTATACTCTGTGGCAATGCTGCCGCCAAATCTGTCAATCTCGTATTAATCACTTGGCTGGCGGATTGGTGATCGCAGTCTAGGTGCTGAATAATGGAAGCTGCTGCTCTTCCTCTGGTAGGTTCCCTTAGTCGATTCAGACATTCACGGGCTGAGTTGGAGGGGTCGTTTCTAACGACACGATCGCCACAGCTTGAAAGTTCCTATGAACTCTTACCTATGATCCTCCAGAAACTCCAGCACCTCTCCGACAGTATCCTTCATGTAGCTCTGCAGTTCTACATACTCTTTTGAAAGCTCAACCACAGAGGTTTTAGTGTCGTATTCTATTAGCACCTCTTTGGGTTTTGTTGTGGGTCCGGACATTCTGGAACGAGTAAACACCACACTAAGACCACTGATACCTTTCAATACCAGCATTCACAGGGCAAGGCGGTGTGCATGGCTCTCAACTGTTATTGCACATGATGTAGTCATACTGTTAATTTTTATAATAAACTAGCTGCTGCCCGCGCCTTCGTCCGCGTTTTATCGGAATAAAAAAAGCCGTTGTTATTCCAGGTGCCAAACTATACCCATACCAAATTTCAGCCTAATCGGTTCAGTAGTTTTTGCGTGAAAGAGTAACAAATATCCATCCATACAAACTTTGACATTTATAATATTAGTAGGATTGTTTTTTTTATTTATATTTATCATACGGATGTATGGATGGATGTTTGTTAACTTTTCACTCTAAAACTACTGAACGGATTGGGCTGAAATTTTACATACGGATAATTCTAGGCCTGGAATCAAACATAGGTTACTTTTTATCCCATGGGATAAAATCCCCTTTAAACGATTCAGCGAAACAACGCGTGCGATGCCGCGAGCAGAAACTAGTTCACTGTCCAATTTCACTATTTGCTGCCAAAACTAAGTTCAGCTTGATTGAGTTCCAATTCGTAACAACCGTTATCATACCGCACTGGCGATTACATTATATAGTATATTGACTTGTCTAAGTGTTTATTTTGTAAGCCTAAAGAAATAAAGTTATTGATTCTGATTCTGATTGGCGAGCGATTTCAAATCGATTTGTGCAGCGAGCCGCGACGTGGTCGCCGCGTCGACGCGGCGACCACGTCGCGGCCGCGTATGTTTTGAAAACTGACGTCGACAGCGCTAACCAACTCCGCCACGAAACGAAATCAAGTACCCGACGAGACGTCCCGATTTCGACTCGTCGGTCGGGTACTTGATTTCGTAGCACAGTTGGTTAGCGCAGTCCCGTACAGAGGCGCGAGGTACAAGGTGGCGGGTTCAAATCCCGTCGATATCGTAAATTTTTGTGATATTTAATTTCTTTAAGGTTCATTTTATCTAACCTTTTACATCCATCAATATCCTCAGCCAGGTCCATCTCACAGCACAACTCTTTCTCCAGCTCATCAATCTTGTACTCCAGTTTAGAGTACATTTGAAAGTCGTCCAGATTCTCCTGAGCACCCAGCTCCTTCAGCCTAGTTTCTACAGCTGGTTTGACATAGTCATTTGCTTCTGGTGAGGGGTGCAGAGGTAAGAGCGCGGTGTCTGTGGAAGGTTCTTCGTTTTCCTGTAAAAGAAAAGAATAAATAAAAACTATCTGACTGTGGAATAATGCCAGATAAAAGTAACAAGCTAATTGTACTAGAATCGGCGACCCAAATAAATAATGCAGGACAATTCACACAGCATCATCTAGCCCCAAGCAAATCAGAGCTTGTGTTTTGGGTACTAGATGTGTGATATACTTAACACAATACATTACATAAATAATGCAGGCGAAAATTATCTGAGCGCCTGGGGCTCAGATATTTTTTTTAAAACCCGGAGAGCCTGGGTACCCCACGGAACTAGGGTCTCGGTATTGATATGGACCAGTTGAGCTACCTGTAGATTGTTTGCAACAGCAAATAGTTAGCTCAATTGTTTCAATCGTAAATACTAGTTCTAATTTGTTTCTGTTATTTTCTTTGTGACTACATTTATCGTATTAATAATCATACCTCATTATCAGCGTCATGGGAATCCTCCTCAACATTATCGTCAGTTTTGGGTGTGCTGAATAATGGGTAGGTGATAGCCAGGATTCTTGGTCTTTTGTCCTCTTCTGACTGCTTGTATACTTTCATAATCTGAAAGGAAATAGTTATTTGTATTTACACGTCAGGCCAGCCAGCACTGCCAAAACCACGCGTATTAATACTTTCCAGATTTATAGTAACCTCATTTGATTAAAAAACCAACCACCAAAATCATCACAAAAGACTGGAAGAGAGAAAAGAGAAATAGTTATTTGAATTTACGTCAGGCCAGCCAGCACTGCCAAAACCACGTAATTATACTTTCGAGACTTAAAATAGCAAAACATAAAGTCATTTGATAAAAAAATGCGAGAATAATTGTGCTGAGATTATGTTCCGTCTGACGGCCTCGAATAACCGGTGCCGACCTGTCAATAGTCCGATTGAAAATCAGCTTAAATTTTATGCAGTCACTTTATTCCTGAATACAAACCTGTGTGTGCGTGTGTGTATATATATATATATATATATATATAAACTTATAACATTACTTGCTTTATATTTCAGATATAACTAGGAACCCACCCCGGCTTCCCACGGGTAGTAGAGCATATTATGCCTGCATGTTTTATAGCCTAAGATAGGTTATGGTAAGCTATCTTTTAAAATACATATATGTTATTATACCATCGCGGACTTTTTGTAGATCTATAAAAGAAGAATATTCAACATTCCATTGTTTTGTTATATCTCAATGGGATTAGGCAGCGTTGCCCAGGCGGCTTGACTTTTTCCGACAATTCCAACAATTATCATTATATTTCTAAAAATCATTTTGTTGATTTCCCTAGTTAACCGAAGGGTAAATAGAACACTAGAAATAGGAATAGTCTTTGTGGTCCCAGTTGTTATTTTCAAATGTGTGCACAAAGCTGTTGCAATTCCTACTCTTTTTATTTCATTGTTTTGTTTATATTTTATATCAACACCGTTGTCAATGTATTTCCTTTAACTGTTTATCTTTATTTATACCTGTCTTCTATATTCCGTGACGTCACGAAACGGCTCTGTCGGAAGACCAGCGTTGGTTGTACACACATACGTATACAACTAACCCATGCTGAGACAGGGACCTTTTTGTGACTCTAGCAAACTGTTTTCTTTTTTATGTTCATTTCTTTATAATTGTATGTGTCTGAGTTACAAATAAACGTTTCTATTCTATTCTATTTCAACCAATTTACACAAAACCTTGACAAATTACATACCTAAAGCTTCCTCATGAATCACTGCAACTGCATGAAATTCCGTTCAGTAGTTAGTTTAGTTTCAGTGTTCAGGAGTTTATCGCGAACAGACAAACAAACAGACGCAGTGGAGGACTTGGTTTTATAACATCATTATCATCATATCAGCCCATACTCGTCCACAGCTGGATATAGGCCTCCCACATACGACGCCACAAATAGCGGTCCTGAGCCGCCTCCATCCATAGACTACCTGCGACCGCTACGATGTCGTCGATCCATCGAGTGGATGGTCTCCGATGTAACATATTATAACATCTAGTGATACAATGCAGGACAACAATAAGATGCAAAGACGCCTGCTGAAGCTAGTACTTACATATTGCAAGTGTCCATCTTTGTATATCGTGTGACAGCTGTCAATCACCATGATATTAATCTGGGACATCTTCAGCATTCCATCCTCTAAGATCTGATGAAGAACCTCTGAAGTACAGACCAGTACCTGAAATTTTACTGTAATTTTAGGCCCACTTTATTTATAACGTTTCATCCCTTAACGAGGACTTACCAGGCGTTTCCCTCTACTCTAGAGCATCATCAAGCAGCGTGCCCCCGCCACCTCCACAACCAGCGCCCGAACCACGCACAGTGGTCTCTCGCCCGCAGTGTGGGCCGCGTCGCTGAATGAGCTAGAACTTCTTCTTTCCGGCCCTTGTTGGGGGCACGGAGGGAGGCCTCGAGGCTATGCCTCTTTACCCCGGCTTCAACTCGAGAGGTGACGACCCCTCGGTCCTTGGGTTGAGCGCTGGGCTCTTTTGCGCTGGGTTTTTTTTTTTTTTTTTTTTTTTTTTTTTTTAGGCTGCATTTTTTTTATGATTTAGTATTGTTTTTTTTTATTTTTTATTTTATAATACAACCCAAGGACTCACGGAGGTTCTGCGGGGACTAGGTCCCGCGGCAGGGGTCGCCACGGACGATCGTTGTCCGGAGGCCGGGGCAGGTGAGGCGCGAGGTGGCGGAGGTGTGCGTGCCTTCCGTTGTCGGCGCGGTCGTACATTCGACGCGCCGACTGGACGACAAACTCTTCGATGCTTTGGACCTGCAGGTCGCGGGCGATGACGTCGTTCCTGACGTAGCGGCCCGCGCCCGTGCAGATCCTGAGGGAGATGTTTTGCAGCGCCTGGACCCGGTCTTTGTTGGTTTGCGATAGCAGCGCATACCAGGCCGGCGCTGCATATGTGAGTCGGGACCGGACGTAGCCTTTGTAGACCCGCACTTTGGTCCTCAGAGGCAGTCGAGAGTCTAGGACAGGACGGAGGAGCGCTCTGGCGACGCGCGCTTGTTGTAGCGCGCGGTCAACCTGTGGCTGCATCCTCAACGACCTGTCAATCTCGATGCCGAGGTACCGCGTGTGCGAGCTCCAGGCCACGCTCTGGCCCCGAAGTTGTAGTTGTGGTGGGTGGCGGATGCGGCGGGAGACAAATAGCGCAGCCGTCTTGCCCACATTGACGGCCATGCGCCATTTGTCCAGCCAGGGCGGCAGGATGTCGAGCAGCCTCTGCATCCTGCGGGCTGCGATGGTGGGGCTGGTGGATGAGGCGAAGTAGGCGCTGTCGTCGGCGAATAGCGCTAGCGACACATCCCTCTCCCCGGGGCGTAGGTGGCCCTCCAGGGTGGGGATGTCGTCGGTGTAGAGCGCGTATAACGCCGGCGACAGACAGCTACCCTGCGGTACACCAGCTGCAATGGACCTTGTTGAGGATGTGGCTCCCTCGACTGCGACAAAGAACCGCCGGTTGTCCAGGAAGGAAGCCACGATCCTCACGAGAGCTGGCGGCGTCGGGGTTTGCAGGAGCTTGTACAGAACGCCGGGGTGCCAGACTCGGTCGAAAGCCTTCTCCACGTCCAGAAAGACTCCGACCGTGCAGCGCCCGGCGTTGTGCTCGACTGCGAGGTGGTGCAGCACCCTGGTGAGCTGCAGAGTGGTGGAGTGGCCGCTCCTGAAGCCGAATTGCTCCGGGCGCGGCTCGGTGGTAGGAGCCAGGCGCCCCAGAAGCAGGCGCTCCAGGAGCTTGGCCACTGTTGGCAGCAGGGTGATGGGGCGGTAGCTGGCCGGGAGTCGATGGTCTTTGCCCGGCTTGGGCAGCACTATGACCCGCCCGGTCTTCCAGGAGTCCGGGAAGTGGCCCGTCCGGAGGATCCCGTTGAAGAGCCGGGCGAGTGCGGTGACTCCGCGGCGAGGCAGCTGTGCGAGGGCCATGTTGGGGATCCCGTCATAGCCTGGCGCCTTCCGCCTGGGTAGGCGGAGGACGGCCTTCCGCACCTCGGCAGGGGAGATGAAGTACTCCCCGCCTAGGGGCGGTGTCGGGCCAGACAGGAAATCCCTCACGGTCTCCTCGACCTGTTGGTGGTGGGCCAGGGTCTCGAACGAGGCGACGTCCGAGACGGGGTGTGGCGTGAACTGCTCCGCCAGATGGTCGGCCAGTATTTCGGCTCGATCGGCGGGAGCAAAGCGCCGGACCCCATCTCGGTCCAGCAGTGGGTAGATGGGGGCAGGCTGGCGCGTGAGGGCCCGGTTCAGCGCGTACAGGTTGGTGTCGTGTTCGGAGGCTCGGTCGATCGTTCGATCCCAAGTCTCCCCACGCCAAGCCTGTACTGCGGCCGAGAGCTCCGCTGTCAGCCTGTTCAGCGTGGTTTTCAGCTGTGGGCAGCGGGAGCGCGCCCACTCGCGTCGGAGGTCGCGCTTACGCGCGATTTGTCGCTGCAGGTCAGGTGGGAGGACGCTGCGCCTGCCTTGGCGCCTGGTGATGGTGGTGGAGGAGGCCTCTTTGGCCTCCTTGATGCGCGCCAACAGTGCAGAGGCCTCGGCCTCCACTTCCGCCGGCGTTTGTAGTGGTCCGACGTCCACGGACTCTAGCGCCTTGGCGTACGCTACCCAGTCGGTCCTCACGCCCAGGGGCCGCGGGGCAGTGAAGTCCGCGGTCAGGTCGAGCGTTATGAGGAGTGGGAGGTGCTGTGTGTCCAGGTCGTACAGCACCTCAACCTGGACGGGGCAGCGCACGTACTTGTGCAGTACTATGTCCAGGACGTCGGCAGCGTGCGTTGGGTTGGACGGTATGTGAGTGGGGGCGTCGGGCCCCACTACGGTGAAGCCGGTCGCATCACTGTCGTCCAGGAGTTTGCGACCGGCCGGGTTGATGACTCTGGATCCCCACGCTGGGTGCTTGGCGTTGAGATCGCCAGCGAGCAGCGTGGGAGTCCGGGTGTTGAAGAGGGCAGCGGTGTCAGCTGCGGCATACCGGGGCGTCGGCGGGCGGTAGCCGGCGAAGATACGAAGTTCCTCGCCCGCCGCTCTCACCAGTACCCCGGTGGACCTCAGCTCTTCGAAGGGAGCGTGCGCCAACTCCTCGTGGACGAGGTCGCGTCGGACCAGGGCGGCCGTACCACGGTAAGCCTGCCCCGATGTGGGCGACACCTCGTCCCGGCGATATAGGAAGAAGTTGGGCACGCTCATCTGCTGACTCGGGTGGAGCTTCGTCTCGCCCAGGAGGATGATGTGCACATCCTGCGACTGGGCGAGTAGGCGGAGGGGCTGGAGTTGACGTCGGACCCCCCCGGGATTCCAATAAAGGAGGCGCAGTGCGGAGGACCTATCCATACTGAATGTTGCCCAGTACGGTCAATCCCCGCACCGCAGCGCTCTGGAGGTCCACTCCCGCCGCGATGGCGACCAGAAACTCGGTCAGGACCCCCAACAGTAATTCGGTGGGGTTCCCGGCCGGTCTGGCCGTGTTAGCCCCGTCTGCGGGCGCTGTGGGCGCGCCGGTGACAGGGGCGGTCTCGGTGTGGTTGGTGGTGGTAGTGTGAGTGGTGGTGGCAGTGCGGCGCTGACGGCCACGAGTGGCCTCGCGCTCACGCTGAGGCTGTGGCGCGTACTGCGCCGGTGCCCGGGTTGGGCACGGATGGGCGAGTTGTGGGCGTGGCGGCGCAAGGCCCGGCAGGGCGTATGCCGGGGCCGGCGCCAGCCGCTGCGTGGCCGGAGGCTCCCCGCGGGAGGCGGGGGGCTGGGCACTTTGAGCGGCTTCACCGGGTTGCATCGGGGTTGAGGAGGCCACTGGCTTCCTCCTCCGTCTCCCTCCTCTGGGCCTCTTCCTTCTAGCGGGCGCCGGCTCGCCCCGGTTCGTAGCCGGGTTGGCCACTACTTCTGGGGCGATCGGCGGGTCGGGAAGTGGTCGCATTGGGTAAGGCGGGCGGCGGCTGGGTGCCACCGGCCGGGCTCCCGGGAGGGGGGCGGGCGAAATAGCCCGCCCTGGGGCTGTCGTAGGTTGGGCGGGGGCAGGTGGGGGGATTAAGATGCCCCTTTTGCGCGCCTCGCGCCGGAGCACAGGGCAAGTCCTGCTATTTGCCGTGTGCTCACGGCCGCAGTTGGCGCACGTCGGCTTCTCGGTCAGGGCGCGGGGGCATGCGGCAGCTGCGTGCTGAGCGCCGCACCGTACGCAGCGCATGGGGCGGTGGCAGTTTGCCGAGGCGTGGCCGAACGCCTGACATCGGTGGCATTGCGCCACTCGATTGGCCGCGCCGCGCCAGTGTTCCACGCATACGCCCGGCATGTAGAGGAGCTCAGTGAGGCCATACAGGCGCACGAGCTCCTCTTCCGGAAGGCGGTCGAGTTGCGCGTGAAACAGGCAGCCAGCGCGGCCCTGCTTCGGCCGTATTTGCTTGACGAACCGAACTGGGAAACCCAGTTCGGTCAAGGCCGCAGTGATGTCGTCGGTAGGCGTGTCCGCGGGGAGTCCGCGGATTGCCACCTTGGTGGGCAGCTCGGCGGGCACGGCGTAGCTATACCAGCTGAGCGCCGGGTTATCCGCCATTGCCTCCACCAGGTGGCGCTGGACAGTGCGGTACTCGTCAGGGGTGCGAGGGGTGAAGCGCACCCCTTGGGCTAAGGGGCGCGCGTTGGGGGCGAAGCCTAATTTTGCCCTCAGCGCGGCGAAGTGCACTGTCCAGTTGGGCAGGCACTCCACCACTATTGGCGGGTAGGCTCGGGACTGGGCTGCTGGGGCCAGTTGTGGGGTGGGCGGGCGGTGCTGCTCGTCGCGCACCGCGCCTGCCACACCGGCGTCAGGTAGTACCGCACGGCGGCCTTCCGTGCTAGGCCCAGCCACGGCCTCGACTTGATGCGAGGCTTGGGCGGGAGCGGGGGCGTGTGCGGGGGCGTGTGCCCGCGGGGCAGCTGTAGGGCGGGCGGATGGCCCCGGTTGGGGCGCCGGCAGCGGGCTGCGTGGGCGAGTGGTAGGCGGCCCGTGTGGTTGCGGGGCGGCGGTCACTTTGAAGGCGACCTTTGGTGGTGGGCGGGCGGCGGGCGCCCTGCCGAGGACAACCATGTCGGAGCCCCAGTTCGGGGAAGCGGGTTGGCCTAGGCGGCGAATGGGGGACGTCGGCGCGGATGCGGCCTTCGCGTACGAGGCACGCTCTCCGCGCTCCTCCGTCCACTTCGGTGAGGGCATGGCAATCATGGGCGGAGGCAGCTCCATGTGGCTGGTGGAGTTCTCCTCTTCTTCGAGTGAAGAGGAGCGGGGGGAGGAGGGGCTGGAAGCGGCTGCTTCCTCGGCGCTCTCCCGTGGCGGCGACGGCGACGGCGACTCGCGCCCTGCGGGTAAGTCGCGGGCTGAGGGCCTAGGTCGCCTGGGTAGCGAGGTTAGCGGGGTGGCTTGCATTGGCGGGGAGTCGGGCGATATCGAGGAGAGGAGGCGCCGTCTCTTCTCTTCCTGCGTCTCCTCGGGCGTGGGCGGGCCCTTTGATCCCGTTGCACCAGGCTGTGAGTGGGACGGAAGCTCAGTTCCGTGCGCGGTCACAGCGAACGGGCCTGCGGGGGGGTGGGGGGCGTCGTCGTATGACGCGGACCTCCATAGAGGGGCGAAGCGGATCGCGCCAGGCCTGAGAACCCGGGATTCCTCCGGGTTCATCAGGTTTCGGGCCACAATCGGCCGATCCAGGACCGGGATTCGCTCCGGCGGCTTCGGCGGGGGAGGGTTATCCTCGTCCGCCATCGGGTAGGATGAGGGGGGGTGAGGGGATCGGTGGGGGGAACACTCAGGGGGTGCCTTCAGCGGTCAAGCAGGGCGGAAAACCCAGCCGGGTGAGATCCCGAAGGAAGGCCCAGCTTAGGTAGTCCAGCGACACTCAGCTAGACACTGTTGGCGGCGAGCGGGTTGGGGGGGGAAATGTTTGTTACTCAGCTGGATGTTTTATTATAAAACACCAGGTAGTAACGCACACCGGACGGGATTACGTGAGCGTACAGAGGTAATGGTCCCGCGGGTGCGCAGACGCACTAGGTACTCACCGCGAGCGAGAGGTTGGTCCAAACACTGCGATCCGAGTTGCCTATGCGTCTATACGGGGCTCACTCACTGTACACTGCACTACGAGTCACTGTCTCACACACGAAACACACAATAATACAACACGTATTATTCCGCACAAAACGCGAGCCGCGGCCCGGGGTCTCGACAACAAACCGGCGGCGGTGACCGCACGGCGTCGGAGTTCCGCGGGGGGGGGGCTACGAACGTGAGGCGGGGGGCGAACGGCGAGAAGCTTGCGACGCGCGCGCACTGAGCGAGTGAGAGCGGCAAACTGGGCTGAATGAGCGCGACGTGAACCGCACTTACCCTGATGAACATCCCTCATTAAGGGATGAAACATTGTTGTTCTTCCAACACAAACTAGGTTCGTAGTTAACCAGCGTACACTCATAATGTACCTACCATACCAGGTGTAAAATCCGATCATTATGCACAGATGGTTAGTATTCAAATTAATGCAGACATTATTATTAAGCCGAATATTAAACTAAGACAAATAAGCAATTTTAGAATAGAACATCTGAAAACAGCCTTAAGAGGAACTTACTCTACCGCAGACAAAACTCATGCTGATTTTGATCAATACTTTAAATACTTTATGAAAAATGTCAATAAATTTATACCAATTGTAGAAAAAAGACCAATGGTTTCAAAAAAATTCTGTGAGTGGGCTACCAAAGGCATTCTTGTTTCGAGACAGAGACTGTTTGATTTATATGCAATTAGAAATACTTGTGATGATCCCACGCTTAGATTATATGTAAGTCGATACAGTAAAGTCTTCAAAAGAGTTTGCTGTTATGCTAAAAAACTCTATATTACTGACAAAATAGAAAAATCTGACAATAAAATAAAGTCTGTTTGGAAGATTATAAAGGAAGAGACTGGGAAAGAATGTAATCAAAGTCAAATTATCTGTGATAAAGTTTTCTGTGATATTAGTTTTAAGTATATTCATGACAATATTGACATTTCAAATTATTTTAATAAATATTTTATTAATATAGCTAATAATGTGACTGGTAATCTAAATTGTTCCATGGAAGAGTCGTTATCATTTTTAAACAATTTTATGCCCGCGTCATGTACTAAATTCAGTATTGAACCGATAAATATCAAGAGGATTGTCAATATAATTAGGAGTTTAAAGCCGAAAAAGTCAAATGACTTCTGGCATATCACACCGTATTTATTGAAGAAACTTGAATGTGTCATAGCTGAGCCTCTTGTGCACATTATTAATAACTGCATTAGAACTGGTACTTTTCCTGATCAAATGAAAATGGCGAAAGTAGTGCCGATTCATAGATCAGGTAAAATATCATTATGTAACAATTACCGTCCTGTGTCAGTGTTGCCTAGCTTAAGTAAAATTTTTGAAAAATATCTTGCTGAAGAACTGGTATGTTTTTTGCTCAACAAAAATTACTTAAATTGTAGGCAATTTGGTTTCCAAAAGAGAAAATCAACAAAACATGCAATAACCAGGCTAATTGAAGACGTATTTAGGGGCCTGGAGAGATCACAAAAAACGTATGGGGTGTTTTATGATCTCTCCAAAGCTTTTGACTGTGTCTCCCACGAAATTTTGATCAGTAAGCTAGAGCACTATGGAGTAAAAAATAATATACTTAATATTTTCAAATCCTATTTATCAGGCCGAAAGCAAGTATGTGAATTAAATGGCTGTAGATCGGAAGAAGGTGACATAACTATAGGGGTTCCACAAGGTTCAATTCTAGGTCCTCTTCTATTTTTAATTTATGTAAATGATGTTTCTATAGTATGTCAGGATGTTGACATAATATTATTTGCTGACGACACTAGTCTAATAGTTAAAGATAAATGTGATGAGGGTGTAAGCGACAAGCTTTTGAAAGTAATACCGGACTTAAAAATATGGTTTTCAGCGAATAACTTGTTACTCAATGTTGAAAAAACGCATGTTCTAAAATTTTGTCTTGGAAATACTAATAAATTGCCTCCAACTATTGTAAACGACGCTTTAAATGAGCTGTCGCTGCCGCACACTAACAGTACCAAATTTTTAGGTATCTGGGTAGATTAAAAATTGACATGGGCAAAACATATTGACCAGCTATGCAAAAAACTTAGCTCTGCAACATATGCAATTAAAAAAATTAAGGAACTAGCAGGTAAAGAGGCTGCTAGACAAGTATATTTTGCATATTTTCACTCTTTAATGAGCTACGGTGTAATGTTTTGGGGTAACGCAGCAGAATCTCGTAGAGTATTTGTTTTGCAAAAAAGATCCATCAGATATATAGCAGGTTTAAAATATAGAGATACGTGCAGAGATATATTTAGCGACCTAAAAATAATGACAATGGCCTGTGAGCAAATTTATCAAACAATTGTATACTTAAGAGAAAATGTAAATACGGTGACTAGAAATAAAGATATTCATGGTCACAATACTAGACATAAAGAAAATATTGTGGTTCCTCATACTAGACTATCTAAAATTAAGAAGAGCTTTATGTGCCTCTCTATAAAATTTCATAATAAAATTCCTCTAGAAATAAGAAATAAAACTGACATGGAATTATATATATATGTAAAAAAATATCTATTGAATAAGAGTTATTATACAATTGACGAAGCTTTGGCTGATAAAAACATATTTTGTAATAAAGTAATAAGCACTGTAGACAATGTAGTCACAAAATAATCTCTGTTTGACTTATCTAAGTACATGTAAGTGTCAAAAGATAAATAAATAAATAAATGAATGAATGAATGAATGAATATCATTGCATGTTTAGAAAAAAACAGTCTTCCATGAAACATATTTGGCCTATGTTCAGCAGTGGACATATACGGGCTGATGATGATGCACTAAACAGCACTTTGACTGCCCATGATGCAAATGTTTATGATCCAAGACTCTTACCTCCTTAACCTCTAACTCCTGGCCCCAATTCATTACATCAGCAAACTTCACAGCTTGTGTTACCTTCAGATCTGTCAGTATCCCAAGTTCATAAGCATCAGCTTTCACATTCGGGGCCTGACTGAGGTGGACAGAACGTTTACGGCCTGCTGAAAGTAACCTGTATATGGAAAAATCACCTCTTATTAAATTTATTTATAGACAAAGGTTACAAATTGGTACACATACCAAACTAAAGTTATGGAGATCAAATTTCTAACACCAAAGAAGTTAAATTGGCTACCTACAACTCTCTAATACTGATACAACAATTGCAGTTTAAAGTTCGCTTGTAAATTATTATTTAAAGGTACAAAAAATATAAGAAACCAAAGTGTTAAAATTTAACAATGATATTTTGATTTCAGTCACTTCGGTATGTAGACTAAAGTAAAGAAGCGACGAAGAAACCTTTAGTCTGTTAGGTATTTTTTCGAGTTGGAGCAAAATCCAACCCCAGCTGTTTTATCTTCTAGATAGTCTGATATTTTGTAATGAGCCTTTTTACAAAGGTTTACGTTTGTTTGACAATTTGTTTGAATATATTTAAAGTTTTTGCAACTCGCTAGGAGGTTTGTTGTAGAAACATAGTTATACATTCGATCTCTAAGGATGTGGTTCAATAGTCCTATCCATAAGATAGAAGCATTTCAGGATATTATTTGAATTCTTTAAAATAGAATGTGTTTTTCGTACATAGTGCTGAACAAGTGAGCTGGCATATAAAATAATTACCCCCTAATGCTATAAGCTTCCTCATGAATCAATCGAGTGGCTATGAAAGCCCCACACTCAGTGACGAGAGTATTTACCGCAGCGGCGGCCGCGGCAAGCCGGGCACCGCCCTCCGCAGCCGTAAATCTATGGCTACAAGGCTCCATCTAAAAATTAAACACAAAATTATAAATACGAAAGTTTAGTCTAGTCGTTTATATAATAACCCATAGATGTCTATTCCCTCATCATGTTTTGCTTCTAGCGAGCAAGCTTCTTTTTGTTCAGCTTTTTCTTGGGCATCGTCTTCGGATGTTTGTTACCTCTTCAAGCTAAAACTACTGAACGGATCGGGCAGATGCACAGATGTAGTTCTAGTCCTGGATTAGGATAAAGGCTTTTTATCACGGGAAAAAGAGTGCGAAGCCACAGGCAGAAGCTGGTCACCGATAAAAATGCCGAGTAAATCTCCAGTACATAAAGTTTACCACTGATCTCGACTCTCGACAGGTTATAATTTAAACTTTGAACCAACTCAGCATTTATACCTTTCTCCTTTATTTTAATCTATTTCGAGGATGTATACATGTCGGTTTATTACGTTGTTGTCAAGACATGCAGTGTATTTTCACAGATTTCTTGGAAAACATAACTTTTTGCAATCAGCAAAGCAACGTAGGTAAACAAGGACTTGTTTGACCATAGACAAGTAAAAACAACTGTCCGTCCGTCCACCCATCAAACCAAAACTGGAAGCCAACGACAATCATATCTTCATTCCCACCCAAGATCAAGCAGCCCACTTACCGTAGATTCCTATCATCATCATCAGCTCGTATACGTCCACTCCTCAACAAAGACCTCCCCCAAACGACACCACGTATAGCGGTCCTGAGCCGCCTCAATCCAACGACTCCCTGCGATCGCTACGATGTCGTCGGTCCATCGAGTGGGAGGTCTTCCCACACTCCGTTTCGCATTGCATCGCGGTCGCCACTCGGAACCTTTACCTAATCCCCAACGGTTATCGGTTCTACGAGTTATATGGCCTACCCATCGCCACTTCAGCCTGCTATGTCGGTAACTTTGGTTCTTCTACGGATTTCCGTATTCCGGACCCTATCGCGTAGAGAAACTCCGAGCATAGCTCTCCCCATAGCTCGCTGGGTGACTTGAGCTTATTCACAAGGCCTATTAGTGAGCGACCACGTCTCGGATCCGTAAGCCATCACTGCTAACACACATTGGTTAAAGACTTTCTTCTTGAGATTCCTATATTTTACAGATATGTGGTCAGTTTCATTCTTGTCATCCAAATTCAAACTACAGATTTCGGCGCTACAAAAATGTTTCCAACGGAGGTAAATTTAGTCATCTTTAAGAAGCTGCGTAATCGCGCTACAAATATGTGTCGGGATGCCAAAAGGCACTTTATCCACAATCAGCTCGAAAGTTCCAACCCTTCTTTAATGTGGAAATTCTTGAACTCCTTAGGAATCGGTAAGGGCTCAGATGATACACCCGTTTCTTTCGACCTAAACAACATTAACTCCCACCTTTCTTGCTCCCCTCACCCCATCGATAGTGACACGAAATGCTCTACCATCGATCATTTATCTCGCTTATCTAAACCCAACTGTCCCGACTTCAACTTTATAGAGGTTGCCGAGTGATTTTTCGAAATTCTTAAAATCTATTACCACCAAAGCCGTAGGCGCCGCTGGTATTAGTGCCTACATGCTACAGATCCTTTCCTGCGAGCTCATTTCTGCAATCACTCACATTATAATTTTTTCTCTTCAAACGAGTGTGTTCTCGTCCGCCTGGAAGAAAGCTTTCGTTATACCCCTTCCAAAAATTTCTAATCCTTCAGTTGCCCCATCCCATTTTAGACCCATCTCCATCCTTCCTATTCTGTCCAAAATCCTGAAACATATGGTCCATAAGCAACTATCGGCCTTCCTACATCAGGATAAGCTTTTAAGTCCCTACCAATCTGGCTTTCGACCTGGCCACAGCACTGTGAGCGCACTCATTAAAGTCTCTGATGACATTCGCTGGGCCATCGAGAACCAACTCCTCACTATCCTTGTACTATTGGATTTCAGTAGTGCATTCAACACTGTAGATTATGACATTTTTCTCTCTGTCCTTTCCTCTCTCAATATATCACCCTCAGTAATCTCTTGGTTCAATTCATATCTCTCGGGCCGGTCGCAGTGTGTCCGCTTTGATGAGTCTTACTCAGATTGGTGCGACATTACTGCTAGCGTACCGCAGGGAGGTGTTCTCTCTCCTCTTCTCTTTTCCATCTTTATCAATGCTATCACTCTCGTCATTTCCTCCAAGTATCACTTGTATGCTGCTGACCTGCAAATTTACTGTCATTTCAAGGCGGATGAGATATCCTTGGGTGTTGACCAAATTAACTCTGATCTCAACAATATCCACGAATGGGCGAAGGCCTTTGGCCTTTTGGTCAGCTATTCTGCTTCTGCCAAGAACTTGGGTGTCATCTTTGACCCTATATTATCCTTGCAAAAGCAAGTCAACGCCATCAGCCAGCGACTTCACTATTCGTTTCATTCCCTTAAACGTTTTCAGAAGTTCCTTCCGTTACAAACAAAAATTATGCTAGCCCTATCACTCCTTCTTCCCCTATTAGATTACGCCGACTCTTGTTTCCTTGATGCCACGGAGGAAATACTCAGCAAATTGGAACGCCTTCAAAATTTATGCATCCGGTTTATTTTCGGTTTGCGTAAATATGACCGCGTCTCGATGTTCAGAGATCAGTTAAAATGGCTTCCAATTCGTCGCCGGCGTGATCTACACGTTCTCTCACTTCTTTATAACATTCTGAACAATTCTCTCTCCCCTTCTTACCTCCGTGAGCGTTTTGAGTTTCTTTACCCTCGTAATAGACCATGTAAATCATCGTTATCCCTTCTCCTTAAATTTTCTGTTCACTCATCCAGCCGTTACGGTGGCTCCTTTACTGTTGACTCGATAAGGTTATGGAATTCTCTCCCTCACAATATTCGTGCTAGCCCCTCACTCTTCATTTTCAAGCGTAAGGTCAAAGAGCATTACCTTTCTTCATAACTTTGTTGTATTTTATGTATTTATTCAATTATATTTATATGTAAGTATAGAATTTTATATAAGCAATATAGGTTGTATAGTATTTTATGGATTGTATTATAATATGTAGTAGTATATTATATTAGGTAAGTAGGTGAAAACTAAATCTTTTGTCCTGTACTCATGCACATAAACCCACCTTTATAACTTTATTTCTCTCTCCCAATAAGGTTTGCTGGAAGAGAACTCTTTTTAGGGTTAAGCTCGCCTTTGCCATGTATTTTCTTTTAAAATGTTTTCTTGTAATATATTTTTATTGTGCAATAAAGAATTAAGAAATGAAGAAATTGAATTTAACAATTTATCGACAAAATAATTAAGCGTGTTTTAAAAAACTATAAACCGACTTTAAATTCCTGAATAATAAAAATGGGCTTGGAAGTAGTTACAAGAGAAGTAGGTATACCCCGAAATCTTCGATAGCGGGATAATTTTTTTCAAGTGGCTACATACATCTAGTCAAAATTTGAGTCTAATTTAGTTAGATGAGTGAAGGATGGCACATGGATGGAACGACGAATGTGGCGACCTCTAACCAAAATCGCCTGAACTACAAAGGCGTAAACATCGATAGAGGCACACCTACCTAAGTAGTTGAGAGAAAGTCCGCTAGATGGCAGATGGCGCTAAACAAATTCACGAAACTTTGTAAAAAAGCAAAAAGACAAATATTTCACTCGCAAAGTCCTAGATCGTGCAAACGGTTGTTTTAACAACATTCGACAGATATACAACCACCAAATATCATCTGTCGGTCGAAAGACCCCGAGCAAGTGGACCAGATGGGTCAACTTCGGACACGGGAGATCTCCCTGTGTACCTATTTGGGAGGAATTCCACCTTCACCCCCCAAAGAAAGTCTTCAACATTTTCGGTCATGTGAAATGCGGGTTAAGAATCGAACATAGGTTCTTCATTCTGGCCTCAACGTCGAGCGAAACGAAGCCGTTCAGTAGCCGATTGGCTGCGATGGTCATCAAGAGCCGGAGCGTCATTGGGGGATTCCAACAATTCCCAGGGTCGCCATGAGGATTTTGTATCTGGCGGTCTTGCGTGCAGAGGTGCGAGTCCGTTGAGATGACCGTAACGGGCACTATCCGCACAGTCATATATTTTGCGTGCCAACTTTACCACAAACTCCTTAATTGGCTCTGTTTGTAAATCACGTGCGATGACAGAGTTTCACACGTATCGGCCTTCAAATGTACAGACTCTGAGGGCGATATTCGAAATACGAAGTTTTGGTTGACAGATCGCACGAAATGAACTCGGAACAACCTCACTGCCTAACTGAAAGTGCGTTGCTTCGGACGCGTCACTAATTGTCTTATTATTTTGTTTCGGATCTCTAACAAATAAATGTCAATCGTTTTCATAGAAAGGTCATCGAAAGATCGGATCGGTCATCCTTCGTTTTACGCGATTCGCCATCCGTCGACTTTGTAATTTGTCTTTTCAAAGTAGAACTCTTGTTTACGCCCGTTACCATGGAAACTATTTGTTATCATACCAGTCATTGTGATAATTGGATTGGTTCAAAAACCTAATAATCTACTTCGATCCCTTACTTTTACACTGTGTTTAAGTTTTGCGAGAATAATACGAATTCCCTGGGGATACAATTTTTATGTGACTACTTCGAGATTATTTTCTGTACAGTAGTCAAAGAATTTTCATAATCGGTCTTTAATTGCCAGAATGATTGCGTACAAAAAAAAAACATACAGTCGAAAGAGAACTTTCTCCTTGAAGTCGGTTTAGTATCATTTGAGTGCCTTGGAAACTTGTTACGCGAGCGTTTGATAAATGTAAAGTTGTTAGGTATTGTAGTAAATAGGTAGATACAGATGGTTATGACTTACGGATCCGAGACGTGGTCGCTCACTATAGGCCTTGTGCATAGGCTCAAAGTCACCCAGCGAGCTATGGAGAGAGCTATGCTCGGAGTTTCTCTACGCGATAGGGTCCGGAATACGGAAATTCGTAGAAGAACCAAAGTTACCGACATAGCTCTCAGAATCTGCAGGCTGAAATGGCGATGGGCAGGCCATATAGCTCGTAGAACCGATAACCACTGGGGAGTAAAGGTTCTCGAGTGGCGAGCGCGATGCAATGCGAAATGGAGTGTGGGAAGGCCTCCCACTCGATGGACCGACGACATCGTGACGGTCGCAGGGAGTCGTTGGATGGAGGCGGCTCAGGACCGCTATTCGTGGGCTCGTTTGGGGGAGGCCTATGTTCAGCAGTGGACGTGTACGGGCTGATGATGATGATGATGATGAGATGGTTATGAGATTAGCTGTTTCATAAAACTTACGGGACAATACAGCTACCGTCTTGGGGAAACGACTGGTAGGTATCTACTGATATACCTAGATCAGTTGATCGACCTCTAGCTAGATTGCTTGCAACAGTCTGCAGTTAGATCTAATATTTTAATTGTAAAGGCTATAAAATGGGTATTGAGATTCCGATTTCCACTCCAGGTTAAGCAGATGGACGGCACAATGCAATCCTTATCTGGTGGATATACCATCCACTCGTACTAAGCAAGCGGTTTTCCTCCACCTTCAACATTCGCACCGCTAAGGATTGGACCTCGCTGCCTGCTTCTGTTTTTACTGCCAATTACAATATGGGTCTTTTCAAGACAAGAGTGAATTGGTATCTTCTAGACCTTCGTGAAACACCGTCGTCCACATCGTCACTTTCCATCAGGTGAGGTTTGTGGTCAAATGATCTATTGTCCATTGTGTATTTACAATATCCTATCAGTGTTTGTTTAGTAGGTACCAAGAAGGTAGGTACATAGTTACACAAAGAAACTCATTAGGTAGGTACTCAAAGTGTAAATATTGTATTTTCTTTGCTCAAAGTGCTATAATTCCTTTCAACCAAACAGGTTCTCCTAAATTAGTATACGTATACAAATTCCTTTACTAAATTCAAGACCGTTTGAACAACGAAAATCTTTGCAAATTCCCAATCTAGAATCTTAGTAAAAGTTAGTTATTTGATAGATACTACGGGATTGAAATTTTTTATATATTTTTTATTTTTTAATTTTTTGAAGGAAAACCAGTGGCTTATAAATTAACAGACTAACAAATTTATATGTAACATAAAGCTTATTAAATAATAATTTTTGCAGATGTCTAAAACATTGAATTTACGGGGAATAAAGTTTTGTATTTAAAGAAATCGCCTCACTGAAGTGGCGGCGGCGGCGTCATGCCTCATTCAGATTTATGGGAAGGAATGTAGTCATGGACGTGAGTGGAATTAGTACCTACTGACGGTACAGAGACTTCGTTCGTCCAAATACTTGACTTGAGGAATGACATTTTGACATTAAAATATAAATGTAGCCAACTGTGCCATTGCCTTTTCCTTTTCAAAATAATTATTTAGGTCTACGTACCTAAATATTTTTTACGCGGCAGCTTATTATTTTGTCACGTCGTCATCAGCCACATTTTTTTTTGTAAGCGTGTTATTTAAACAGTAACCGATGAAGGAAACATTACAATAGAATGCAGACCGTTGCAAGCAGTCTAAAGGTAAATCTGCCTACCACTTTACTTTATTACCTAACTAAAGTTGGTATCACTTTAGAAATCAACATAAACACCAGTCGGTCGCAAGCAGGAATATAAAAAAAATTGTATGGAATTGGGGTACTTTCTAATGGCGAATGTCAAATGTAAGTGAATGTCAATGTCTTTCAATGTCGTCAGTTCCTATTCACTCTTCCATTCACACTCACTCACTCTTCAGTCGGTCATTTGCCACTCTTCCATTCAGACTCACTCACTCTTCATTCAGTCACTTGTCAATAAATATGAGGAAAGAGATTTCAAAAAATTGGCGGTTTTATGTGAATACATATTTAGAAAATACTACTACTACAGTTCAGTTTCACAAGAGTACTTATATAAACATTATTTATATTCATATTATATTATATTATATTCATATAAACTTATATTCATGCACCCAGTCAAATAGGATAGAAAGCTAATTTTTAAAATAATACCTACCTAGGTATCTCTGGCTTTAATTTAAAGTACTGAGTACATTACTTGCTGTGCTCTTTAAGGGTCCATATTTGAGACTGAAGAAATTTAAGAACATTGTACAATAAGGTTGCAATAAAACATTTGATTTGAGTATAGGTACCTAGCTAATAAATAACATAGGTTGTAATAGGTATCTTCATTTCTAGATGTACTGTTTATAAAATTATTTAGTTATAATACCTATTTATGTAGTTTTATATTACAAATTGTCTTAAGTAGGTACATACGTAACACTATTTAAATAATAATAACTTTTTTATTTTGTGTGACACAATTTTTGTAACATAAATAAATAAATATGTGTCGGTACCTATTACGTTCTAAAAGGCGCTTTGGAGCTCTTATAGTCTTTATTATTTTTCGATTGTGGGTGGTAAATTTAATGATAATGGACATTTAATAAATTAAGGGCTTTGTCTTATGCTTCGGATTATGGGACTACCTTATGCTTCGATTTGCTTGTTGTAATAAATATGTAATGTTAAACGGTGTTTTCATTTTAATGACACAAGCTTTCGTTTCTATAGGAAATAAAATATTTTAAGAAATTCAACTGTAGGTAGTAAACTAGTAGGGCAGTAATTCATCGATATCGATGAATTTTATCGATATCGATAAAATTTATCGATATGAATTGGGAACAGCACATCACTATTATTATTATTTTGTGTGTTGGTAGCCATGATTAGCGAGCTCAATAAGCTGACGCCAGCCATTGACGCAAAGTCTGCCAGCCGCGTGACCACGGTATCGGCGCCGGCAGTGAAGTCCAGGGCCCCGTCGGCTAGGCGAGCTGCGACGGGCACCGATGGTGCATCAACTTCATCCAAGAAGTAATATCGCCCATTTGTGGAGTGGCCGACTGCAGAAAGAGAAGGTGACGTAGCCAAGATTTTCCTTCGTTACCCACAAGCGGCTCACTTTTATTTATACTTTTTTTTTTGTGCCGGTTTGTTTTATTTGGATCTTTAATTCAACTTCAACTTCTTTTTTAATGGCGCCGATTTCTTTCAATAATTTTTGTCAAACAGAAATGTCAAAGTCATTGTATTGTAATCTCTTCTTTTTTGTTGTCTCTGGCCTTGTCCTTTGAACAGATCTTTAGGAGTTATTTCTTTGAGCGTAATAACTTGTTGTTTTAGTTTTAACTGTTTTTTGTGTGTTTTCCTATGTGTAATACCCAGGTTTAACTGGCAGATGGAGTGCAGGTACTTATTTACTCTATATTGTATTGCTAGTTATTTTTTTACTTAAATTATTTAGCTTTTTGTTTATTTTTATTTTATTTTGTATATGTTTTATGAATTTTCTTAGTGACAGTGATGATGATGAATTTCTCTCGATCTCCACACTTGATTCGAGTTCAGGTTGTGCTGACAGCTTTATGAGCCTTCCTTCCCTTTCCGATTCGCTATCTTCACACTTTAGTGATGTAGCAAAAAACCTCAACATTTTTCATATGAACGCACAGAGTATTCCGGCCCATTTTCCAGACATGTTAGCTTCTTTTGATATAAAAAACCTTCACGCCATACTAGTTTCCGAAACATGGCTTAAGCCTTCTCTCCCTTCTTCCCTTTATTCTCTCCCTGGTTTCACTCTAATACGTAACGACCGCACGGGTTGTCGAGGAGGTGGTGTGGCTATTTTCTTACGCTCACACATTGCTTACTCCATTGTTAGCATGTCTGCACAGCCCCCTCCTGCTAATGCTGGCGAACATCTTTTTATTGAGATTTGCCTTTCTCACTCTAAAATTCTCCTTGGTGCCTACAGCCCTTCTCTTCGTATTAATTTCTTCACTTCTTTTGAAAAACTTTTGGAAAATCTCTTACCTTCGTACAGTCACACCATATTATGGGTGATTTTAATACTTGCCTTGTCAAACAAGACTCCCGAACATCCAAACTCAAATCAGTTGTTCAGTCCTGTAATCTACACATTCTTCCTCTCAGTACAACTCACCACTCTCCCAATCTTACTCCATCTCTTCTTGACTTAATCTTTGCTTCATCTCTACAGCATATTGCTAAGCACGGCCAATGTTCAGCTGATTCCTTCTCCTACCATGACGTTATCTTTCTGTCCTATAAACTACGCCCTCCTAAACATAAACACAAAACTCTACTTCAGCGCAATTTTAGTGGTATGAATCTTGAAAAGCTCAAATCAGATGCATCTAAAGTAGACTGGTCTTCGGTGACGGCGGTCGATACGATCGACGATAAGCTGGCAGCCTTTAACAATACGCTAATTGGTTTATATGATGTTCATACCAATCACCAATCCGCTTGGTCAAAATAAAGCAACAGCCGGCACCGTGGATCAGGGACGAAATAAAGTCCCTCATGCACAAGAAGGCAGTTGCCAAAGCGAGATTCAAACGATGTGCTAACGACATTAACAAAGAAAAGTATCATCTCGCCAGGAATCGCTGCAATAGAATGTGTAGGGACACTCAACGCCGCTATATTCATTCTTCACTTATGTCAATAAATTAAATTAAATTAAAAAAAAAAAATTAAATTAAAATTAAATTAAATTCACTCTCCAATGCCGATCCAGCTAAAGCTTGGAAATTTTTAAGAACCTTGGGAATAGGCAAGGCACGTCAAGATGCGTGTAATTCAAACATCAATATTGATTCTCTTAACGTTCACTTTTCGTCGACATCCAACATGGATATAGATGTCAAAACTAGCACTCTCAACTATTTTTCTTCCTTGCCTGTTCCAGATTATCCTATGTTCAACTTAAGTCCATTCGCCGCATGTGATGTTAAAAAGAGCATTTTGTCCATCTCCTCTAACGCCATGGGAGGTGATAATATCGGCCGTAGTATGATAATTCCTGTTATTGAAGAAATACTGCCAATTATATGTCACCTCCTTAACTCTTCCGTCGCCACTGAGACCGTTCCGACAGTGTGGAAGGAAGCTTATATAATTCCTCTCCCTAAAATACCTAAGGCCTCCACATTTTCGGATTTCAGGCCTATATCTATTCTACCTTTCCTTTCCAAGGTCCTTGAGCGTCTTGTTCATGGCCAACTCAGTTTCTTCCTTTCTTCTAATAATCTTCTCAATCCCCTCCAGTCCGGTTTCCGTCCCGGTCACAGTACTACTACAGCCCTTGTAAAAATAACTGATGATATCCGATCGGCAATGGAAAACGGACATCTTACTGTACTTACATTACTTGACTTCAGCAATGCCTTCAACACTGTTGACTTCGATATCCTCCTTGGACTAATGCGCTCTATTAACATATCTCCATCGGCAACTGGTTGGTTTCGCAGTTATCTGCAGGGGCGCCGGCAACGAATCCGCGCTGACGACTCTTTCTCGTCTTGGAGCAACACATCCGCTGGTGTCCCGCAAGGTGGCGTGTTATCTCCACTTTTATTCCCATTATTTATTAATTCTATCTCTCTTCAATTAACTTCTTCCTACCATCTCTATGCAGACGATCTCCAGATTTACACACAAGCCACACTGCTAGATCTGGCCAGCGCAATTCACCGCACGAATAGCGATCTTACCTGCATTCGTGATTGGACCGCGGCCTACGGTCTCCGGGTTAACCCCGCCAAAACGCAGGCTATAATCATTGGTAGCTCGCGTACTTCTGCTAAAATTGACTGGTCGACACTCCCTAACATCGAATTTAACAACGTAACTGTTCCTTTTAGCAGAAGTGTTAAAAACTTGGGAATTCTGATCGATAGCGATATGAGTTGGGTTCCACAAACGGATGCGGTGAGTCGTAAGATCTTTGCCTCCGCCGCCTCACTCAGAAGACTCCGTAACTTCCTGCCTACTGCCACTAGTCGACTGTGAAAGAGTCTTAAAGATGCAGAAACGTGCAATAAGGGTGCTGGTTAGCGCCAAATTTAAAGACTCTTGTAGAGAACATTTTAAGAATCTGAAAATACTAACTTCTGCCGCGCTATACATCTACGAAATATTAAAGTTTGTAATACAAAATATGTCTCAATTCAAGGTAAGAGGAAGCCAAAGCAAATACAGTAATAGGCATCAAATGTATTTAGAATCAACTGCTCATAGACTCAAATAAATCTCTAAAAAGCAACCGGAAGTTATTGGCCCTAAATTTTTTAACAAACTTCCATTGTGTATTCGACTCATAACTTGTGAACAATCATTTTTAAATAATGTGAAACTTCTTCTGCTAGATAAAACCATATACTCTGTAAGTGAATTTCTAGACAATGACTATAAACAATTTGTAATTCCCCAAAGACGAACCTTTCCTGAACTCTACATGCCTAATTCAATTTCAAATTAATAGATGTAATTTAAACCTAAGTGAATTGACGAGAAACTGATAACACCTTACTTTAGATTAACATTGAGTTAACCATTGTTATTGTGTATTTCTTTTTCAATAAATATTTTCATTTCATTTCATTTCATTTCATTTCATTTCATTTCATTTCACTAAAATTGTACTCGCTCAATCTCTTATCCTTCCCATTCTTGACTATGCCGACGTCTGCTATCTTGATCTTACTGAGGAGCAGCTTAACAAGATAGAACGGCTCCAAAACGTATGTATACGTTTTGTTTTTGGCTTACGGAAATATGACCATGTTTCGGAGTTCCGCACTAAACTTAAATGGCTTCCTGTCCGTCTCCGCAGAAATGCCCATATCCTTTCTCTTCTTCATAACATTCTCTTTAACCCTGTAACTCCCGTCTATTTAAAGGAACGCTTTGAATTCCTCCACAATTCTCATCCTAATCCTTCTCGTGTCCTCCGGTCGTCAGAAAATCTGGTATTAAATATACCACCTCACCGTACCAGTTTTTACGACAAATTCAATTCAATTCAATTCAATTCATTTAATTCAGCTTCACAACAAGAACAAAACAACAATATAGGTACATGTTACAGCCATAGTTTTAGAAAAAAGTACATAAAAATTAAATAAAATAAACATTACAACACAGCGGAAGGGACACATCATGCGTTTACAGACGTATGGTATTGTGTGTGCGCGTCCAGTGCTTCATAAAAGCGCAGTCTGCGTCCAGCCTTCCAGCTATAAGTTTCAGATAGCTACTGGTACCGCCCCTCACCCGGCGCATCAGGGATGCTGTTCTGTTGCGGATGATTGCGTAAAAGTCATCAACGCGGGACTCTGCAAACATACCGGACGCGCTACAGAAGCGGGGCAGTCCCAGTAGCACTCTGAAAGCATTATTATACTGGACGCGCAGGGCATTCCAGCATTTCCGCGTGTAGTTAACCCACAGACTGCACGTATAAAAAGATTGGCAGTACGCTCTAAATAAACTTATCTTAACAGCTGTACTGCATCGCGCGAATCTGCGGGCCAACATATTTGCTCTAACCGATAATGCCCTGCGCTCCCTTTCTAAATCTAGGTCATCTGAGAGAGTCTCAGAGACCCAGTGGCCCAGATACTTGAACTCAGCTACCTTCTTCAGTTCAGTGCCTGCCAGCGAAACTGATGGGACTGTGGAATACGTCTTTGCTCCAGCTTTAAAAACCATCAGCTCGCTTTTGCTGGCGTTGTATCTGAGCCCATGAGCCTCCGCATAACTCTCGCAGATTTTCAACAGCTTCCGGAGGGCACTGATCGATGGGCTCAGCAGCACCATGTCATCGGCATAACTTATGTTATTAACTGTCATTCCATCAATTGAACAGCCTATACCGGTGCCGCTGAGCTCATGGATCAGACGATCCATGTACAGGTTAAAAATTCGTGGAGAAGTTATTCCGCCCTGTCTCACGCCACATTCCAGCCTGTACTCGGTCGATAACGATCCTGCCCATTTTACAATATTACGTTGATTGCCATACCAATACTTTAAAAGCATTATTAGCTCAGGCGGCAGCCCTGTATCACCGGACAGCTTCGGCCACAGCCTGTCATACGCCACCAGATCAAAAGCTTTCGATAAATCTAAGAAACAGGCGTAGACAGGCGTGTTTCTACTGGTATAGTACCGGACGGTGTGTTTGAGACTCAGAATTGCCGATTCAGTGGAAAGTCCGGCCCTAAAGCCAAACTGGGCATCGTGTAAGCTCAATTTATGACTGAGATGCTTATCAATCACACCATCTAGCACCTTAGCTATTATCGTCGCTAGTGATATAGGCCTGTAGTTACCCAAACTAGAGGCGTCTCCGGTTTTATTTTTAATAATCGGTACCACAAGAGTTCGCATCATTTCCTCAGGAAGGTAAGAATGGCCTATACAGAAGGTGAAAAGCATGGCGAGCACTCTAGGTAAATGAGGTCCTGCGTGTTTCAAGTGCTCAATACTGAGAGAATCGTGACCAGGAGATTTACCCCGTTTCATCCCTTTCACTACCCTCGCCACTTCCTTAGCTGAAATTATTATAATTTCATCACCAGCCTGCACAAGCCTAATGTCGGACTGCGAACTACTAGAACCCAGTGGTGACTTTACTTTAAAATTATCTCTAAATAGGTTGGCAATTTGAACAGGATCGCTATTACCCTCGACACTCATGGGGACGCACGGCCTTGGATTTATTTTATTCGTTTCTTTCCAGAACTTACCAAAGTTTTTAGCTGAATGATGAGTCGCAAGAATATCCATTTTTATTTGACTTTGATGGTCCTGACACCATTTAAGCTTTTTTTTAAATTCTCTCCGAGAGTCACGCATTTTATCATATAGAGATCCGTAGGATGGCTTGCCATAAACAACCCATTCCCTAAACCAAAGCCGAGCCTCACCATGAGTCTCTTTCACATGACGATTCCAACCTATTACATGCGGCCTCTTTTTCCTATTTTTCCCGCTATAACTATTATTTAAGCAGCTGCTAGCCGCCGCAGATCCTAATATTTTAACTATTTTGTTGTACATTGAGTCAATTACTCTTCTATGATCGATGTCATTACAAATATAATCAGCACATTTCCTAAAAATAGGAGGGAAATCTACATCTCTAAGCATACCTGAACACAGCTGCGTATATTGCTTGATTTGAGAGCTATCTCTTTCCCCCCAAATTGAATTATTATAAGATGGCCGCTGGGTAACAAGTTTGGGCTGTAAAGTATTAAAATTACAAATAATTTCAACCGGAAAATGATCGGACCACGTCACACTATAGTTAATTTTCATGTCTAATATTGTGCTCAGTGCTGCTTCAGTAGTAACAATATGGTCCAACCATGAACAAGTGCCATGAACATCACTAATGTAGGTATACGTATCAGACGTAGAACCAAAAAAGTCTACATCTGCACACAACCATTTTTGCTCTACACAAAAGTTTTTTAGTTCTCTACCAAAGAGCTGCTTAGGATCCGCGTTAAAGTCCCCTAAAATAAAAACAGAGTCAATACCGCAACTGTCTATCACCGCACTCACCTCACTCATACAGTCTGTAAATTCAGCCAAGTTATCTCTACAGTCTGTTGGCATATAGACTGTAATCACTAGTAAGTGACGATCTTCTAGCACAACCTTGATGGCTGCTAGTCTATCACTCGCGCACTCGACAACCGACACGGACTGGAACGCACTCTTTCTCCACAAAATCGCCACCCCTCCATAGCTTCTGCCCCGAAGCATGCCCTTTGAGGTATCTACTGCCGATTTCCCGGTGTACGAAAACTCCTGATCGATTGAGCCGAGCAACGATATGTCATGGGGTAGGAGCCATGTTTCTTGCAGAGCTAAAATGTCAGTAGTTCGACATAGTGCCCGTACCCCATCAATAGACCTCTTTAAACTACGACAGTTGAAACTAGTGACACTCGTAGAAATAGTATTATTTATTATCGTGTTGTTGAAATCCTTCTCTATCCAGGCCATAAGGTTGTGGAATGCACTGCCTGAATCCATTCGAAAATCAGCATCATTACCGGTTTTCAAAGCTCGTGTCAAGGAAATTTTCCTCTTAGAAAAATGAATAGGTATCTATTTATGTATATTGCACCTACATTTATATATTTAGTTAAGTTGCTATAGACAATATATATCCTCTGTTGTTAGATATTTATAATGTTATTTATTTCTGACAAATTCGTATAATTCTTTCCATCCAAAGGTTGCCTGGAAGAGATCGCTTCTAAGCGATAAGGCCGCCCATTGTACATGTTTTATGTAATGTCTATTTTTAATGTTTTCTTTGTGGTGTACAATAAAGAATTTTGTAATTGTAATTGTAATTAGCGGATACATGTGTCATCTCCGTGTGTGTCAAAATTGTTGTTGCTAGGTTTGTTTTTCGGAGAACTAAGTCAAAGGCAATGACGTTTAGTAGACTCATTTTGCTCTATGGATGCCCCTCGTCAGTATTGTATTCTCTTTGGGTATTTATTCTCTTTGTATACAAGTAGGTAAGCGCCGCCGCCGCCGGTGCGGTGGTTGTTGCCAAAGTTGTTGCGATTTTATGGGATTAACTGTGTACTTTTGTGATTGTGTTCTAGTCTAAACGAGTCTATGACCTATATCGCTTAACCCTCATTCGACTGCACGACATAGTAAGTACTTACTACGTAGGCGTAGGCTGTACCTACATCTTTGTTCGATAAACAACCAATGTTCATGAATGAATACCACAGTCCACAGTGAATACTTTCCTACTTTACTTACCCATAGGGTAGGTAGAGTTTTAGTTTTAGAGTTCCACAAGAAAAATAATCGTATTACTGAGCTAAAGCGGTTTCAAGATTTTTGTATGGAGGGTGGGCCTAACAAAGGACACCACTTTTTTTGAAATCGCGGTGCACATTGGTAGTTATGTTTTAGGATAGAAAATACGTAAACAAATAAAAATGCCATTTATCAAGATGGCCTGTACAAAGTGTCAGGTTTCTAAGATATTTACAGATGATACTCCTGCGTCGCAGGCGGACCTTCGCCTACCGCGCCACAGAGGTCGTCAATATAAAAATAGCCTTTATGTTATTCCAGATCCCAAACTATACCAATACCAAATTTCAACTCAATCAGTTTAGTAGTTTTTGCGTGAAAGAGGAACGAACATCCATACAACCATCCATGCATTCTTACACACACTTTGACATATTTTTTAATAAGACATAATATTTTATTTGTTTATAGGTCCTCTAGTCAAATATATAAGTACGTTGTGCGCCGCCAATATGAAAAAAGAACAATTTGGTGGTAGATAATTAGGGCCAAAATCTTCAAACCCCTTTTTGTTACTTCGATTCTATCGTAGGACTAGAGCTAGTCGCATTTCGTAGTAACAATTTAATTGATTGTGTTCGGCGGAGCCGGGATCCATTGAGTAGGTGGGTATGTACCTACTTAGCACATAATATGTAATCTCTGGTACCTAGGTACATTGCACCTACTGCAATTTTTATTATACTAATCTAAAGAAGACATCACATGAGATCATAAGAAGTAGGTAGCTTTCAAGTAATTTTGGGTCTTTAATCTTTATTATTAAGTTGTCTCTGTAGTATATAATGTTTCGCATACTCAACAAGTACCTACATAGATGCTAAAGTAGATGACTTTATCTTATACCCTTAAGATAAGAACCATAAAGGATATCGTCGCGACCCATCAGGGGACGCCGATGTCCACTTTGAGGCAATAGAATATTAGAGTCAAACAGTCTCGTGCGCGTGCTCATTGCAGACATCTGCGCATGATTATCGATACGCTTGCCCACGGTAACTGACAAAAATGTTGGACCCACCCCGCCCTTCGAACAAATACTTCTATGGACCCACCCATGGATCAATGCATCCACCGGCAGCAGATACCTGATTGAAGGACTCGCCGATCATTATTAAAGAGTTTCTGACTTTAGTTCAAAATAAAATCGATATTTTGGATGAAATAAGTATCGTGAAAATATGTACAAGTATCTTTACGGAACGTGAAATTTAAATCAACAAGTCAGTTTATTTGAAAATAAACTTTGGTAAAAAGATAGATACCTACTAGGTACCAAGGTACCTAGTAGGTATCTATCTTTCATCAAAGTTTACTTTCTCTACGACCAGATTACATCCTATTGATAGGCGATCTTTATCTGGTTATAGTGTTTACGGCTTAATGTGCCAACTGTTCCGATTTTGGTTTAACTGTTATACTATATATTATGTACTCGTATTGTACACTTTTACCTCTGAACGAAGTACGTTGTTATAACTTATCCTTTTTAATTTCAGACAATGCTACCAAGTGGATCCAATCAACAGACCTTGTTTAGTAATACACCAAGCAGCTCAAATACAAACAGTACTAATTATAATGATTCAAAATATGACAACGAAAATAATTTAATTGATTTCAAAAACCTTAACATCAATAATGACGACAAGAAAAAACAGTTAGAAGACATACAAATCAAAATGATCGAAGATTTTCTTAAAACTAGCAGGCAGCAAATAACAGAAATAAATCATTCAACGAGTATAACTGAAGCAGAATTCCAGGCATTTTTCGACAGACATGAATTCGGAAAGAAACCAGGACCAGCTAACAAACTATCGCCAGAAGATATACAGTTACTAGAAACCAAATCAAACGAAAATAAACAGAAGTCACAGTTTAACCAGATTCCTGAAAAACATCTTACTCACGACATGGTTCTACTCACGACACCTCAAATTACAATGCAAAAAATTGATCATAATGTCAACCTCGATGTTGAAGATTTAGTAGATGAAATAATTACACAAAAAAATCTAGAAAAGAATTCAAGAATTGAGGCAGAACCTCCGCATATTAGAAAAGATAAGAGAATACCGTTTGTCTCAATGGCAAAAGAACGTGGCGAAATGCTAAATTTTTTTATTGATTCCCAAAAAACAAATGATTATAATAACATTTTTGATAAAATATTAGCACAAAACCAAACACTACGCACTAAAGTAGAGGAAGAGCATTTAACTCAAGTTAAAAACTTAGAGACCGAGACTTTTGCTACAAATGTTACAGAAAAATCTTTCGAAACAAACAATAAAAGAGAACAAAAAGCCTTAATTGAAGAACTTGTAACAAAATATGATATAAAATATTTGGAAGCTGTAAAGAAAGTCGACAAAGTTTTTTCAAAATACTGCAATTTAAAATCGGACGGTGAAAAATCTAAATTGACCTTGGGGCCGAGTTTGTATGAAAAATCCGTGGTACTGCCTAAAATAATGCAACGGTTACACCAGAGAGATACGGCATCTAAAGCAATAAAGTCAATGGAAATGAAACTTATCCTTGACGTTGCTGGCCCTTCTACTCGGAAACCTATTCAAGTCTCTCAAATATCAAATAGAAGAGAAGTTTTCGCGAATACAACCTCTCCAAGCTCCCCGATGCATGTGAATTCAACATTCCCTAACACAACAACGTTACTAAAGATTCAAAATTCTAGTCCTAGAATATTGAAGACTCCGATGATTGCAAGTGTCAAGCCAACTATGCTAAACCAACGACCAGATGTCGTTAATATGATGAAACCAACAGTTTCACAATCATCCAAAGTGCAAAAAGAAACAGCTTTATTAGGACGACCGGATGTTCATCCTGAAATTTCGGTTCTAAAACCCCCAGAGTTACTTATGGAAGATTGTAATGGAGAACGTTTGAAAGCACATAGAACGCGTAAATTGTTTGAAAGTATAGTCCGCGGAGATTTACTATAGAAAATTATTGTCTGTCTCACAAATGTAATAAATTTATCGATGCAAACAATACTCAGCCCGTATAGGTAACATTTTAATGTAAATACTTATATAATTATTATCATTACCATGCAATCAATGGGATGCCTATATTAAGCAAACAATGAATGGTTTATCAAGAGACACTGGAGCTCGGTCAGGAGTCGAGTCGGTAAATTCCCAGTTAGAAATAAAAGCTGATTGTTATTTTATACCTAAAATATACGGGTGTTTTATTTATTTAGAATAAAGTTCCAGCCGACTATTACCCTATTAATAGTGTTATGGCGTAGTATAGAATAATAAATAAAATATTGCTTGTACCTAGTACATTTACTTAAATATTCATAGAACAGCACAGTGAACTATGTTGTGTGCAACACTGAGTACATCCAAATAAGTTATGTCTGTACATTACGAAAGAACCGGTCCGTTCTGGTTTAAAGTATTGCTGCCATGTTTGGGATGGCTCCAAATACCAGCTTGCATCCTTAGACTCGATAGAACGAAGAGCCTTCAGACTCATTGATGACGAGCAGTAAGTACATTGCAGAGACTAAGGTCCAAAGTCTCGAATACCGCCGCAAGGGTGCTTGTCTCTCGATCTTTTATAGGATACATTTCGGAGAATGCTTTCAAGAACTTCATGATCTGATCCCACCATCTCCCGTCCACTCCACGACATGCAGACGGACGACACAATACCATCCACCCGTATTAAGCGGTTTTTCTCTACCTTCATCATTCGCACCGCTAAGCAATGGAACTCGCTGCCTACTTTTGTATTTCCAGCCAATTACAATCTGGATCTCTTCAAGACAAGAGTGAATAGGTGTCTTCTATATAGACCTCTGTGATACACCGTCGTCGGCGACATCGCCATTTTCCATCAGGTAAAATCTTACCTGATGGAAAATGGCGTTGTCACTAACACAATCGTGTCCAGACGAAGCTCTATCGACTATTAAATAAACACAGCTGAACATAGAACCTTTTTGTTGAAGTCGGTTAAAAATAAAGCTTGTACAGAACCCAATAACTTAAAAATTCTTGAACTTACAATTTAGTTTATTTAGTATTGCCATCTGTCATTAGATTTCCCTACAAAAAGGAACATTTTTAAGTGCTACAACTCGTTTTGTTCGGTTCTACTAATATTTTGCCATATTTGTTACGTTGATATTGTTTTGCAAAGCTCTTTTTAGAAAATCTGCACAAAGTTATATTATAGTTCAATTAATTATTATTGAAACGATTATTACTCAAGTAGAAGCGATGGGAATTAAAATAAGTCAAGTTGGCAGTACTAGATTTGAATGTCAAGTTAGATAAACGTCAATTCTTGGTCAATTCGACGTACCAGACGTACGGTGCATTCCGAATTACGATTACAGCGCTGATAGCGATCACAAAAATATTTTGCGTTCCAAATTAGATATCACGATATTGACAGTTGAGTGCTAACATTAATTCGGAACACTTATGAGCGCGCTCACGGTCACGTGTCGTGTCGTGGTGTCAATGTCAATATCTCTTTGCAATACAAAAAGAGATCATCAAAGTTATTCTCCGACCGTTGATTTGGTCTTCTATATTTATTTCCATTTCTTTGTAAAAATTTGCAAACGAACGTTTTGTTGAAAAAACCCAAAGAAAAAACAGTTAGTAAACAAACCCAATTGTCAGATTTGACAGCACGCTCACAGAGATTTCAGTTTGTAGCATGGTCGTTGATATCGCAAAATGGCGCATGTAATGATGTCATCTATGACGTCACACGGGACAACGTTGTCGCGCTCACGATAATACGGAACGCGTGTGAGCGCGATGATATTGATTTTAGCGTAATTCGGAATGCACCGGTAATTACGTACGTTTGTTTATTTATTTTTGGCTGGTTTAAAGTTTTGATGTATGTAATCTTGATATATTTGATGCGTGTCCACTATTTCTTTGTGTATAAGAATGGAGCACTTAAATAAACTAGCAAGCGAAATTGAGGAACTACGCAGAACCTTGCAGAAAAAGCAGGAAGAATATAATCAACTCACAAGTGAACTAACCTTAGTAAGTAACAAGAAATCGTGGATTGGCCGAATTTAAGGATTAAGTAAGCTGCCAAGCTATTGTTCCAATTAGTCTCTGTAACCCTTTGCATCATCATTAGCCCGTATACGTCCACTGCTGAACATAGACCACCCCCAAACGACGCCACGAATAGTGGTCCTGAGCCGCCTCAATCCAACCACTCCCTGCGACCGCTACAATGTCGTCGGTCCATCGATGTCGGTCCAACCCTATTGCATACGTTTTGCTAATTACCCTATTTAAAAAGTTTTTATAATAAATTCCAGGATAAACACAATACCAAAACAATATCAAAACCAACTCAGATTACCAGTACCAACTCTGTTAATATCTATAATACTGTTGATCAAGAAGATTATAATACAAAAGAGCAGTTGGAGCACCACATCAATGATCAAAGAGTATTGAATGAAGGTGCACATGGGAAAGTGAAAGTGCAAGTTGGAGAGAAATTGCCGACATGGGCTATAGAAAGGTATTGTTGTTGTTTATTTAATTAACATGTTTAAAACTAATTACATTTTATTAAAGGAAAAAATTACATAAAATATAATTGTTGTCACTGACTGTACATAGTCAAGCGTCTAGAACTCATAACACCTTGCTGTTTTTGTCTATTAGCTTAACTTAGCATCTAACAACAATATAATCTTTATTTTTCTTTATTTTAAATATACTGAAGCTTAAAGCTTAAAGTAAGCTTCAGTATATTATTCTCAGAAAAGGGCTGGACAAATATATGAAGTGCATTGACAATGACCGATATACACACATCACAATGATATATACATACAGCTAAAGAGCTGCCTGTGTATCACAAATAATAATAAATAAATAAACTGTTCATATTCTTTAATGTTAAAGTTTCGGAGTTGCTCTTACTCTAAAATATAACGAACTAGAGAATGTTTTTTTTTTATTACGTTTACAGGATGCTTTTTGAGATAGGAGTGTATGATTAATGCGAAACTAGTATAGCTTAAAAAATCATATGCTCAAATAAAAAAAACCTTGCCTCTTTTGTCCTTTTTTACACGATGTTTACAATGGTCTCCACGGAAGACCATGGTATGATCTGCTCTACCATAGCACATGCTGAGTGGAGTCTGATTTTGTCCATTTTTCTTTTTATTTAAGGTTTATTTACTGTATACTAGCTGACCCGCCAAACGTTGTTTTGCCTTCAACCCTTATCACTTAGGGAAGGTATGGAAAATAGATAGTAGCCGATTCTCAGACCTACTGAATACGCATATAAAATTTGGTAAAAATCGGTAAAGCCGTTTCGGAGGAGTACGGTAACTAACATTGTGACATGGAAATTTTATATATATGATTACTCATCTGTTCTGGCAAATAATAGTAGATTGTTTTACAAGGGACTAAACCATCCCATTATATACGAGGTTGTTATACACCCGAGCGTAGCGAGGGAGGATGACAAGACCGAGTTATAATGGGTAGTTTTGGCCCGAGTAAAACACTCTACTTTTCACTTCGATTGCGAGAAAATAAAACAAAACAAAATTATACAATTTTCAGAAATTTTATTAAAAATTAAATGTGCAGTTAGAGCAATTTTGAATGTTTAGTGATATGTTTTTCCCAGGCAATTTTATTTCGGTTCTCTGTGATTGGGATGTGATAATATTTTGAGTTGATTGTTGTGGAGTAGAAGTTGGATAGACTCGACTCATGCTTGAGATTCCTGCATTATTAAGATCTGAGTGCGGCTTCAGCTGAGTTGACATATTCGTCCAATCCCGCGATGTAGATGCTTGTGGTGCTATAATGTTTGGTAGAATATTGATTCCTTCCGTAATCCGCTGCGTGACGTGATACTTGTTTTGTATAGAGTCCTCTATATAACCTTCAGCCACTTGATCGGACCTCCATCCACCGTGCCGTTTTAATGTCGTTATATTCGCACCAGAGTCCGCCAACAGAGTCGCGGATGTTCTGCGGAAACAATGGCCCGTGTAGAGTTCCGCATTTGGTAAATTTAGATAAGTGGCAATATCTTTAGGCATGTTACCAAATTTATTTTTGCCTATGACTTGCCTTGTGCATTTACCATTTTGATAATTTAGAAAAAATCTTCTCGTTGAAACATTAGTGGGACGTAACTCCTGATAGGCTTTAACTATATTAAGGTATTCTCCACTGATGAAAAATTTACGCTCGTTGTTTGTTTTCGTGTTCGGCAGACTCACAGCTTGTAGGTTTGTATCCGTTTCTACGTCTTCTAGCGTTATATTGGCAAGCTCGATTCCTCTGCATGCAACGCTGATTCCATAAATTAAAGCAACCTGTTGAAGAAAAAAATAAGTGTGTTAATAATCGTAATAACCTAGGTACATAATTTAGGTATGTAGGTAGGTATCTATTTATTTAGTTTGAGTAGAGTACATAAGTAGGTTACCTTTGTTGCCAAATATTGTTTATTTGGAGCGTTATTTAAAAATGTTTCGATTTCTTGTGTCGTCAAGACTTTAGATTTTTTTGCCTTGTATCCAGTGGACAATTTCTTCAGTAAAGCCGTTAAATTTACATATTTTTTAATATCGACGTCGTGTTTCGTTTGTAAGGTCATTCTTAACATTGAATATGTGCTCCAAAGAGTCGACGACGATTTGAATTTTTTCGATAATTCGTAAAAAATAAGTTAGAAAAACACCTTCTGTAAAAGAATCCACACGTTTCTCATCTCTCCATTTCATAAAATTTTCGTAACTCTTTAAATATATTCCACGTGATTTCGTCGGCAACAGATTCATAATTATTTCTTTGCCCTTTTCTTCCATTTGCATATTAGCATCTACACTATCACTTGATGACATTTTTCACGTTCACAATTTGGAAGTAAAAGTCAGGAAGTTAAACATAAAAGTTTGTGATTTGGAATGAAGAAAATCACGTGGAATATCCAAGTGATTTTGTCGGCAACAGATTCATGATTATTTCTTTGCCCTTTTCTTCCATTTGCATATTAGCATCTTCACTATCACTTGATGACATTTTTCACGTTCACAATTTGGAAGTAAAAGTCAGGAAGTTAAACGTAAAAGCATCGTAAAAGTTTGTGATTTGGAATTAAGAAAATTCTAGAGATTTAGCGCCAATACCATCTTTTTTTTAAAATCTCTATTTAACCCGCAACGAAACAGTTCGCATTCTACCGTGAAGGGAAGAATCAACCTTCATAAAACATCACCAAGACGGTTCTATTTAAAAAAAAAAAGATTGACGGAGCACCAATAAGTCGAGTTTTTATGTAAGAGAACGAATGCTTTGTACGGGCTGATGATTTTAGACAAAAATTAAAAAGAAAAAATACTTTTTAGCCCGATGTATTAAACTCGAGTTTTAGGCCCGCTAAGCTACACTATTATGATACACTTTTTGAGCAAGAGAAGTGAAAAAATCTTTTTACTTTTGCTTTACTTTAATAATTACATACCCATATCAAGAACTGATCTAATTTACTTTGGTAATCAGTCTATCTATGCTGTGTAGATTGCATTTATTTATTTATTTCTATCCTAAAACCACATGCAAAGATTTGCTTGTGTGCTTTAATTTGATACTTTTCCAACATAATAATACTACAAAATCCTTCGATTTCAGATACAGCCGACAGATCCTACTCCCCGAGATAGGTGTTCATGGACAAGAGAAGCTGTGTGCTGCTAGAGCGTTGATAGTGGGCGCGGGGGGACTGGGTTGTCCCGCCGGGGCCTACCTAGCGGGGGCGGGGGTGGGTGAGTAACACTGAGTTCCTAACGCATACACTGCCGCTGCAGCGCCACCCGGGCCGCGCTGTGTGCTGCTAAAAAGTTGATAGGGGGCGCGGGGGGACTGGGCTGTCCTGCCGGGGCCTACCTAGCGGGGGAAGGGACGGGTGAGTGCTGCTAGTGAGTTTATAAGGGGGGTGGCCTTCTGGTGCGGGTTAGTAAAAAAAAATGTTGGACAATTCACACAGCATCATCTCGCCCCAAGCTAAACCGAGCTTGTGTTATGGGTACTAAGTGACTGATATACATAATACAATAGCATTACCATATAGCTGGCAATGCAGCCAGCGTCATGGGGACATTTCTGACTGGATCAGCAAATACACATTGTGTCATCAACTTTAATTTATTTTCATTATTTGTTGTTATATAGGCAATAGTTGTACGTACCGTTTTCACCCACCACAAAAACCAAAAAAAAATTAATATTACTAGTTGATGCAATTTTGTAATCATTTTCTGATTCTCACAGTCGACTGCTTATTAGCTAATCGAACCAGCAATCTCCTGCGTTGCAGGCAGCCACACACATAGGTCGTTAATTTTATTTGATACTAGCTGCTGTCCGTGACTTCGCCTGCGTTTTGTCGGGATAAAAAAATAGCCTATACGTTATTCCAGGTCCCAAACTATACCCATACCAAATTTCAGCCTAATAAGTTTAGTAGTTTTGGTGTGAAAGAGGAACAAACATCCATAATTCCAAACTTTGACATTTATAATAATTCATCATCCTCATCAGCCCATACACGTCCACTGCTGGACATAGGTCTCCCCCGAACGACGCCACAAATAGCGGTCCTGAGCCGCCTCCATCCATCGACTCCCTGCGACCGCTACGATGTCGTCGGTCCATCGAGTGGATGGTCCCATGTAGGGGGGGATTTGCCATAACCACCACGCTTGGCAGGCGGATTGGTGATCGCAGTGTTGGTGTTTAAAAATACTCAGAAGGAAGCTGCTGCCCTTCCTCTGGTAGGTTCCCTTAGTCGGCTCTTACGACATCCACGGGTTGAGTTGGAGGGGTCGATATTCGGACGCTGCGGCCCCACGGCTCACGTTACAGTTATAATAATTATTAGGAAGTATTTTAATATATTCAACCGACTTCAAAGAGGAGGTTCTCAATTCGACAGTATGTTTTTTTGTACGTATGTTTCGCGATTATTCTGATAATTACGGACAGATTTTGAAAATTCTTCCACTATTGTATAGAAAATGATCCATACAAATGTTATCCCCGGGGATTAGTATTTATCCCGCAAAACTTAAAAACAGTGTAAAAGTAAGGGATCCGAAGTCGATTATTATAGGTTTTTGAAAACAATCAAACTATCACAATGAAAGTTAACAAACAGTTTCCATGGCGACGGGCGTAAACAAGAGATAAGTTCAGGAATTTGACGTCGGTTTCACGTTTTTTGAAATATGCCAAATTATTTTCTCTTCTATTACAGGTGAAATTGGCATCGTAGACTACGATACTGTCGACGTCACAAATATACACCGACAGTTTCTGCATAGCGAGAGGGATCAGTTCTTGAGCAAGGCGGAATCAGCAGCCAATACCTTGCGGAGGTGGGACAAAGAGCATTATAATCCGCGTACTTAAAGAATGGGACTGAGAATGACCTCACACGTGAGATAATGAAAGGTGTACAATGTACTATTTGCCTAAGCTTACCATCTCTTTCCAGCCTAAATTCAAGAATCAAAGTGATTCCGTACAACGTACAGTTGACCTCACAGAACGCTGCGCAGATCGCTTCGCAATACGACGTTGTGCTCGACTGTACCGACAATGTGCCTACACGGTACTTGCTGAACGATCTCTGTGTACTTACCAAGGTAATTTAATAACATATTCTAAAAAAAAAATTGTAAAGAAAGATTTGTCTGTATGTTTATAACGAATTGGCTCAAAAAGTACTGGACCGATTTTAAAAATCCTTTCCCCATTTGAATGCTACTTATTGTACTTTTATGCCTAAATGTTTAAAAAATAAATCTCCACCCGTGCGAAGCCGGGACTCCATGTTGCTTGCGCAAGCCGGTGTGCGCAAGCAAGGTGGAGCGTGTGGCCGGGTATCTTGCTTGCGCAAACAGTGTTTGTGCAATCTGCTTGCACAAATGTTTGAGTGTGTAGCCGGGCTATCAGTCACTACATATTATGAAACAAAGTCCTCCGCCACGTCTGTCTGTCTGTTCGCGATAAACTCAAAAACTACTGAAGGGATTTTCATGCGGTCACCAATCGATAGAGTGATTCATGAGGAATTTTTATTATATAATTGTCAAAGTTTGTATAAATTGGTTGAAATATAACGATAATTGTTGGAAGTGTCGGAAAAAGTCAAGCCGCCTGGGAGTTTTTTTTTTTAAATACTGTGCTGCGTAATCCCGATTTATTACCGTCTGCCCCCACATACGGTCCCCACGCAGTGGCAAACGGTAACACTTATGGATATCGGCCCCCACAAGGGTGCTTGACCATAGTGTTCCAGAATGGATTACTGTCTTTGGAGATTATGCTCTACTACCCGTGCGAAGCCGGGCGGGTTGCTAGTATATAAAAATTCTGAATTGATCGGGATAAAAGTTTGCATAGATGTAGGTCTAGGCCTGGCATAAAACAGGTTAATCGTACCACCACACACTTAAAATGAAATTAGTTTACAGATTTATACAGATTGAGTGACGCGCGCGTCGAAATCGTTTTTACAGTTTTTACTACGGGCGCGGTGTGCGAAAGTACGCCTGCGACGCAGGAGGTTGCGGGTTCGATTTCGGGACAAATATTTGTACGATCTGCAGATATTTGTTAAGGGTGTTCTGGTCGTTTTCGATGTATAATAAAAAAACTCTATATCCTACTTATATTATAAATGTCAAAGTTTGTATGTTTGTTACTCTTTCACGCAAACACTACTGGACCGATTAGGCTGAAATTTGGTATGGGAATGGGTATAGTTTGGTGCCTGGAATAACATATAGGCTATTTTTTATCCCGATAAGACGCGGGTGAAGGCGCGCGCAGCAGCTTGTATATAAATATTTGCTGTTCATTTAAACATATGTACGTTTGTTTACGTTACTTCTTTATTTCAGTTACCACTTATATCAGGGAGCGCATTGAAAATGGAGGGACAACTTACCATCTACGGATATAGAGGGTTAAACAACCCCAATGAACAGGTTTGTACAAAAACAAGTTAATATAAAACCGGCCGCGTGCGAGTCAATTTGCATATTTGGATTCCGTACTATTGTACAGAACTGTTTCGCAAAATGAACCATAAATAATTTTTTTTTATAATTGGAAACACAACAACACGACCAATATATATGTATTTATTTATTAAGAAAACAGTATAACATTATATAAAATCTTAATATTATCGATGAGATCGCTTCTAAGCGATAAGGCCGCCCATTGTACATGTTTTATGTAATGTCTATTTTTAATGTTTTCTTCGTGGTGTACAATAAAGAATTTTGTAATTGTAATTGTATTATAAACTAGCTGCTGCCCGCGCCTTCGCCCGCGTTTTATCGGGTAAAAAAATAGCCTATATGTTATGCCAGGTCCCACACTATACCCATACCGAATTTCATCCTAATTGGTTCAGTAGTTTTTGTGTGAAAGAGTAAAAAATATCCATACATCCATTCATACAAACTTTGACATTTATAATATTATAGTAGGATGTCAAAGTTTGTGAGTATGGATGTAAAGATGTTTGTGCCTCTTTCACGCAAAAACTACTGAATTGATTGGGCTGAAATTTAGTATGGGTATAGTTTGGGACCTGGAATAACATATAGGCTAACTTTTATCGGCGTATCTCTTCCTAAGCCATACAAAATAAAACTATTAGAGTCATTTAAAAAAGCTTATGATAGGAATCCCAAACGTGCCAAGGGATTTTTGTAAATTAATTCACTTGAATCCGGCCGGATCCGGATTTCAATCCCTGTCCGCGACGTAAGGCACTGCTTTACACTCTCGGTGTATAATGTACTAACCAGTGGCGGTAGCTTCATACAAGCCAAAAAGCCGGGCTTGCCCTACTTCAAATTCCATACGAAAACATTGCCTACCATATTTAAATTTTCGCGCGTCAATTCTTCACTTGATTTCTTTTATAACTATGACTATCTAGTAAGTATCCGAACGCGCCGCCCGGCCTGCTGGCAACTTGCCGCCGCGCGGCTGCATGCATCTCGCTCATACTCATGGGCTTGCAATGGGGCTTCGCGGGCGCGTATACCTGCACCGTTCTAACCTATGAAAAAGTGCTACGTCTATAGATATAACTGTGCGGTTCTATAGCAATTAGTATGGAGCAATAAGCCTGGCTTTCACTGTGAAGTTCGTAACAAACTAGGGTTACGAAGTTCGTATAAGAAAATTCTCGTTGTTTACAATTTAACATTTTGTTTTGTTATTGTTTTGTTTACTGAGTGAGCGATTAACTGTTAAATTTTGCATTTTCGTTCAAAGTTTCGAGATTATACATATTGTTCCTTGTAAGGATTTGAAGTGTGTGAAAAGGAAAAGGTGAAACGTGAAACCTTTCACGGAGAAAAAACTTCACAGCTTCGGTTAAATCTACACCGGATTTTAGTATTTCGCAAACAAATGTCTTAAAAAACAATTTAAAAGGTAGATCAGTGTACAAGACTTAGGGAATGGGATTGATTGATAGGGATTGTTCGTTGCTCTCATTCCAATAAATTGTACCTATTTTTGGTGTAGCATATTTTTTTTTCTAACGAGAAAACGGTTTGAATTCTTTTGGTTATGACTGTGGGTTATGATAATTTAAATAACATAACTGGTGCGAATAAAGGACATCAAAATTCACAAAACACATTAATGCAGTAATTTCATTTAGTAATTTCGGTACAAATACATATAAATTACCAGAAGATTTAAAAGAACTTCATGGTAATATCTTTAGGAAAAAGTTAAGTAGATGGTTACTGGAAAATTGTTTCTATAATGTAAAAGAATATCTGGAAAGTTGAATTGGAACATAAATTTAATAGTACCTATAATAATATGACTCGCACAACATTTGCACGCCTGCGCCTGCGTGCAGGCTGAATACAATTACCTAAATAGTTATAAGACCTGACATTGTATAATATTTATGTATTCTTGCAAATAAATGATTTGATTTGATACATTTTTACATTTTAAGACATTATACCTCTAAATAGTTATTTTCTTAACTACTTAAAATTTATTTGTTAATTTTTGATGTACTAATACCTATTGTACCAGAACGCCCGCAGTTTTTATTCGCTCACTCATAAATACGTAACGGTATTTTTCAAAGCCACCGAAAATAGGTTAGTCATGGAAGACATGTTTGTGATTTTCTGTCTAGTAGGTACTAACACGCCTTCAGTGTGCCTTGTTAAAACTCACCGACGCCGACGGCAATGAATATGATGACCGAACAGTTGCAAGATTTTGTGGAATTAATTAATTAATTGGCATGAAAACTTCAAAAATAATCGAATCATAAATAGGAAATGTATGTCGGGCTTGCTCTGTTCTCAAGCACTAGGCACGCCTCTGATACTAACATCATAATGCTCGGCAAGAAGGTTTTACTAAGTAAGCAAAGAGGCTGTGTAAGATGGTATTCGCAACACAGTACATTTTTATAGGAATTCCATTTTCAAATCTCATTACGTCACACTTTGTTTGAATTGTACTTGTTGTTGTTGACTTTACAGTTCAAGCTATGCAAAACTCCTTGGTGAAACAATCTCTTCTTATAAAATGATAAGAAAACTATTTAATAAAAAAAAAACTTCGGAAACGGCGGCCTTTCATTTCATTTAATAAATAATTAATTTTTCTAATAAAAATTACATTTTGTCATACCTAAGTATATAAATGTTTTATTTGCCTCGCCATTATGATGTAAAGTAGAATGCTTACCTCGGGTGCAAGTATTACACCCTCGAACTATATTCTCGGGTGCACGCAATCCATTAGCGCCCTTTGCGAGCGCTCGCAAGGGCATTGGATTGAGTGCACCCTCGAACTATATTCTAAATATCTCGGGTGCACTCAATCCAATTTAGGGCGCTTTGCGAGCTGCGCTCGCACTGGTGTCAGATTGGATCTTGTTCTGTAATAGCTCCCTTACTACCCTTGTGTAACAATCTACTATTTACTTACAGGATGGTACATACAGGGGTCCGTGCTACCGCTGTATGTTTCCCACGCCGCCACCCCCCGAGGCAGTTGGCAGTTGCTCTGCCAACGGCGTCGCCGGGCCCTTACCGGGTGTTATAGGTAGTTCATCATCATCAGCCCGGACACGTCCACTACTGAACATATGCCACTCCCAAAGATTTGCGGAAAATTAAAAGAGAACAATTCGTCGAGAACAATTCGCCGAAAATACAATTTGCCGATAAATAGTCATAAAGATTTTCAAGTATAGCGGGAAATACCCAGTTTTGTCCTACATCAGAAAAATTATGTTTTCGGCGAATTGTTCTCGACGAAATTGTTTTCGACGAACTGTTCTCGGCGAATTTCCCGCAGACGACCCCCAAACGACGCCACGAACAGCGGTCCTGAGCCGCCTCCATCCAACGATTTATAATTAGGTGCAAGACATTATTACAGGATGGTAAACTAATCTATAAATATAAAAGAAAGTCGTGTTAGTTACACCACTTATAATATAACTCGAGAACGGCTGAACCGATTTGGCTGAAATTTGGTGTGCAGGTAGCTTGGAACCAGGAAAAGGACATAAGATAAAAAAAAATAGGGTTCCGCGCGAAAAAAATAATTCGACGGGGGCGAAGCCGCGCGCAGCACCTAGTATGGTATAAATCTGAAAATACTAAAATACTGAAAACATTTTAATTTCTCATCATTGAAGAATTTCATAGAAATTAGTAGTGTTGCGGCGACATGTCGCCTGCCGCTGCCACGTGTAGTCGGCTACGAACGTATACCTTTAAATAATAAAAGAATAAATCTATATCAATGCCAGTGCGGTACTGTTGTCGAACAGCTTGGTCATCACGGATTATCGTGTACTAGGGCTGCCGGTCGGATATCTCGCCATGCCAGCCTTAACGACATCATTCGGCGGGCCTTTGTCATCGCTAACGTACCAGCTATTCTCGAACCGAATGGTCTGTTGCGTGACGATGGTAAGAGGCCCGACGGCATGACTTTAGTCCCTTGGGAGCTGGGCAGGCCTATTGTGTGGGACGCTATATGTGTCGACACACATGCAGTCTGCAGTTAGCTCAATTGTTTCAATTGTAAATACTAGTTTAATTTCTTTATATTATTTGATTGTTATTTTCTTTGTCAAAGAATAAATAAAAACTACAATTCAATAGGTAGATCAGTGTACAAGACTTAGGGAATGGGATTGATTGATAGGGATTGTTGGTTGCTCTCATTCCAATAAATTGTACCTATTTTTGGTGTAGCATATTTTTTTTTCTAACGAGAAAACGGTTTGAATTCTTTTGGTTATGACTGTGGGTTATGATGATTTAAATAACATAACTGGTGCGAATAAAGGACATCAAAATTCACAAAACACATTAATGCAGTAATTTCATTTTGTAATTTCGGTACATTTTCGGTAAACAACGCGTAAAGACATCATACCTCTGTGAAATAATGCCAGATAAAAGTAACAATCAGCGACGATATTGGTAAATAATAATTATGGCAAAACCCCACCTACATGGACCATCCACTCGATGGGCCGACGACATCGTAGCGGTCGCAGGGAGTCGATGGATGGAGCCGGCTCAGGACCGCTATTTGTGGCGTCGTATGGGGAGGCCTATGTCCAGCTGTGGACGTATATGGGCTGATGATGATGATGACTGGTAAATAAATAATGCTGTACAATCCACACAGCATCATCTAGCCCCTAGCTAAGTAAAGCATTATTATGGGTACTATAATATTATCTTATATATAAAATTTCCATGTCACAATGTTAGTTACCGTACTCCTCCGAAACGGCTTTACCGATTTCTACCAAATTTTATATGCGTATTCAGTAGGTCTGAGAATTGGCTACTATCTATTTTCCATACCCCTAAGTGATAAGGGTTGAAGGCAAAACAACGTTTGGCGGGTCAGCTAGTTATTATATTGATTGATATGTTATACATAGAAAAACACCCGAGACAAATATTTGCAGATCGTACAAACATTTGTCCCGAGGCTGAAATCGAACCCGCAACCTCCTGCGTCGCAGGCGGACCTTCGCCCGCAGCTCCACATCAGATTTTCTAGTAATATATATTTACAGGTGCATTGCAGGCCTTGGAAGCTATAAAGTACATCGTTGGGCACACACATACTCAACTGTTGGTCGAGAGAATGCTTATATTCGATGGGGAGGATGTTACCTTTAGAACTGGTAAGTGAGTTAATTGAGTTTCTAACATAATACATTTTTTATATATAAAAAACCTTTTCAATCATTTATTCATAAAAGATATGATACAATAACATATTGGTGACAAAGTAAATGTAGATCCTCATGTCTCGTCACATATCTGGCATGTGAATATTCAACTTATACTTCGTGTATAACTTATTAATAACTAGCTGCTGCCCGCGCCTTCGCCCGCGTTTTATCGGGAGAAAAAATAGCCTATATGTTATTCCAGGTAAACTATACCCATATCAAATTTCTGCCTAATCGATTCAGTAGTTTTTGCGTGAAATAGTAATAAATATCCATACATCCATCCATACAAACTTTGACCTTTATAATATTAGTAGGATTATAAGTATCTATAAAAAATAGTATGTCAAATTAGTTTATATATTAATTATTCTGTTAAAATAAATAAATTAGATAAACAAAATCAAACCAAAAACTCATTTAAAATTTACTTGACAAAACCTATTGTATTGTATAAAAACTATATATTTGTAATTTGTATTATCTTCTTAAAATAATGCGCACAGATCCCCGTATTCAATCCAACGATCCTATCCATCCAAGGTTGTCTGGTAGAGATCGCTCGTGAGCGATAAGACCGCCAATTGTCACATTTCTTTTTTTTTTGTTCAAATTGTTTGTAAACTGTTTTGTTAAGTGTGCAATAAAGTATTTTCTATCTATCTATCTATCTTCTATGTTTTAAGTACAAGTTTTTATATCATCTGGGACCAAAGTCAAACGAATGACAAATCCAACGAACCTAAACTCGACGTGGTTAAGTCGTTTCGTTTAGGAGTTCCTATGGCCATCTTCGGTTTCCTTCATCAGACCAGCTCATTGATACCGTGACATTGCATTGTCACCAAACTTATATCATCATCTTCATCATCAGCCGTACACGTCCACTGCTAGATATAGGCCTCCCCCGTACGACGCCACAAATAGCGGTCCTGCAAACTTATATAAGTATACTAAATTTCAGCTCAATCGGTTGTGGATAACTGGTCTAAAATTGAGTTGCAAGATTCCACCCGAACAAACGTAGTTACACTACATTGCAAGTTAAATAAAAGCTTATAAAAATAGTTACTATAGGCCTCGTTATTAAGCTCAGAGTCGCTCAGCGGGCTATGGAGAGAGATATTCTTGGAGAGACTACGTTATTATTATGTGCTGTGTGAATTGTACAGCATTATTATTATTTTATATTATTTATAGTGAAACTCCGTCCCAGAAGCGCGCAGTGTGCGGCTTGCTCCGAAAATGCGACCATTTCCCATCTCATCGACTATGAAATGTTCTGCAAGTCTCAGGCGAAAGAAAAGGTCTGTATATTATCATTTATAATATGTTATCATCATCATCATCATCAGCCCATACACGTCCACTCCTAGACATAGGCCTTCCCCATACGACGCCACATAGAGGTTCCGAGCCGCCTCCATCCATCGACTCCCTGCGATCGCTACGATGTCGTTGGTCCATCGAGTGGTTGGTCTCCCATGTAGGTAGTAAATATGTTATTTATTATTATGTACTAGCTGTTCCCCGCGGTTTCACCAGTGTTAAATTCGTAAGCCGTAAATCTCCCAAGGGAATTTAAGGTTTTACCAGAACAAAAAGTGGCCTATGTTACTCTCCATCCCTAGGACCAATAATTTTTTGGACTCAGCCTTTCAGTTTTACGCATGTCCGTTTTTATTAGTGTGCAGTTGCAGATTTGTAATAGTGTGCATGACTAGGGAAGTGACTTTGCTGCCGAGCCGAACTGGCTTCGGCCCAAACTGGTCCGAATCAGGAAAATACACTTGAATGCCGATTTCATTCCTGGTTCGTCCCGCATTTAACAGGAATGTTTTAGTACTTTCAACCAGGGTTGTTGCTGATACGATTTTTGACACATAACCTGATGCTGATGCTGATTTTGGCCATGTGCGTGTCGGAATCGCGTACCGAGTATGCCACACTAATTCAATGTAGATGATTCTACCAATCGAAAACGAGTTTCGAAAAACTATACACATTTTATAGAAAAGCTACGCACTTTTTTAGGGTTCAGTAAACAAAAGGTACCAACGGGGCCCTAGTACTAGCCCTCCTCTGTCTGCTTGTCTGACCATCTATCGGGCTTTATTGTAAATAAATAAATACATTTTTGGCAATTTTTTTTCTCCACTCACGCGATGCAAAAATCTAAAAAAAGGGTTAGTGTTCGCTCCGCTCTCTGTTGCCTTAGTTTCTTGGTGATTTTGGGCAAGTGCCGCTATAAAACCTGAATTTTTTTGCTCATCCTTCCAATTCTTGCGTGTATAGTCTAGAGCGCTAATTGACACTTGGAACTTATAGTCACGGGTGTGAAACATCCTTCATTCAGGTAGTCTAATGGATTAGCTATAAAGGCTTATTTTGCGTAAATTTGTAATTGTTTATATGTTGTTTTTGCTCAAAATTTTACATCGGTGTCGATGTCATTTTGTAAGACTAAGAATAGAATTTTGCAAAATTTATAAAAAATGGGCAATAAATAAGATAACACATTACAATATTATTATATAGCTAAATGGGCGCGGCTTTGCCCGCATGGTTGATTTAACGTTGTTGTTTTTTGTAAATAATTTTTATATTAGTGGCATTGGCATTTTGATTGATGTATACATAGATATTTATATACTGTTAATTTTAATGATATTGTATCGTTTGTGCCTTAATAAAAGAAAAATATAAACAAAGTAAATACCTACGAAAAATTTATATTTTAATTAAAATCAAATTACCTTTTGGAACGATAACTTCCGGAAAAAACCACGTGAAAATAATTCCAGGTTATTAAAGTTATTATCTTGTGTATTTCTTTTTTCCTCGTACTTTGAGTTACATAAACTAGTTAAATAAATCCTACGGAAATAATAATGATAAATAATCATCTACATGCTTGAGAAGAGCGTGAAAGACAGTACTTTTCTGTACGAAATCTAGAAATGGGACGAATCAGGAATGAAATCAGCAATCAATTTTATTTTCCTGATTCGGACCAATTTTCGCCGAAACTAGTGGGTCGAATGCGGTATAACTCGAAAACTAAATTTGATGGTAAGCGCATCACTAGCACAGATGCTAAATTTGTCTCTGCTAATTATTCACAGTTTTAGACATTATTTGTATCCTAGACCCATAGTGGCTAGAACACATGAACTAGATTGTTAAAAGGTGGTGATACATAGATATAAGACCGGAAATGACTTATGCTACCTCTACCTACTTATTTCTCTATGCTCCATCCTTTCAACTAACTCTATGCCAAAAATACAGTCGATTGGTTGCTTAGTTAGGTATGAAGGAAGGACAAACAAAAAACAAACAAACTTTCGAATTTAAAATATTATGTAGTCGGATAATAAACGCAGTTGCCGATTCGATTCCTGCCTCGGGATGAATGTTTGTACGATTTCCAGATATTTTTTGTATGAAACCATTTATTCATTGTGATTGTGGTACTTAATTCATCAGGTCTTAAATATAATTTTTGATCTACACAAATCTACTCTTTCGAACAGTTGAATTTTGCGTAGTTCCCTGTCCGCACGATAGAGGCGCTGTAGCTACAAAATCCTATAGAAAAGGAGACGTCATGATCACGTCTCGTTACTAAAGTCAACGCTACTCACTTTTATTTTCAATTTTAAAAGACCCTCTCTGGTTTCATCAATTAATATCTTGTTACGATGTAAATACGTGGATCAGGGATTTCTGGAACTCTTGTCGAAGAATGAATATCTTGTTATGGTGTAAATAAGTGGATCAGGGATTTCTGGAACACTTGTCTAAGAATGATTATCTGGTATGGTGTAAATAAGTGGATCAGGGATTTCTGGAACACTTGTCGAAGAATGAATATCTTGTTATGGTGTAAATAAGTGGATCAGGGATTTCTGGAACACTTGTCGAAGGATGAATATCTTCATACGGTGTAAATAAGTGGATCAGAGATTTCTGGAACTCTGGTCGAAAAATGAATATTTTCTTACGGTATAAATAAGTTGATCAGGATTTCTGGAAAACTTGTCGAAGACTGAATATCTTCTTACGGTGTAAATAGGTAGATCAGGGGATTTCTGGAACTCTTGTCCAATAATGAATATCTTATGGTGTCAATAAGTGGATCAGGGGATTTATGGAACTCTAGCCCAGAAATGCCCTGCGTGTCTTCTCTCTGAGCCGGCAGGGCATTTCTGGACAAAAACATCAGAAATCCCCTTCGCAGGGGATTATGTAAGGGGATTATTGGAAGAAGCCCTAGGGGGCTTGTATCGAAGTTATGTGAAATTATATTTATTGTGTTTGAAATTGAATTGCGTGTCTGTGTGTGCTTCGAAGAAACTCAAAATTGCGAATGTCAAGACCTACTTGGTGAGTTTACTTTTCCATAATAAAATTAAATGGACCAGTTGGACAATCTGTAGATTATTTTCAACAGTCTGCAGTTAGCTCAATTGTTTCAATTGTAAATACTAGTTTAATTTGTTTATATTATTTGATTGCTATTTTCTTTGTTAATAAAGCACAGATTTTATAATAAAAATAAATACTATTTGATCTTTACGTACATTCGCGGTATTGAAATAACTGTTTGTGCTAGCTTTTGTCTGAAACTTTGATTGCATGGTCTTGCTATAAATTTTGTGGTAATTTTCTATAAGACTTTGGTGACTCAGTGGTAAAAGGTCCGCCTGTAACGCGGAAACTTGCGGGTTCGTTACCCGCCCCGGAATTTTTTTTATATGATCAGAACCTAATGTGTGTTCTGGGTCGGTCTTGATATATTAAAAAAAATACAATTTGCCATTTTTTATTCGATTTTTATAAGATAAATATTCATTGTTGCCATATAAGTGAATAACACAGTTTTTGCTGAACATTATAGCGAAGCACGTATTTACAAAAATATGATTTTTGTAATTATTTGAATTTCTAAATTTGTTTTTGTATTTTTATATCACTTGATGTATGATAATAAGCAACTCGAAATCTAATTTAGTAGTAACCAAAAATTTTATCCTATGCTAATAAATTATTATTCTTTCTTTCTAGAAAACCCTAGAAACCCCTCTGAAAACGGAGCTCCGACAACTAGAGAAGGAAAAGCGTATGACAGGACAAAGTTACTACGGGTTCCGTACAGCCAACGGAGCCAAGAAATGGGTCAGTATCAAAATCACGTCAAAATGTTACATTTCACATCGAGTTTAGCATGGTATAATAATATAAGGTATGGTCTTCTGAGACACGTTGGTCACGTGGGTGTCCCTTGCTTACGTCATCATTGCCATCGGCGAATGAGAAGACGAATCTGTTTCCTGGTTCCAATAGCGTAAAATCTTAACTCCCCGAACTCCTTATATTTACCTGTGTGCATCTGATAAAACTATGCGGATTTGTATAATTACTAATTTATTTATCACATTGACTCGTGTTTAACGCTGTTTTGACTGATCTAGCACACATAATTGATTTTTTTTATTGTTTTTTCAATTGACCCTTGTCACATTTGTTTAACCAACTTCACGTTTTGTTGAAATAAAGTGGCAACTGGACAGTGACGTGGGCAAGAGACACTCCCGTTTAGCTAGTATTACACTCATGATCAGCGAAACGCAAAAACTCGACGCAAATCTCTCCCACTTTAAGGATCTCTTCCAACAATGTTACACTGAGCGTATCTTTCTCCGGATCGTCTCCATACTTTGGTCTTTCCATCAACTGCCTTCTGAAAGAATCTGGAGTCATTAGTAAAGAGTATTTCCGCCCAATCATCATCATCATCCTCATTAAGATGCGAACGAGCAAAGCTGGACCGAGCTACTCGATGACCTGTGGTGAGCAATGGGCCTCTGGCCGGCAAGTATGCCCCTAGACCAGCTGCCTTAAATCTTCTTTGGTGCTAAATGTTACATTCCTTTCGTTTTTCGTACCTCTGAACAAGTCGAAGCGAAAACTGCTTACAATAAATCTGCCGTCCCTCTCTGTTGTTACTCTTTTGCGAGCTTGACCTTTACGTCTGATATACTCTCTAGTCTGTCTTTATCGTTTAACATTGCAAAAAATCACAGACTTGGGAACAAAAAAATATTTTATGTCATTCTACCTTGTTTTTGCGTTCCTCTAAATTTGTCCATAAGCGTAATTATTTATTTTTGTTTCGTAAAAATATTTATTTCCATAATCACGGGCCATATGACCTTTGCGAAGCATGTGTGGGGCCGAAGCCAACAGCACAGAGGCCCTATATGAGAATTAATTTAAAGGCGAGAGCTACACATAGCGGGTATCATCCTTGCTTGCACAATATGATACACTTGAAGATGGTATCCGCCAGGTGTAGAGACTATTGCAAAGGGATACATGAAAGTAATAAAAAAGCCATGTTATTGTGGTGAATGGATGGACTGGGTAATTGGGCTATGGGGGAAACTATGGCCGCCTGCCATAAACATACTCTCAATAATGTTACAAGCTGCTGACGGTGGCTTGCCGAATGCTGGAAATATTTATTTATTACTATACCTTCAATTGGCCGTGGGGCCGCGGCGTACGAATATCGACCCCTCCAACTCAACCCGTGGATGTCGTAAGAGCCGACTAAGGGAACCTACCAGAGGAAAGGCAGCAGCTTCCTACTGTGTATTTTTAAACACCAACACTGCGATCACCAATCCGCCTGCCAAGCGTGGTGATTATGGCAAATCCCCCCTACATGGGAGACCATCCACTCGATGGACCGACGACATCGTAACGGTCGCAGGGAGTCGATGGATGGAGGCGGCTCAGGACCGCTATTTGTGGCGTCGTAGCACCAGTCGCCAGCAATGGACGTGTATGGGCTGATGATGATGATACCTTCAATTTCTAGGTGCAAGACGTACCGAAATCGGAACGCAAGCTCGGAGCAACTTGCACATCGGAAATGTGCTTGAAGACTTTGAAGAAATGCTCGTTATTCGAGGAAGGGAGACGGCATGATATATTCCAGCAGTTCTGGAGTTTGGATTGGAAGAGAAAGAAGATTTTTGTGAAGTCCTTGGTAGATATAGGTAAGAAATAATTGCAATGCGAAACGGAGTGTGGGAAACCTCCCACACTGGCGGCGTAAAGTGGCATGTACCATGCTCCGAGGGGTCCCATTCTGGCACCTAATGGACTGCACCCCAAATCCGAAGAGAAGAGAACGGAAACAAGGGTGTTCGGTTCGCTTGCCGTTGATCCTATAGTCTGATTCTCTCCTATTAATTAACTTTAAATTGTTCTTAACTCATTACATATATTAGGCACCGGGGGGAAGGGGGGGGGGGGGGGGGGGGGGGGGGCTATGTTCAGCAGTGGACGTAATACGGGCTGATGATAATGAATGCAATGTTGTTTTTTTTTTATGGAAAGTTAGCTGCTGCCCGCGCCTTCGCCCGCGTTTTATCGGGATAAAAAATAGCCTATATGTTATTCCAGGTCCCAAACTATACCCGTACCAAGTTTCAGCCTAATCGGTTCAGTAGTATTTGCGTGAAAGAGTTACAAATATCCATACATCCATCCATACAAACTTTGACATTTACGAGTATAATATTAGTAGGATCGGATATAAATGCGAAATTTCTTGAAAGTAGACCTCCAGTAAACGAAAAAATATAGTTAAAAACTAAAACCCGACTACATAAAAGTCTTAAACAAGCGTTCACCTATTGTCCTTATCATTTTCTTTTGATACTTAGGTAGTCGGAGGCCTTTGTTACTAATTGTACCCTAGGTATATGGGGTGGGTGCAAAAGAAAATGATAAGGATAATAGGTGAACGCTTGTTTAAGACTTTTATGTAGTCGGGTTTTAGTTTTTAACAATATATTTTTTATACCTTTTTGCTAATAGTTTGAGAATCGTTATGCTCAAAAAAGGTTGAAAAACGGTTTTGGAAAGTACAAACAAAGACCTTTGCAACGATACCACACACGAGCATATTTACTAACATTGAAATTTTCGACCCTTTCTTCGACCCCCGCTATCTCGTTAGACCCCCATTTTTATCTGACGTCACATAGCCTATAACCATCGGGCTATTAAGACGAATTATACGACACCTCATTTGTTGAAATCGGACCAGTAGTTTCAGCGCTACGTGGGAACATAAAAATCGGCTACGTACATACATAGGGTGTCAAAATCATAACCCTCTCGTAGTAGGGTAAAAACTAAAAAGGATCGCGCCTGGTTTCAGTAATTTACATATACCTAACTCGAGTAAAATTCTAAATTATCACTACATAATATAAAACAAAGTCACTTTCCGCTGTCTGTCTGTCTATCCCTATATATGCTTAGATCTTTTTTAAAACAAATTAGAACCGGATCAAAATGTTGATGCGGTTTTTTTAATTGATAGAGTGCCTCAAGAGAAATGTTTATATGTATAATTTACACCTGTCCAAAGCCGGGGCGGGTCGCTAATCCTACTAATATTATATATGTCAAAGTTTGTATGGATGGATGTATGGATATTTGTAACTCTTTCACGCAAAAACTACTGAACCAATTAGGCTGATGGGTATAGTTTGGGACCTGGAATAACATATAGGCTATTTTTTATCCCGATAAACGCGGGCGAAGGTGTGGGCAGCAGCTAGTGCTAAATAAAATTATCTCTTCTTCACAGTGCCTGTAAAAAGAAGAAGAGTGAAGATAAAAGGGAATGTCTCAAGGAAGGTGGACTCCAAAGTGTACCATCTACTGTACGGGACGGAAAGGCTGGTGGTCTGTCGTGTTATGTTCTTAAGCACGCTTGGAGTCAAGGAGGCTATGGTTAGGTAAGTTGGAGTATCAGCTAGCTTAGCGTCTGGCCCCGGCTTCGTTCATGTAGTACCTACCTATATTCCGATTTAGAATCGAATATATTTTAAGATTCCTTCTGAGTATTTTTAAACACCAACACTGCGATAATCAATCCGCCTGCCAATCGTGGTGATTATGGCAAATCCCCCTACATGGGAGACCATCCCCTCGGATGGACCGACGACATCGTAGCGGTCGCAGGGAGTCGATGGATGGCGGCGGCTCAGGACCGCTATTTGTGGCGTCGTACGGGGGAGGCCTATGTCCAGCCGTGGACGTGTATAGGCTGATGATGATGATGATATTTTATGTCAACAAAGACATTTGTGAATGAAAACATAATAAAAACTGATAACAATAACAGAACACAACAAGGTAACAGCAAAGTTATCATTAACAACTAAAACACAAATTTCAACAACGCATAATCTCAGATGTGAAGCAAAATATGTATGTATAAATTGAATGAATGATGAATGAAAGCCTTCAAAACCAAAATTTGTTTCGACCTTCTGTGCTTTGCTGATGGCAAAGCACAGAAGGTCTGATGATACCAATGTCGTTAAATATTTTGCACCAACATTCCTTGAGTTTTGTAACCTCTTTGTATACAAAAAATATCCAGGTTTTTTAATCGGAGTATAGTTAAATATATGTATATACAGTTTTAATAGACTTGAGCACCTTCTTAAGTCAAATGTGCGCGTCAAACACTTGGGAAGTGGGAGTGTCAACAACGCGAAACTTTTCCCTTAAACTTATATCTTATATCTTTCCTTTCAGATGCTGGCTAACGAACGAAGACCGTCCAAAAACAGCTAAACAACCAATAAAATCAATAAACGTTGACACCTACCTAGACAGCCTGCCGAAATTACCTCCAAAATGTCAAAACTGCATCAATAATGGCTCAACACTCCAATACATCAATATAGAAAACGTTAAAAACCAATTTCAACTCTACAACCTATACGCACAAGATATGAAATCGAAGAACTTAGTTCCAGCGTCAAGAAAGACATTTTCTAAAGTAGTTATTTCAAAGAATTTAAGGATATTCAAAGTTAAAAATGATAATGACATATGTGATGTTGATAAGGAACATAATGCCTTGCCCTGTTTAAGTTATGAGCAACATGGTTATTATTATGATGCTAATCAATGGTGAAGAATAAACAATATTCAATTCAATATAATGTTGGAGAATCCACACAGCATCATCTAGCCCCAAGCTACTCGTAAGCAGAGCTTGTGAACGAAACGAATTTTGCGTTTTATTCCAAAACGTGAACATGCACAATTTTTTTAACTTGACGCACATTTACAGCGTTGAACGCACTAATTATTTGTGTAACTCACTTCATTCTAGAAGAAACTTTTCTGCTGGGGTAACGCACACGAGCTTGTGTTATGGGTACTAGATAACTGATATACATAATATAATATATTTATTATCAAAGAAAATAACAATCAAATAATATAAACAAATTGAACTAGTATTTAAAATTGAAACAATTGAGCTAACTGCAGACTGTTGCAAACATTCTACAGATAGCTCAACTGGTCCAAAGTAGTAACGACCTTCAACTGATATACAATATATTACATAGACAGATACTTTTTTATTATGCATATATAGAAAATACCCAGAACACCCGAGACAAATATTTGCAGATCGTACAAACATTTTTCCTAAGGCGGGAATGGAACCCGCAACCTCCTGCGTCGCAGGCGGACCTTCGCCCGCCGCGCCACATCGGAAAACGAAAATAGAAGTATCTGATTCAGATACTTAATTTTTGTTTTCCGAGAAATCTTTAATAACAAAGAAAATTACAATCATATAACAGAAATAAACTAGAACTAGTATATACAATTGAGCTAACTGCAGACTGTTGCAAACAATCTACAGATAGCTCAACTGGTCCATAACAATACCAGTCGGAAGCGTCCCCAAGACGCTGGCTGCATTGCCCCGCTGTATGGCAATGCTAATGCGCTGCGCCAGATACGTACCAGCTCTCGGGTCACGCGTCGCTTCGACCAGATGCTCAGATAATTTTCCGAGTAGGCGAGTGATTAAATATTTTGAGAATTTGAATGGGTTTTATTTTCCTCTTAAACTTAAAACAAAGCAAGAAATTAGAACTAGTATATACGATTGAAAAGGTTGAGTTTTTTAAAGTCTAGTAAGTTATAAACTGCAGACTTTTAAACAATCTTGAGGTAGCTCAATTTTTTTATTATTATTATTAATTATAGTCGAGCAGCTGAGAGCTGATATTATGTCTATATCACAGAGTTCTTCACTACACTAGTTTGTCTCCTATAGAGGTCAGATTGTGCATGCAATTTCTTCTGGAAGTTAAGTTAAAAATACATAGGTAAACTATAGATAAGAATACCGAGGAGAGGTATTTTTAGGTATAACAATGTTTATAAATACTGTTCAGTTTCCTAATAAACTCAAAAGTGTGGTTTTATCCAGTTTTTGTTTGGAATTTTTTCTTTTGTTATTTATTTGAGATCCTGCACAGGCTTACCATAACACGTTATCAGCGTTATTTGCGCTAATTTTAACTCAAATAATGCGCTAAGTAAATTATAACGCTAATAATGCGTTATAAGCGCTAAATTCTTTGACGCATTTTTCTATAACGCTTTATAATTAACGTAGCGCGTTATTTACGTTAAAATTAGCGCAAATAACGCTGATAACGCGTTACGTTATATGTTATAATCCATGGTAAGGCTACTGATACAATACAAATATTTATTACATACTAGAATAGAATAAAAATAAGACAAATACAAAGGTTTTTTGCTATTATGTGCGTAAACCTCACACTGGGGGTAATTTTGTAGATATCATTAATTTCAAGACAAATACAGACAAGGTTGTATGTACTCAAGGGGCGGTTTTCTTGCTAAGAGCGATCTTCTAAACGCGCACCGGTGATGCACCGTCATCGTGCCCCAGTAGCCAAAATACAAATAATGTGAAGATTTTTGTATGGGTGGCCTACCTAACAGCGACAACCCCTTGGTTTTGTTTTTTTTACAAAATCGCAGCGTACAATAACATTTATATAGTCGAATACACTTATCCAATTAAAAATGTCATATATCATAATGTCCTAAACTCTAACGCGTCAGGGTTTCTGAGATACCTATGTGAGGTATGAAAATAACAATTGTATGGAAAGAGATATATGCTCGGAGTTTCTCTACGCGATAGAATCCGAAATAAGGAAATCAGTAGAAGAACCAAAGTAACCGACATAGCTCTCGGAGCATTAGCAGGCTGAAGTGGCAATGGGCAGGCCATATAGCTAGTATAACCGATAACCGTTGGAGGTAAAGGTTCTCGAGTGGCGACCGCGATGCAACGACGACATTGTAGCAGTCGCAGGGAGTCGTTGGATGGAAGCGACTCAGGAACGCTATTCAACGCGTCGCTTGGGGGAGGCCTATGTTTAGGGGACGTATGTATACGGGCTGATGATGAAATTTCAATCAATAGTTACTCTTATAAAACTGATTTATTTAATTTGGCCAGTATATAATACGAATTTAAACACTTTCCTGTAAGAACTTTGAGTCCAAGGTCCGACTGACGTTAGTAACCAGACATGATCGTGACGTCTCCTTTTTTATGGGATTTGGTACAGCGCCTCTATCGTGCAGACAGGGAACTACGCAAATGCTATACAAAAATAAGACGTCACGATCACGTCTCGATACTATCGTTAACCTGGTAGTTCTTTAAGGCGGTTGTATGCCTCAAACTAGCGCCGCTGCCTTTTCTTTCTTATAATTACGTTAATCAAAGGAATATTAAAAAATCCATTGTTAGTTTATGATACCTACATATAATAAGCTTTTTTAATGCCCATAAAATATATTTCTTTTATTTCCTATAAGCAGAATAGCGAAGTTGCTCTTGGTGGCCATCGAACTCTGTTTTCGCTTCTCTGTCAAAATTATACGAAACTGAACTATTTGGGAGGTACAAAAAAAGCTAAGGATAATAATCACAAACTGTACATTGGATATTTGAAAATTCTTAGTGGTGGCGCTAGTGTGCGGCCTGAAGATACTTTGCCCCAATTGTATAAAAAAAACGTATGCTCTGATAAGTATAAGGGCGCTATAGAACTTATGCATAAATATATCTACTGCTATAAATATAATACCCAGTTATTTCCCTAGGACTTGGACATACAAATTCTGCCACCAGAACACAGGATATCAGCACCCGAACTTTCAAAACAAATTACTTGCGACCAGCGTCATCTATTAGTGGACGTCAGAAGCGAGGCAGAGTTCAACATGTGTCGGGTAGATGGCAGTGCTAACTATCCTGTTGAGAAGATTGGAGGGAGTTTGGGAAGGCTTTTGGAGGATATAAGGAATGTTGATTTAGGTAAGTTTTTTATTGAAATAATGGTTTACTAGAATAATAATACTTCAAAAACTTTGCAAGCGATTTGTTATCTTGAAATATTAATGATTACACCGCCACCCAAAAAAGACTAGGGAATTATCGGATTTTTTTGAAGTTATGGCAAAATCCTGACGTGATGGGATCAATCTGACATTTGATTCTGATTCGCGACCCAAAAAACATACAGTAAACGTCAAAAGGGCCATTTTTTTGTATGGCTGTACCTACTATTTGTCATAGGTATACCTTTTGTGTTTATTTCCCCTAAGTTCCCATCGCGATGCAGTTGTGGTCACTTTGCGACTGGATCGTTAAAAAAACATACTTGTCCAACTCCTGGGCAAGGCCTCCCCAAAATCTTTCCACTCGGTGCGGCCTTGTGCGATTTCCTGTCAATCATTTAGGATGTCATTTAGATCGTCGTGCCAACGCTTTCGTGGCCGACCTCGACGATTTTGTTACTACAGAAACTATTTTAAGGCGCTACCCCCCCCCCCCCCACACACTAGCGGGGGTGGGCAATACGTAATATTAAAATAAAATAGGTGGCGGTGCCGCTATTTGGTTCGAGGGACCTTAAATAAACATTATTAGGTATGTTTCTTTCCAGTAACATTCGTTTGTCGTCGAGGCAACGACTCTCAGATCGTCGCGCAGAAGGTTCTGGAAGGCATAGAGAAGGAACACCGACATAAGGTCAAAGACCTGACTGGAGGGCTGCATGCTTGGGCCAAAGAGGTTGATAGAGAGTTTCCTATTTACTAATTTAAGCCTAGCGAAGATCTTAGTGATAACTTGGGACATTTTGTTCGTTGAAGCATAATTTTCATACCGTTTTCATTTTATATGCATGAAACTTGGTAGTTTTAAGTTACTACGAGAAAGCTGTTAATTTAAAAAGCCCAATTCACGTAGTTTTTACGATATTATTGTCTAAAGAGAGTGTTAATAAATGACAATCATTCAAATACAATAAGTAGCAACGACTATAAGATCGTCGCGCAGAAGTTTCTAGAAGGCATAGAGAAGAAACACCGACATAAGGTCAAAGACCTGACTGTAGGGCTGCTTGGGCCAAAGAGGTTGATAAAGAATTTCCTATTTACTAGCTAGTTTCGAGTATTCCGATCCAATGGCCGAAATTTCGAAAGCATATTGGTGAAGAATAAATAAATGAACAATTTATTGTACCTACTAAAAATAACTTAAAAGCTCGTATATCAAAAAAATATATAGACAGTACAAAAGGCGGTCTTATCGCTGAGAGCGATTTATCCCAGGCAACATTGAGGAATAAGGGTGATCATTTCGTGTTGGCCAAAACTTGTTTTTTTTTTGTGGTTTTTAATGTTTTCTGCGTTCTACAAGTAATAAAACTAGAAGAAAAGTAGTTTGCCGCAAATTGTAAACCTATTTCTAATAACGGTACCATCGAGCTGGTCTGATGATGGAGTCCGAAGGTGGCCATAGGAACTCCTAAACGAAACGACGTAACCACGTCGAGTTTGGGTTCGTTGGATTTGTCTTCCCAAGCACTTTGGTCCTAGATGATATAAAAGTTAGTTTCTGAAAAGTTTATTTTTAAATATTTAATATACTCTTTGTTGTCATGTTTTTGTTATTTTTGTAGGTATTTATTGTTTTTGTTATTTTAGTCTAAATCTAGTTTTTCTGTAAGTTATTTAACATTTGAAAGAAAAGTAAAACTCTAATAAAATGTAGGAAAAGATAGGTAGGAAGGTAGATAAAAATAAGTATAATATGTATAATATTAAGTATAATTTAATTAAATTTCTTTATATAATCTTAGACGATGTTTTTTATTTTCGTCAATTTGAAAAGGTATTTGCTCCGGTCAGTTAAAATTATTCTTATTTTTGAAAATCCGATTCATCAGAATTTCCTTTAAATAACAAGCTAAATCATCATCATCATCAGCCCATACACGTCCACTGCTGGACATAGGCCTCCCCCATACGACTCCACAAATAGCGGTCCTGAGCCGCCTTCATCCAACGACTCCCTGCGACCGCTACGAATTCGTCGGTCTATCGAGTGGATGGTCTCCCATGTAGGTGTAGGTTTTCTGCTTAGCATTACATAAATATTGACATTTATCCAAATCGAATTATATTTAAAATAAGATAGGCAAAATAAACATGTATTAAACCCACAAGAGATATAATGTACTAGTAGTTTCTTTTTCTCTTCTTCCACTTGAGGACAAAAATTGAAGTGAAGAAATAATCGATAACACTTTATGTCTCTAGCTGCTGCCCGCGCCTTCGCCCGCGTTTTATCGAGATAAAAATAGCCTATATGTTATTCCAGGTCCCAAACTATACCCATATCAAATTTCAGCCTAATCGGTTCAGTAGTTTTTGCGTGAAAGAGTAACAAATTATCTGAATGAACCCTTATATAATGAGAGTGCCACACCCTCTAATGTCAATTCGCGTTATATTAGTGTAAAAAAAGTGCTATAAGCGCTAAACGTGTTATAATTACCATATAACGATAAAAATTGTCGATGGATGGAGGCAGCTCAGGACCGCTATTTGTGGCGTCGTACGGGGGAGGCCTATGTTCAGCAGTGGACGTGTATGGGCTGATGATGATGATAATGTTAGAAGTTAGCGCTACATGAAGCAATATTTACGTTAAAATTAGCGCAAATAACGCTGAAAACGTGTTACGCTATATGTTATAATCCATATTAAGACTACTGGGCAGTTTGTACAATTCCAAATTTGTACAATCGATAAGAAATCCTGATTTACACAATTTTTGACATAAATTCGCTTGAAATAGAGGTTAGAATAAAACAAAACTTTCCAGAAATAGTTGTTGCTGGCATATATCTAGAAATTTTACTTGTGTATGGTTACTGGACTTATACATATCTACTATCACTCTTGAATAGAGAGTAGGTACTTGTATTCTGCGTGGAAGTTAAAAGCTAATGTTTCGAGATTCTTAAGATTTTCAAAGATTTTTAATCCCATTTGACATTCAAGTCTCTATCTGCTTCCAATTCATAATTCAATTCTAGTTTGTCATTTGATTCTTCCGACGAAGAGTCTGACTTATCACTGTGTGGTTTTCTGTTAGGTTCATTCTCTTTCGCAAGCAATGGCGGCTGTATCTTCAATGTTTCTCTTTTAGGTATTACATACTCCTTCGCAGATAATGGTTGGTTTACCTTTATTTCTCCTTTAGGTGTAACAAATTCTCTCTTCGGTGGTTCTAACGCAGCTCTACCCAGCTCTCTTTTCATTTCTAGCTCTCTCTCTAACATTTGCAGCTTCTTCTTCGCATCCACCACCTTACTTTGCTCAGCAAATCTCTTCTGCTCCTCTATTTTCCTTTCATCATTTTTCAATTCGGTAGTAAGACCTTTTGCTTTTAAATGAAAGTTTATTTTCTTTAACTGTGTGTAGTTTGGACTTACGTACGGAATATTGTCCCAATTTTTTTTTGCAGGTTTAGGCGGTCTTCTAGTATTCACTGTATACGGTATTTTAAATGGAGGCTGAGTGAATTCCATAAATTCTTTCTTTATAACTATAGAGGATTTAAAAACTCGTGGTTCCTGTCGTTTTTGGAGATATTTTTTTGTTGTCATTTGTAAATCTCCGACTCTCATTTGAAGTCTACTGTAAGGTATATTTTGGTGCTTGGAGGTCACAGGATTCCTCGTTGCGTAAAGTTGGTTGTTCGAAGATTTTTGTAGTAGAAGTACTGAAAAATATCAATTACTTTAAATTACCTACTGATTTATAACTGGCAACCCGCCCCGGCTTTGCATGGTTAGTAGATCATGTCTCAAAGGGATTAGGCAGCGTTTCCGATGAAATCTCCCAGGCGGCTTGACTTTTTCCGAAACTTCCAACAATTATCGTTATATATTTAAACAAATTTACACAAAACCTTGACAAATTATAAACTAAAACCGTCCTCATGACTCACTATCGATTGGTGAAAACCGCATGAATATCCGTTCAGTAGTTTTTGAGTTTATCGCGAACAGACAGACAGACAAGGCAGAGGAGTTTGTTTTATAATATGTAGTGATTATATAGCTCACTACAATATTACAATACAATATTATTATTAATTAAATACAATATTACACTACAATATTACAATACAATATTACTACAATATTACAATACAATATTACACTACAATATTATTATTAATTAAATACAATATTACACTACAATATTCTGTTTCTCATTTCCATGATCACGGGCCATATAGTGACCCGGTCCTTTGGGAGGCATGCGTGGAGCCGAAGCCAACAGCACAGAGGCCCTTTATGAGAATTAATCTAAAGGCGAGAGCTATACATAGCGGATATCATCCTTGGTTGCACAATATGATACACCCGAAGATGATATCCACCAGGTGTAGAGACTATTGCAAAGGAAAATGAAAATAACAAAAAAGCCATGTTATTGTGGTGAATGGATGGACTGGGTAATTGGGCTATGGGGGAAACTATGGACGCCTGCCATAAACATACTCTCAATACTGTTACAAGCGGCAGACGGTGGCTTGCCGAATGCTGGACGGGTTCTTCAAAATGTTGGCTTATCTGCCGGTAAAGGAACAACATCGGTGCAAACGACTAAGGGGTGTCGAGAGGTGCGGCCCCGATTTCACCATCACGAAGACACGTGAGCGGGCTTCCTCGTTATTACGCCATTAGACACTTCCACCCCCGAGTCTACATCCTAAGATGCATCTCTCGCGACTCCACTCAGACCGGCCAATGAAGGCAAGCAAGAGGTGGGGATCTGGTTCTCTTGGGGTACCACTCCGCAAGCGGAGACGAGAACCAGGAACTTCCCCGGGAGCACTCGGTATACCCGTGGTGTCGCTACTCACCAACAGCTCGCCACAAGCTGCCCTGCAGGTCACTACAATATTATTATTAATTAAATACAATATTACACTACAATATTACAATACAATATTATTATTAATGAAATACAATATTACACTACAATATTACAATACAATATTACTATTAATTAAATACAATATTACACTACAATATTATTATTAATTAAATACATAGCCGTGGGCACCACCTACCGCCGCCTCGCGTCTAAAGTCTGCTGTCGGAAAGAAGCCGACTATCTAGGCGATTATTTTCGACCAATTCAGCTAGGCTTTGGTTCGCGAGGCGGATGTGAGGCCGCAGTACATTCCCTTCGTACATTTTTGGACAAAAATGATGGGGAGGTAATTCTGAAGGTAGACGTCAAAAACGCCTTCAATTCCGTAGACAGGGGCGCCTTCCTAAAAGAAATTAAAGACAAAATTCCAGAAATTTATCCCTATCTCTGGCAATGCTACGGTTCACCGTCAAAATTAATTTACAGAAACAATGTCATTTCGTCCGCGGTTGGTTGTCAGCAGGGCGACCCTCTTGGTCCGGCCATTTTTAGCCTTGCTATCCAACCAGTAATTCAACGTCTTAAATCCAAACTTAATGTTTGGTATTTAGATGACGGAACGATAGGGGGAGACGTGGACACAGTTTTTAATGACCTAAAAATCATCACAGATGAATTTCGGCAAATAGGTTTAGAACTAAATTTTTCAAAGTGCGAGCTTTTTATTTCGGACTCTTGTGTAGACAAAAACAATATCATAATAAAATTCAATAGTTTGGCTCCCAACATTACAGTTGTAGATAAATGTTCACTTCGCCTCCTTGGTTCACCAATTTTTGATGAGTCTTTTCAGTCATTTGTAGATGAGAAAATTCAATATTTCAACAAAACCTCGAACAGACTTCTCAAAATTAATAGCCATATGGCTTTTACAATTATTCGGTTTTGCTTGTTTGTACCTAAATTTACGTATTCTTTGAGATGTTGTCAACTGTGGAAACACAGCGAGCTCTTGGAAGGCTTAGACAACATAATAAAGAATACTTTATCATCGGTTTTGAATATCTGTTTCGATGACAAAGCATGGTCGCAGGCCTCCCTGCCTGTCAAATTGGGAGGCTTAGGTATCCGCAAAATTTCAAGTGTAGCCCTGCCAGCGTTCTTGTCTTCCGTCTACAGCACTAGTTCTTTAGTGGAAAAATTTTTAAATCCGTCTTTGGTCTCACCTGGAAATTCATTCGAAATTTCGTTCTTAGACGAGGCTCGAATGGCTTGGCATAGTGCTTGCCCTGATGCTGCTCCCCCAAAATCTCTTTTGTCCCAACGACAAACGTGCTCCAGCTCTGCAGATCGTGCCCGTCTCCTGGCCGTTTCTAAATGGGAGTCAGGACATTGGTTGCAAGCACTTCCTTCATATAATACTGGCACTCTATTGGATCCCGTAACTTTCCGTATAGCAACATGTCTTCGGTTGGGTGCAAGGTGTTGCGCGCCTCATCAATGCCAGTGCGGTACTGTTGTCGAACAGCTTGGTCATCACGGATTACTAGGGCTGCCGGTCGGATATCTCGCCATGCCAGCCTTAACGACATCATCCGGCGGGCCTTTGTCACCGCTAACGTACCAGCTATTCTCGAACCGAATGGTCTGTTGCGTGACGATGGTAAGAGGCCCGACGGCATGACTTTAGTCCCTTGGGAGCTGGGCAGGCCTATTGTGTGGGACGCTACATGTGTCGACACACTTGCGCCTTCCCATCTTTCAAGGACATCCGTGAGGGCTGGTTCGGCGGCAGATTTGGCCGAGGATCTCAAGAGGCGCAAATATGCAGGTCTCGACAGAGCCTACGCATTTGCTCCCCTTGGAGTCGAGACCCTAGGTCCGTGGGGTACCGAGGCTCTCCGGGTTTTCAAAAAATTATCTGAGCGCCTGGTCGAAGCGACGCGTGACCCGAGAGCTGGTGAGTATCTGGCGCAGCGCATTAGCATTGCCATACAGCGGGGCAATGCAGCCAGCGTCTTGGGGACGCTTGCGACTGGTATTGATATGGACCAGTTGAGCTATCTGTAGATTGTTTGCAACAGTCTGCAGTTAGCTCAATTGTTTCAATTGTAAATACTAGTTTAATTTCTTTATATTATTTGATTGTTATTTTCTTTGTCTATGTTTATATTAAATACAATATTACACTACAATATTACAATACAATATTACTATTAATTAAATACAATATTACACTACAATATTACAATACAATATTATTATTAATTTTACTTTGACAATTCCTCTATACAGCAGCTTTCATGATTTTTTTTGACATGTAATATATTTAATTTGTTAAATTTCTGACATAATTTTATTAATTATTGTAATTTTATAAATAGGTACAGCCCTTTTACAGCTAGTAACTCTTATTTTTAATTTTAGTATAGGTACTTAATATTTGCCTGTCTGTCTGTTTTTTTTTCTACATACAATCCCTTATGGTGCTTCCTTTTTTGATTATAAATTGTGTAATAGGATAAGAGTCATATTTTAGAAACTAACGACATCAAGTGTATAATAAGAAATACCTACGGTGGAAATAAATGAATTGAATTAATGTGAATGTTTCGTTGTCGGGATGTTAGTTACGTCTCCACCCCGAAATTACATTATGGATCACACTGAAAATTTGTATAAATGCAGGAATGAATGAACGAATACAATAAAATTTTCATTCATTCGAAGGAGGATCTCCACAATTACCGATTTTGCGCTTTCCGCTTCCAGCGATTTCCCGGAACCTTCACTAGGTCGTATGTATATAAAAAATCAACAGTACAAAAGGCAGCCTTCTTCCAGGCAACCTGTAGGCTAGTAGGCCTGTAGGCACTTTTTATCCCGGTAAAACATGTGCGAAGCTGCGGGCAAAAGCTAGTAATAAATAAATTATGCTAGATAAGTTACACAGCATCATCTACCTCCAAGCTAAGATGTTTTGGGTACTAGGTATCTGATATACCTACTTAATACCATAATGATTACGGCTCAGGACCGCTATTTGTGGCGTCGTAGGCCTATGTCCAGCTGTGGACGTGTATGGGCTGATATGATGATGATGATGATTACAAAGATATTTTATACTAAGCATAGAAAAAACCCAGAACATCTTGTAATCTGAATCAGAAGGTCGTACAAATATGTGTCCCGAGGCGGGAATCTATCCTGCAACCTCCTATGTCGCAGGCGGACCTTTTTTATAGTCCGTATACCTTCGTTTGACTACAATCTCAATTGATGGAATGTGACGATGTGGCCGACGGTGTATCACGAAGGTCTAGAAGACACCTATACACTCTTGTATTGAAGAGACCCAGATTGTAATTGGCCGGGAAAACAGAAGCAGGCAGCGAGTTCCATTCCTTAGCGGTGCGAATGATTAAGGTCCCGTTATACCTGCGCCCGATGCTCCAAAGAGGTCAAGGACTGAGTAAAGCTCACGCACGACTATTAAAAATAAGTACTTACTGAATATAAAAATAGAAATGTGTTCCATTCTATAAAAATTCTCAAAAACTGATTAAAAATACGACGATATGCATAGATCGTAAAAACTTAATTCAGTGTGAAATTGCTCCTATGATTGAGTTACGTGCAACGTTCGGGAAACTTTTCAATATCTTCTGGTCACAAATACCGCAGAGCCTGAAGACGAATTACTTTAATCAATGTGAAAAAACCGTAGTACACCTTACCAGTGTTTACTTATAAATTTTCTGCAATTTTATTAAGCAGAAAATATAAAACTGAAATCACACGTAATGAGCCAGACAACACGTCCGCACCGCACGTGAGACGGATAAGACTGACATTAGAGTTGCATTGTGAACTTGCCCTATGAATGTCCGTTATCTGCGACCAATTTTAGTTGCGCTTCTATTTCCCTATTAGCTCGACTAGGCCAATGAACTACTGGACGTGGTCGTTGACTATAGGCCACGTTCACTCAAAGTTACTCAGCGAGCTTTGAAGAGAACTTTCGGCGGTGGGGAATTCAGAATGTTTGGGGAGTTAAGGTTCTCGAGCGACGACATTCGAGCACGACTTTGTAGCGGCTGCAGGTTTACTTACCAGTGTTGACTTAGGTACGGATCTGAGTCATGGTCGCTGACTATAGGCCACGTTTATCTTACTCAAAAATGCTCAGCGAGCTTTGGACAGAACTATGGCGATGGGAAATTTTAACGGAGTAAAGATTCTCGTGTGTCGACTACGATGCAATGTGAAACGGATTGAGGGAAGACTCGATGGACCGACGAGATTGTAGCGGTCACAGGGAGCCGATGGATGGAGGCGGCTCAGGACCGTTACCTTACCAGTGCTGACTTATGTACCTAGGGATCTGAGACATGGTGTCCGACTATAGGCCTCGTTCATCTCAGTCAAAATTGCTTTGAAATAACTGAAAACCGACTTTGAATCCCTTAATTTTACACTGTTTTTAATTTTTGCGGAATCAATACAAATCCCTAGTGAATAAAATTATTATGGGACCAACTCGGGATCATTCTCTATACCTACCAGGGTTGTCCAAAGCGCGACCGGCGGGCCGCATGCGGACCGCTACTAATCCACTACTATTACGCCAATTTTACATTTGATATAACTTATAATAAGTAATTTGATGTTTTCTGACACTTTTTTCTCTGATATCTATGGTATTCCAAATTTAAATAGTTAATTACGCTTCACATTTATTTACGCTAAACATTAAAAACAAAAAGTTTTTTGTTTGGTAACAGATTTCTACACTCAGTTCTGAATTTTGCTTGGGTATCAAAAAAGCCATTGCATTTTCAACCTTCTTGTTAATAACCATCAAATCACTGAACCGAGGCTATCAAGCAATATAACCAAAACACCTTTTATTAATCCCATTGCATTTTCAACTCTGTTTCTATGAATACAGAATTTAAGATAATTCGACATCACCGTTTAGATATTCTTATCGTTGCATTTTGATCTTTCGAGGTATACTGATAAGGTTGACATTTTCAGTTGTAACTTTCCTTAGGGTCAAAACACACATAATGCCTCGATTTTCGACCAGTCTCTTCCTAAAGTAAGTTGTTACCTTTTAAAGCGATGAAATCCAAAAGAGGAGGAGTTTCTATGTTCGGCTGTGTTTTTAATCTATTTTTGTATTTATACAGGGTTTCAATTAATTATGTCACCCTTATGTGTTTGTCCTCACAACCAACCAATATCTCATCTGTGGAGATGGATGGAGGAGGCCTTCACCCGAAAATGGGTGCCCAATTCAATAGACAATAATAATGCATGACATACCTAATGAATTTATTTAAATAGATTATAAAAATATTATTCAAAGATTCATGAAAAAGACATAAGTAGGTACAATTTTAACATAAATGTATAATTAAATTTAATGTAACTATTTAATTTTAACACAATTTAATGCATAATAAATGTTAATGTCCATAAAATTAATAAGTATAGTCGTTTGCACCGATGTTGTTCCTTTACCGGCATATAAGCCAACATTTTGAGGAACCCATCCAGCATTCGGCAAGCCACCGTCTGCCGCTTGTAACAGTATTGAGAGTATGTTTATGGCAGGCGTCCATAGTTTCCCCCATAGCCCAATTACCAAGTCCATCCATTCACCACAATAACATGGCTTTTTTGTTATTTTCATTTTCCTTTGCAATAGTCTACACCTGGCGGATATCATCTTCGGGTGTATCATAATGTGCAACCAAGGATGATACCCGCTATGTGTAGCTCTCGTCTTTAGATTAATTCTCATAAAGGGCCTCTGTGCTGTTGGCTTCGGCTCCACGCATGCCTCCCAAAGGACCGGGTCACTATATGGCCCGTGATCATGGAAATTAATAAAAATTGGATTACTAAAATGTTAAGTTAATTTTAGATCTATAGAGTACCGAAATGTTATTTAAGATTTTTTCGAAACTAAATGGCGTACTTACTTATGTTTTCGGCTGTTTATTTTTTTATGTATGTTAGTTGATTTCTCCGTAAATTATGAACCAATTTAGAGAATTCTTTCGCTAGAGATTTTGATGGACAAGGATCCTGAGGTGACCCCATAAAAAAAAATACCACGAAGAATAAGTATTTGTTCCGAAAATCTTAAAAAACAGTGTAAATACTGAATTTGAAGTCGGTTTTAAATTTTTTCGAAACAATCAAATATATATAAGCAAAGATGTAGTTACTTAGTTACAGAGGAATTCAATCGAACTTACACATAATGTTAAAAAAGGAAAATCCAAAAAACTTATTTTTTATTATTTATGGACTTTTTCATTGAATTGCTCAAAGAACATGACAACATACAGACGAATTGAGAACTTCCTCCTTTTGAAGTCGGTTAAAAAATGATGACAGTCTGATATATCTGCCATGACCTTAGTGAATGCAGAGATACAATGTCCGAGTCGCTTAGCACCTGTGATTGGCCCCATTTCCTCCATGCGCGCGCATTAGGGATGAACAGGGGAGAATTGTGGGTTGGTTGATGTACATTGCTTTATGACCGACTTCAAAAAAGGAGACTTAGGATGCCTGTACATTGAGGAGGAGCGAAGCATCCTAGCGGAGATTTATGCAATACTAGCTGCTGCCCGCGCCTTCGCCGGCGTTTAATCGGGATAAAAAATACGTTAGTACGTAGCCTATATGTTATTCCAGGTCCCAAACTATACCCGTACCAAGTTCTAATCGGTTTAATAGTTTTTGCGTGAAAGAGTTACAAATATCCATACATCCATCCATACAAACTTTGACAATTATAATATTAAGTAGGATTAACCAATATAATTGTATCCAATATTCGCTCTATTACGTTTTGGAAAATTTGTATAGCCTAAAATTATTTTTCTAAACCTCTGTTTGTCTTACGATTAAATACGACGAAAGGAATTAACTGCATAAAATCTCCGCTTGCCTTGCTTGCCGCCTTGCTCCGTGTCCGTCATAGTTACCTGGATTTAACATATATAAGCTACTTTTCATACCAAATAATAGAGTGCGAACCCGCTGGCAAAGCTTTGTCTCTGATATGGTCCATGTCAGATTTAAATTGGCAGCCGTTCTCATTAATTCATATTCGGTATCATCTTGACGATACCTATCTACTTATATAAGTAAGTAACCTAATTTCAAAGTTAAAGCACCGGGTTTTTTTATGAATCTAGCTTATTGACCTACGGTCCCATTAGCACCCTTTGGATACTGAACCCCAAAAACCCAGCAATGTACATGAAACAAGACAAGACCTCCGCTCGCTACCCCACCCCTTTCTTCAGTTCTGATTTTACATTCTCAGTTCTACCCGCGCTCCCGAAGTTTGCGAAAACTTGTGAAAATGTGACTAAGTGATTGTATACTACTATCAGTATTATATATTTATTTATTTATTCAATTGGAAAACAAACAGCTGGGAAATAAAACTTAAATGAGTAGAAATAGTGGTATAACTTAAGCTTATTAGTTTTCACTTATAGAACTTAAATATCCTCAACTTAAAATAAGCTACGAATATTGTAAATGTCAAGAAGTATGGATGTATGAATGTTTGTTCCTCTTCAAGCAAAAATTACTGAACTGATTGGGCTGAAATTTGGTATGGGTATAGTTTGGGACATATAGGCAATTTTTTGTCCCGATAAAACGCGGGCGAAGGCGCAGCAGCTAGTACAAAATAATTTAATTGTTTTGAAAACACTATAAACAAACTTCGAAACACTTAATTTTAAACTGTTTTTTTTAAGTTATGCGGGATAATAAATAAAAAGAAATAATACATAAATAAACAAAAAGAATTAAATTACAATATTTATGGGGCCATCTTGGGATCATCCGGTACTATATACGGACGATTACCGGTCACAGCACATAATATTATTGCGTGTCACACACACGTCGCTGACAATACGTGGTAGTAAATAAGTTTATTGTATGTACCACCATTATGTATATACATTATGTAATGTATTAAGTACCTACATTATGTATATAGTCACATAGTCATCTAGTACCTATAACACAAGCTCTGCTTAGCTTTGGGCTAGATGATGCTGTGCGCATTGTCCAGTTTTATTGGTTTTGTTCAATAGATTTTGATGATTCTTGCACTTTTCTACAGAGAACGATCCTGTAATGTTACCATTAAAGTGATTACCGAGAGATGACTTTTAATTTTTAACCAACTTCAAAAAGAGGAGGTTATCAATTCGTCTGTATGTTTTCTTCTCCGCCAATTATGGACTGATTATGAAAATTATTTGACTATTGTATAGAAAATGATCCCGAAGGGGTCCCATAAAATTTGTATTCCGAGGGGATTAGTATTTATCCCACAAAATTTAACAATAGTGTAAAAGTAACGGAATTTGAAGTCGGTTCATCGTTTTTTAAAACACGCCATATTATTCGCTAAAACATTTCAGTGTTAAACGCTGGGAGGTCGAGCTAAAACGATAATGTTGAGTCTACCTTGCTTCTGTAGCGCATCAGGGATTTTTCCGGAATACCAAACTGATGGTTTTGACGCAATCATCCGCAAAAAACTACCTCCCTGAGCCGCAGAATACGGGACAGCCGCAACAGCATCTTGAGGACTGTATCTGATAGATGTTCCTCTTCATTCTGGGTAAGCCTTATCCGGAATGCGACCTAGAGAGGATATACTTACTTATATTTTAAAAGTTTATACTAACAACGAGGTTAATTCTACTTGTTTGTTATATGTTACTAACACTCTATGGATTATAAAAAGTGCGAAATTAACTTTTTTTCTAAAGAGCAGTAAAAGCATGGATAAGTATCAAGTTAAAGGAAAGTTGAAAAGGATGGAGGCCTTTGCCAAAAGAGGGCAAACAACACAACACAACACCAAAATATCGATGTCGTAGTTATATAAAGATAATATGGCGTGTTTTAAAAAACGATAAACCGACTTCAAATTCCATTACGGCCGGTTTTACACTTATTTTAAGTTTTGCTGAAAAAACATACAGACGAATACAAACCTCCTTCTTTTGAGTTCAAAAGTTCAAAAGTCATTTATTTGCGAACATGAGTCATAAAGATGTAAAATAATATAAGAGCACAACATGTTCTACCTAAGTCTAAGGCATGCAAATATACATATGTTTGATATAAGGGACATATTACAAATCAAAGTAATATACATTTGAAGTCATTTAAAAAGTTTGTGTGGGCTTTATTGAGGATTTTTTCAGTTTTGTATAAAAAATAATCCAAGGTGGTCCCCAGGGACGAGGTTTTCCCTTGTCCCTGGTGGTCCTTTACAAAATTATATGCCGAGGGATTACTGTTTGTCCTGCAGAACTTAAATTAAGTTTCAATTAACTATTATGGAATTTGAAATCGGGTTTTTAGTTTTTTCAAAACAATTATATTATTTAGTAGGTAGGGTAAGCCTTTTTAGAACAATTTTTTTTGTCTTTGCGTATTTTTGCGACTCAGAATTAACATTAGAAGCATATATCATCATCATAGCCCGTACACGTCCACTGCTGAACATAGGCCATGCCATGACGCCACGAATAGCGATCCTGATTAGAAGCGTATACACTAAAAAAAAACGAATTTATGAGGTTCCTAAGTTTTCAATCAAGCGAACCACTCATAAATCTGCTTTCCTATCGAATAGACAAGTCAAACGCCATCTACAAATAAAGCGCTTACGTCACCCAATTCCACAAAAGGGTGGATCAGGGCTGGGCCAATTCATTCCAACCAGTCATGCTTTGAAGCTAATGATGACCAATTTGCTTGGCCTTCGGGTTATTCGAGTTTATACCTTAATGTTTGTTTTAAATGGGTTTGTTTTTATTGACAACTTAGACATCTACATTCTAAAGACTACCCTTATCCATAACTAGCAACTGCCCCGGCTTCACACGGGTAGTAAAGCATATTATTATGATAGAATGGGTAAGTATAGCAAGCTATCCTTAAAAGAAGATATATGCCATCGCTGACTTTTTTGTAGAGCTATAAAAGTAGAATATCCCACCTTGAATTTTGGATTTTTTATACCTCAATGAAATTAGGCAACGTTTTCGATGAAAGCTCCCAGGCGGCTTGACTTTTTCTGACACTTTCAACCAAGCTTTCAAAATTTATCGTTATATTTTTGAACTAATTAGTTTCAGTTTGTTTATTCATAACGTTTTGGGTTACAGGTCAATTCTTAAATATAATTTACAATTACATTGTATACATTCATACATAGGTATTGCAATAAAATGAATGATTTCATGAGACGCCGCGGGACAGCTCTCAGCTTGTGTGCGTGGCGAGTAGGGTACCGTGAATATGACACAAAACCTTGACAGATTATATACCTTATAGCCCGACCACACGCTCCAACTTTTGTGCATGCATGATTGCTCAAAAACAGTTCGCGCATGCAAGATGGAGCGTGTGGCCGGGCTCAAACCAGTTTGCGCAAGCAAGATGGAACGTTTGGCCGAGCTCATCTTGCTTGTGAAAACTGGTTTGTGCAATCATGCATGCACAAAAGTTTCAGGCCGGGCTATTAACCTCATGAATCATTCTATCGATTGGTGAAAACCGCATGAAAATCCTTTCTGTAGTTTTTGAGTTTATCGCAGACAGACAGACAGACGCGGCGGTGGACTTTGTTTTATAATATATTTTATAATGTGTTTCATAAGTGACCATCACTAACTTAAAACAGCTGGTAAGCAGTGTTATTTCTCACTCTGACTTATGTTAATAGAAGAAGAGAGAGTAAGTTTTAGCAAAGCTTTAAGTTGGCAATAAGGGGGTTAGACATAGTACTTCTTACTTGGTTAAGAGGTCTTTTTCCCGGTTTGCGGTTTTAGTTTTTTCGCATTTGTATGTTATTTCTCTAACTAGGCTTCTTAATTCGTCCGCGAGATCAATATTTTTGTACTTTTTTTACTTATTTTCCTTTCTTCAAGGAATAAATGTAGCGGAATAGTAAGTTGGCGCAAATTGTAAACCATTTTCTATTTACGTATGAAAAAACAAACCCTCATTGGTAGTTTAGAAAATAGTTCACGATTTGCGCTATATTACCTTTCCCTTTCCTTATTCGTTTTATTCTTTTTAAACGCAGAAAAAAATAAAAACCAATACACAACAAATAATTTGAATCTCGCGCCAACCCGTGACGATCACGCCGGAAATACACATGCCTATAGTGTAGCCTATAATACACGTGCAAGTGTCAGGCACACTTGCAAGTGTGCCTGACACTTGCACGTGCTACCTATTGTCATGTATATACACTAACTGACATGCCTATTGCCTGTATCTGGCAAGCAAGTAGATGGCAAGCAATTTGATTGACTGGTATGCAATAAGAAGGTCGGGATGCGGTTGGTTGCAAAACCGGCATAGTGGAGTACCTGGGGGTTTTGACCTCGGAATACAGTTACTGTGAATGAATTTAAATAGTCAAGGTGGGATTTTGGTTTTTACAGTATAAATGGCAGAGTGGAAACTGTCTTTAGCTTCATTTGTTCTAATTTATAATTGTATTGTTTCTTAATCATAAGGTTTTTATTTCTTTAAAAATATATATATAATAAATAGATAATATATATATATATATATATAAATAGTCAGGGGTCATAGGGTCACAAAATTATTGCAAACCAGTCAATCGAATTGCTTACCTTCTACTTGCTTGCCAGATACAGGAAATAGGCAAGTCAGTTAGTGCATAAACATGACAATTCCAAGCTATGTAGATTTTCAGAAACTATGTTGAAACTCCCGTAACTCCGACTCAAGAATGGCCAACGTTGGGAAAGTGCTCGCGACCATCAAAGGTGTCATCACGCGCTTAGTCTTCTCGTGCCACGGGCTGCTCGCTATTTGGCATGTGAGTCATTATCATACTTCATCATATCAGCCCATACACGTCCACTGCTGGACATAGGCCTCCCCCATAATACGCCACAAATAGCGGTCCTGAGCCGCCTCCATCCATCGACTCCCTGCGACCGCTACGATGTCGTCGGTCCATCGAGTGGATGGTCTCCCATGTAGGGGGGGTTTACCATAGTCACCATGCTTGGCTGGCGGATTGGTGATCGCATAGTTATTATATAAACATAGTTATTATTATCAAATAAGAAATAAGGTGTTACTGATATTCTCTTCACTTCAATTTTTTGTCCACTAGTGGAAGAAGTATTTAGATTTAAGGTTCTTGTAAATCTATTACTTTAGGTTTGGTGATTTCACGACGATGTCAGATAGTTGGAGACGATTTGACATTAAACTTGCTGTAGTCATTTTCCAAAAACTGTTTCATGCTATATCTCAAAGGGATTAAACAGCAGCGTTTTCGATGATAGCTCTCAGGCGGCTTGACTTTTTCCGACACTTCCAACAATTATCGTTATATTCAACCAATTTACACAAAACCTTGACAAATTATATGAAATACAAAGTTCTTGACAATAAATGTACATAGAAAACGCTGGGGAGTAAAGGTTCTCGAGTGGCGACCACGATGAAATGCGAAACGGAGTGTTGGGAGACCATGCACTTGATGGACCGACGACATCGTAGCGGTCGCAGGGAGTCGATGGATGGAGGCGGCTCAGGACCGCTATTTGCGGCGTCGTATGGGAGAGGCCTATGTCCAACAGTGGACGTGGCTGATATGATGATGATGAAAAATAGAATAGGTCAAATTCTTAAAATTAAATACTAACACGGAAATTATGTGATATTTTAGATTTCGGTCGCTTCGGTATGTATGTAGACTAAAGTAAAGAAGCGACGAAGAAACCTTTAGCCTGTTAGGTGTTATTTTTGTTAGTTTGACGATATACCTAAACCTTCCTCATGAATCATTCTGTCGATTGGTGAGTTCAACAGACAGACAGACGCGGCGGAGGGCTGTGTTTTATAATATGTGTTAAAATGCCTATTTCATAATTTCTAAATCTAGAAAACATGTGTCGTAGGGAAGACTGGTTATATCTATACTAATATTATAGAGAGGAAAGATTTGTATGTAAGTATGAGTGTAACGAAGATTTGTGTCGTAAGAGCCGGCTAAGGGAACCTACCAGAGGGAGGGCAGCGGCTTCCGTCTGAGTATTTTTAAACACCAACACTGCGCCACCAATCCGCCTGCCAAGCATGGTGATTATGGCAAACCCCCCCTACATGGGAGACCATCCACTCGATGGACCGACGACATCGTAGCGGTCGCAGGGAGTCGATGGATGGAGGCGGCTCAGGGCTGCTATATGTTGCGTAATATGGGGGAGGACTATGTCCAGCTGTGGACGTGTATAGGCTGATATGATGATGTTTGTAACGAATTGTCTCAAAAAATACTGGACTGATTTTAAAAATTCTTTCACCATTTGAATGCTACATTATCACTGATTAATATAGGCTATGTCCTGCATTCACTGTACGTTTATGCCTAAATGTTTAAAAAATCAATGTCCACCCGTGCGAAGCCGGGACGGGCCGCTAGTCTGTAATACACAAACTATTATAAAACAGAAACCAGGGTTACATTAGAATTGTTTTGTATATTTAATTTGAAAAAAATTATTTTGTATTTGAATTTTTAGTATTTTACTTAAATTCTCGTTCATCCAGGTGGTGAGGTGGAAGCACGATCCGTGGTACTGGTACCTGGCGTGTCCGCTGCTGCTGTTGCTCTTCGAAGGAGTCTTCACGCTGACCATCAAAGAAAACCAGGAGTGGAAATGGTGAGGGACATACAAAACTTTACTTGTTACTAACGACCTATTGAAATGATGTTGGTTTGTTGGAGTAATTGACACGACTGTAGTAGGTTGAATACTGAATGTTTATTGAGTAAATACGTGCCTTTTTATACTATAAATTTACCTCTAATTGTATTATAATTAATTGCTTATCTTAGTAATATGATATTCTTGATTTGCAATAATTAGATGCTATTCTATTTTCCTTATCTAATCTATTGACCTAATTATTCTTGTGGTTTTAATACATAAATATGAATCATATTTCCTTATCTCTAAATAGGTATTTGTCCATAGTCTTAAGTTAGGTATGTACCTACACTACACTATGTACTACTAACATGAAGGAACCCAAAATTTAGTAGCTATTAGTAACTTTCTTGAACAATAAAGTTTTTATTTACTTATTTATTTTAGAGACAAAGAAAATAACAATCAAATAATATAAAGAAATTAAACTAGTATTTACAATTGAAACAATTGAGCTAACTGCAGACTGTTGCAAACAATCTACAGATAGCTCAACTGGTCCATATCAATACCAGTCGGAAGCTTATTTATTAAATAATAGTTAAATAATTACTGCGCCCTGGCAGGGTTTTTATGCATTGTGTACTCACTAAGACACCTTCCACCAAGACCAGACCACCAAGAACAATACCGTATGCATAAAAACACAAGAAATTATATACATATACAGCGGGTGAAACCGCCTGCGACGCAGAGGGTTACGGGTTCGATCGTTCCTCGGAACAAATGTTTGTATGATTTGTAGATATTTGTTCTGGGTGTTCGACATTCGTTTTGGGTCTGAAGTTTATGTGCTCTATAGTATATGACGTATCGGCATGAATAATAACAAATTACTTAACATCATCATCATCAGCCCATACACGTCCACTGCTGGACATAGGCCTCCCCCGTCCGACGCCACAAATAGCGGTCCTGAGCCGCCTCCATCCGCTTACTTAACATACCTAACAATAAATACATAATGCTGTACGCAGGGACGAGTAAAATTTTACTAGTGCCTGTAAAAATTTAGCTGATTTAATAATTAAGATAATCAATCCCAAACTATATCCATACCAAATTTCAGTCTAATTGGTTCAGTAGTTTTTGCGTGAATGAGTAACAAATATCCATCCATACATCCTTACAAACTTAGACATTTATAATATAAAATAAAAAATTAATAATGCTGGACAATCCACACAGCATTATCTAGCCCCAAGCTAAGCAGAGCTTGTGTTATGGGTACTAGATAACTGATATACAACATACATATAACATAAATAGATATTTATTATACATAGATAATACCCAGAACCCGAGACAAATATTTTCAGATTGTACAAACATTTGTCCCAAGGTGGGAAACGAACCCGCAACCTCCTACGTCGTAGGCGGACCTTCGCCCGCCGCGCCACATCGCTCGTCAAATATTAGTAGGATAGGATAGAATTCGACTATTTCGACTGACGAAAATTTACACAACGATGGATCGATTGGTTCTTTGGAATTTCTCGTTTCGGAGCTTTCCATCCTAAATGCAGATGTTTTGAGAACTGTACATTTTAGGATAACAAATATTTAAGCCTCTCTAAACTAAAACATACCATCACCTAAAGAATTTAATAATATCCCAAAAATTTACGACTCCGGCGGGACTTGAACCCGCGACCCTCCTCTCAATACGAGGATGCGCTAACCAACTGCGCCACGGAGGCAAGTACCCGACCTGTCGAAAATCTTTGAGACTTACGGACGACTATAGCGCCGTTAGCTCCAGTTGGTTAGCGCATCCTCGTATTCAGAGGAGGGTCGCGGGTTCAAGTCCCGCCGGAGTCGTAAATTTTTGGGATATTATTAAATTCTTTAGGATTACCCAAAGTGCGGGCATAAGCACTATAATAACAAAAAATACCATCACCTTCCTACTATAATAGGCATACCTACATAATACCTGAGTCATCACGAGCCTAATGGTTCTTCCGGTCTTGACAGTCAGTCGACCGCACCTACTTGTATACAAATACAGCGAGGGGTAGCTATAGGGGTCGCTCGTAATTCATTAGCTTCGAAAACGTAGTGATTTGCGCATGACGATAAACCGGCTTTAGAGGTATGATTTCATGATTCTATGTGGAAAATAAACTGCCAATTACGACGACACGTGTGGCGTGCGGGCGAAGGTCCGCCTGCAACGCAGGAGGTTGCGGGTTCGATTCCCGCCTCAAGACAAATGTTTGTACGATCTGCAAATATTTTTACATGGTGTTCTGGATGTTTTCTATGTATAATGAAAAATATCTATCTATGTAGTGTATTATATTATGTATATCAGTTATCTAGTAGCCATAACACAAGCTCTGCTTAGTTTGGGGCTAGATAACGCTGTGTGAATTGTCTAGGAATAAATAAATAAATTCTTTAACACAAAGTGAAACTTTATTCAGGTCAAATTCAAAATGCAATTTTTTTTGCATGGCCTCCATAACCTAAAACGCATTATCTTATTGATCACTTGATATTTATCGATTTGAGCCCATTCTACGAGTAAACAATTTTGTTTCTTACAATTATATATATGTATTTCTAACTGTACACCAAAAAGAGAATTTTGGTAAGTATTTTGGTAATTCTCACCACAACAGAAAAACCAGCGCCGCTACTAGCTTCTGCTTGTAGCGGCACAATGCTGAGACAGGGACCTTTTTGGCCCCTAACACTTTTCCTATCTATTTTTAACCGACTTCAAAAGGAGGAGGTTCTCAATTCGCCTGTATGTACTTTTTTAATGTATGTATGTTATGCGATATCTCCACCAATTATAGACCGATTTTAAAAATGATTTCACTGTTTTATAGAAAATTATCGCGAAGGGGTCCCATACAATTTGTATCCTATTGGATTAGTATTTGTCACGCTAAACTTAAAATAAGTGTAAAAGTAAGGGAATTTGAAGTCGGTTTACCGTTTTTTAAAACACGCCATATTATCATTATGTATGTTTATGTTTCCTGTACATTCCTTTATCTGTAATGTGTCGTGTTATGTATGGCCAATTAAATCTATTTTATTCTCTTTTCTCCTTTCTATAAATCGAAAATTCTCATAAATATACGAACATTCCATACCACAACTTGTATATTATAATTATAGTTAATACGTGAGCCAAACATTATAATTATTCTATTGTTCTGGACACGTGTTCTGTATTTAGTAATATTCCGAACCGAAGTTAGATAAATAAAAATAAATAAATAATGCTGGACAATCAATACATCATCATCTAGTCCTAAGCAGAGCTTGTGTTATGGGTACTAGATAACTGATATACGCTACAAAGATAGATATTTTTAATAAACAGGCGCCTTTGCCCACTTGTTATCGGGATAAAAAATAGCCTATATGTTATTCCAGGTCCCAAACTATACCCATACCAAATTTCAGCCTAATCGTTCAGTAGTTTTTGCGTGAAAGAGTAACAAATATCCATACATCCAACCATACAAACTTTGATATTTATAATATTAGTAGGATGTAGGATAGGATAGAAAACGTCCAGAACACCGATACTTAATTTTTTTATTTTAGATTGTACATTAGTGTAGGTATTGGAATACATTTGCTGCTTATTTATTAACTTAACTTATAAATCATATGTAGGAGGGAAGGCTGCTTCTCTGTAATACAGTTTAAATTGAACTAAAACAGAAAACAGGGATACCTGACACTTGTTTTGTATATACAATTTTGAAAGAAATATTTTTACTTTCTATTATTTCTTGATCATTCTTAGCTTGAGTGCAGATATACATAAGCCGTAGGCATAGAAGGTCTCCATTGTTCGTAGCACGCTACGATGGCATAGTAGAACCTCAACGTCTTTCGTAGCACGGCTACGGTCGTAGCCATAGAACATCTCTATTGTTCGTAGAACGCTACGATGGCATTCGTAGAACCCCTACGTTGGTCGTAGCCGTAGAACCTCTATTGTTCGTAGCACGCTACGATGGCATTCGTTGAACCTCTACGTTTGTCGTAGCACGGCTACGGGCGTAACCATAGAACATCTCTATTGTTCGTAGCTGGTTACGATTGCATTCTTAGAACCTCTACGTCTTTCGTAGCACGGCTACGGTCGTAGCTATGGCTATGTTCTATGGAACATCTCTATTGTTCGTAGAACGCTACGATGGCATTCGTAGAGCACCTACGTTGGTCGTAGCCGTAGAACCTCTATTGTTCGTAGCACGCTACGATGGCATTCGTTGAACCTCTACGTTTGTCGTAGCACGGCTACGGTCGTAGCCATAGAACATCTCTATTGTTCGTTGCTGGCTACGATGGCATAGTAGAACCTCAACGTCTTTCGTAGCACGGCTACGGTCGTAGCCATAGAACATCTCTATTGTTCGTAGAACGCTACGATGGCATTCGTAGAACCCCTACGTTGGTCGTAGCCGTAGAACCTCTATTGTTCGTAGCACGCTACGATGGCATTCGTTGAACCTCTACGTTTGTCGTAGCACGGCTACGGGCGTAACCATAGAACATCTCTATTGTTCGTAGCTGGTTACGATTGCATTCTTAGAACTTCTACGTCTTTCGTAGCACGGCTACGGTCGTAGCTATGGCTATGTTCTATGGAACATCTCTATTGTTCGTAGAACGCTACGATGGCATTCGTAGAGCACCTACGTTGGTCGTAGCCGTAGAACCTCTATTGTTTTTTTCTCGGCACTGCTACGATCGTAGCACTGTTACTATGGTAGCCGTAGCACGTCTGCGCTGTTCATAGCACGGTACGATGGCGTTCGTAGAACCTCTACGCTGCTGTTCGAAGCACGCCACATCAGTAGCATCTATGTATATTTCTATTTTCAATGGGAACGGCAAAAATACGCAAGTATCTAATTTGAATTTTTATACGTAAAATTTTTGTTTTTAAATCAGTTGCTATATTAACTCTACAAACCAAACTATATGTTTTTAATCATTACACAACAGCATTATCTAACCCCAAATTAAGCAGTACTTATGTTATGGCAACAATTAGAAAACGGCCCCATTCGTGGCGTCTCGTTTGGGGGAGGCCTATGTTCAGCAGTGGACGTGTACGGGCTGATGATGATGATGATGATGTTATGAGTACTTAATACATTTTATACACCGGATGATATTTTTATATAAAACAAGGAAACAAGGAACAAATACATATCTGCAGATTTTACAAACATTTGTCCCGAGGCGGAAGTCGAACCCGCAACCTCCTACGTCGCAGGCGTCCGCTGCACCACAAAGGTCGTTACCAGTCCCAACGTACCTACTTACATTGATTTATTCCCATCTGTCGCCCTAGGGTGACGATTGAGAAAAAATGTTCAATCTGTTCCCCTTTTTTGTAACGGTGGCCATTGAGTAGGTAAAAATTAGCTACGAAGCTACACTCAAACTTGATGAAAAGCCCTCACCTTCAAACCTGCCCTTCAAACATTTAATTTTATCTGAATAGCTGTAGCATTGACCTCTACAAGGGTAGAACCTACCCGTTTAGGGTTAAACCTACTTATACTCGGTTCTGAAATCCAAGATATTATTTGTAAACAATGACGTGTTCAAATCCCGCCTCGTGACAATTTTTTGTACTATCTGCAGATATTTGTAGAAGGTGATCCGGGTTTTTTAAAGGTATAAAACATAATATCAGTCTATGTATGTAATGTTTTAAGTATATCGGTGATCAATACCCATAAATGACGCAGCTCTGCTTACTTTGGGGTTTGTTAATGCTTTGTGGTTTGTCCAGCAATATTTATTAATTTATGCAATTACGAAAACTTAACAAAACCTGGTTAAAAAAAAACAGAAAACAGCAAGGCAACCACTAAAAATAAATACTTTAAAAATTAATAAATTGTCTAAAGTTGTAAAAGATGTAAATTCGAATTGAAAATCGCATGACAACCAAATGAATAAATAAAAAATGCTGAATAATTCACAAAGCATCATCTAGTCCCAACCTTAGAACTTGTGTTATGCTCTAACCTTGGAACTAGACAACAATATTTCTAAAGGACTGATATACTTAATAGAATACATTACACGGGTAGAATGAATCAATGAATGAACACTTTATTGTAATATTGTATGTGTTAAAATTACTAGATAGATTGTTTTATTATATATAGAAAATACCTAGAACACCCGGAACAAATATTTGCAGATCGTACAAACATTACCAAGGCGGGAATCGAGCTCATAACCTCCTGCGTCGCAGGCGGACCTTCGCCCGCCGCGCCACATTGGTCGTCGTAAATGACGTAATAGCTGTCAAAACCAGAAATCCAATGATATCACAACCAGTATCGCAAAATATTTTCCACCAATATTTCATAGGTTTTTTACCCCTTTGTTTACAAAAAATATCTTGTATTCCAGAACCGAGTAAAGTGGGGTAGAACCTACCCCGTGGGGTGAGTGTGACAATTTTTTGTACTATCTGCAGATATTTGTAGAAGGTGATCCGGGTTTTTTAAAGGTATAAAACATAATATCAGTCTATGTATGTAATGTTTTAAGTATATCGGTGATCAATACCCATAAATGACGCAGCTCTGCTTACTTTGGGGTTTGTTAATGCTTTGTGGTTTGTCCAGCAATATTTATTAATTTATGCAATTACGAAAACTTAACAAAACCTGGTTAAAAAAAAACAGAAAACAGCAAGGCAACCACTAAAAATAAATACTTTAAAAATTAATAAATTGTCTAAAGTTGTAAAAGATGTAAATTCGAATTGAAAATCGCATGACAACCAAATGAATAAATAAAAAATGCTGATTAATTCACAAAGCATCATCTAGTCCCAACCTTAGAACTTGTGTTATGCTCTAACCTTGGAACTAGACAACAATATTTCTAAAGGACTGATATACTTAATAGAATACATTACACGGGTAGAATGAATCAATGAATGAACACTTTATTGTAATATTGTATGTGTTAAAATTACTAGATAGATTGTTTTATTATATATAGAAAATACCTAGAACACCCGGAACAAATATTTGCAGATCGTACAAACATTACCAAGGCGGGAATCGAGCTCATAACCTCCTGCGTCGCAGGCGGACCTTCGCCCGCCGCGCCACATTGGTCGTCGTAAATGACGTAATAGCTGTCAAAACCAGAAATCCAATGATATCACAACCAGTATCGCAAAATATTTTCCACCAATATTTCATAGGTTTTTTACCCCTTTGTTTACAAAAAATATCTTGTATTCCAGAACCGAGTAAAGTGGGGTAGAACCTACCCCGTGGGGTGAGTGTGACATTACCGTGTTTTGTGAAGGGGTAGCAAACCATGACGAGTTAGCCTGCTTAGCTCGCTGTGTTTAGGGGAAGTTTTAGAGATAGAGTACTGTCATTATTTCAAAGTTAACCTAAATGGTTAACTTTTAACATTTTCAATTAAGGATTTAAAATTTTTAATTAAGGATTCAACATTATCAATTAAGGATTCAACATTTGAAACTAGGACTTTAAATACAGATCTATTTTTCTACATTACAGCTGTTTGTTTTACACAATAATTTTGTAAGACTAAGTGCACTTTTTGACTCGTAAATTGGATCACAGTCCACATTTCAGATTTCTATAACTTTATTTCTTTTGGCTTACAAAATAAGTACTTAGACAAGTCAAATTTTGTACTATAAACAGCTTTAAACTACGGTTACTGTAATTATTATCAAATAAGTAATAAGGTGTTATTGATTTTATCTTCTGTAAAAAAAATTGTACACTAGTGGAAGAAGTGAAAAAGAAACCACTAGTACATTTATATATATAAATGTTATATATATAAATGTACTCTTGTAAGTCTAAGGCATGTTTTTTTGCTTATCTAATTCTAATTATAATTTGATTTAGATACATGTCAATATTTGTATAAAGCTAAGCAGCACACTGAAATTGTTACACACTATTGTCAGATAATTCTGTTATTATCTTTACTAAAATTCGAAATTAAAAAATCGTAGAACAAATTTTGATCCCTTCGAAGTCCACAATCACCCTCTTTTCGGCTTAGTACACCTGTTTTGTGGCACCGTGTATATCTATACTGAGTTTCAAACAAATCACGTAACAAAGGCCCCCATTTTACAAGCTTTTATTTAACTTGCAATGTCGTCAATGTACGAGAAATGTAACTATGTTTGTTCGGGTGGAATCTTACAACTAAAACTTAGGCCAGTTATCCTCAACCGATTGAGCTGAAAGGCATACTTATGTAAGTTCGGTGACAATGAAATGTCATGGTACCATCGAGCTGATCTGATGATGGAAACCGAAGGTGGCCATAGGAACACGTAAACGACTTAACCACGTCGAGTTTGTGTTTGTTAGATTTGTCTTCCCAAGCACTTTGGTCCTAGATGATATAAAAACTAGTATTTAAAAGTTTTGTAAAAATATTCAAACTAGCTGTCCCCACGGCTTAGCCCGCGTACAATTTTAGTTTTTGCGTGGAACCCTATTTTTTAGTTTTTCTGCTATTCAGGACGGAGACAAAACCAACAAATCAATGATCACTTATGGCTTACGCGCTATAATAACAAAAATCTTTAATCAAAGATCATTAAAATCGGTCCAGCCGTTTTCGTTATAAGCGTTCGAACAAACCCGACTTTGTTTTATACTATACTAGCTGCCCCGACAGACGTTACCCTGTCATTCAGTTCAAACAACTGACAGTTATTTCAAACGTGCTTAGCGAAGAGTATATAACGCTGGGGCTAAGGTTACATTAAAAAAGTTTATTTTACGATAAAGATAGTCGTGAATTTTTCTTAAATTTTCTAAGTTTCTGCGCATTTTTTTTTTATACCTTCCTTTTTATATTCCTTCTACGAAGCCTTCTAGAAAACATTAAAAAAAAATGAATGAAATCGGTAAAGCCGTTCTAAAGTTAAAGCTGGACCAACACAAATAGGGGTTCATTTTTTTTTATAGATTTATATATTAAGATTTATTGTTTTTGTTCCAGGTTTTGCCCCTCGGTGTTCCTGTACCTAGCGCTGGTGGTACCTGCCATCTGGCTGCTGGAGCTTCACAAGGTGGACCTCATACTGCAGAATAAGATGACCAACACTAGTTATGTTGAGGTAGCAGTCTATTTACATACTACCACGATGGACACGTAACTATTGAACATGTATAGACGGTGGCGTATTATAGACAGATCATGCAAAACCAACTCTTATGTCGCTTGCATAAGATTACTGTTTGCTTGAAAACTAATCAGAAACTTCGATTTCCCTTTTCCGAGTAGGTCCTCAGTATCTTATTTATGTATTTTTTGTAAAGTATACATTAGTCTATAATACCCCACCGTCTATACCTGTTCAATAGTTACGTGTCCATCCAAAGGTTGCCTGGAAGAGATCGCTCTTAGAGATGAGGCCGCCCATTGTGCAACTGTTTCTGTGCTTATGTTATCTGTTCTGTTTTTCTCTATCTTGGTGTGCAATAAAGAGTTTTTGTATAGTAACAGCGGCAAATGCCTACATGTGGGCATCACGTCACGAAGGATAGATTTTTTAAAGGTCTGCATTTAGAACGGAATAAGAAGGTATACATATCATTATCATCAGCCCGTACCCGTCCACTGCTGAACATAGACCACCCCCAAACTACGACGACGCCACGAATAACGGTCTATCGAATTGCGGTCTATATATATTCGGTATACTTATGTATATTCCAGCCAAATGCGATGTAAGATGATTGTGGATCGTTCTTTGGTAATCAGGTAATAATTCAGAAATCCGCGTATAAAATAAATAGTGCCGAAATAGTGTGAAGTATAATTCTAAGCAAGCTCATAATTTTCACAACGTTCCCCCCTCGTTTTATTGTCACAGACATTCCCACCCCTGCCGGGAGCAAACAGGATCCTTCCTACAAACATGTGGGTGACACTGATCGAACAGTTCCTGATGCTGACGCTGATCGTCGGCAGATGGCTGCTGCCGAAGGGAGACTTGACCCGGGACCAACTGAGCCAGCTACTGCTTGTTTATATCGGTGAGTGAGATACAGGATCCCCACAAATATGTGGGTGACACTGATCGAACAGTTCCTGATCCTGACGCTGATCGTCGGCAGATGGCTGCTGCCGAAGGGAGGCTTGACCCGGGACCAACTGAGCCAGCTCCTGTTTGTTTATATCGGTGAGTGAGATACAGGATCCCCACAAATATGTGGGTGACACTGATCGAACAGTTCCTGATGCTGACGCTGATCGTCAGCAGATGGCTGCTGGCGAAGAGAGACTTGACCCGGGACCAAATGAGCCAGCTTCTGCTTGTTTATATCGGTGAGTGAGATACAGGGTGGATTTTTGAGATGGGAGTGTGTGAGCCAACTCCAATGACATATATATATATATTCAACAAGATATATTAAATAATACCCCAAAAATTTACGTCTCCGGCGAGACCAAAACGATGTTCAATGTTTCTAGGTTTAATGGCTCTGCGTCTGATCGACACAATTTTGCCAGTGTCCGTACCGCTAAGGTCATAAACCTTACTGATAAATAGAAATTTTCAAAAGTTTAAAAAATAAATGCAATACAGATCCAAAAGATTAAAAAAGAATTTAGACAATAAAGATACCAATGTGATCTGTGAGCGTGGTCATCGAGGAAAGACCATAAACAAAAAAAACAAGATAGGTATATACCAAAGGGATTCGAAGATTTTGGCTTACTCAACGTCTGCCATTTTGTTATTTTTTTCAAAATGGCGGCGCACGTTTATTCCCACATATATCGCTTGCAGATACTTAAATAAACAAAAAAAGCTAAGTCACCATATTCCTAAAATGTCACGTTACAAAGTTATTTGTAAAAACAGACCAATGGTAATTAAAAAAATTATTTATCTTCGATATTTTTTGTAGATAACTCTGAAACGTGACGTTTTACGAGTATATTGATTATATATTTTTCGTTTGCATAAATATCCCTAATCGATCTATGAAGGTATTATCAGTACTATCGTGCGCCGCTATTTGAAAAAAAGAACCAAAATGGCGGCGGAGCTCTAAGCCAGGCTTCGAACAAAAATCTTCGAACCCCTTTAGAATATAGAAGAGAACGAGGTAGCGATAGCGATAGCGAGTAAATCTAACTTACAACTTGGTAGACAGATATATTATTTTTCAGACAGATAAAAAATGCTGTCAAGATAAGTCGGAGATCAAGATTAGAAAGTACGCTGCAATATACATACCTTGGGCTATGGTAAACTTGAGGATATTTACAAGTTATGTTTAACTTAACAAATGCAATATATGTTTGTTCGGGTGATATCTTGCAACTCAATTTTAGACCCAACCGATTGAGCTGAAATTTGGCATACTTATATAAAATTGGTGGCAATGTCATGGTACCATCGAGCTGGTCTGATGATGGAAACCGAAGGTGGCCATAGGAACTCCTAAACGAAACGACTTAACCATGTTGAGACTGGATTCGTTGGATTTGTCTTCCGAAGCTCTTTGGCCCTAGATGATATAAAAGCTTGTATTTAAAAGTTTTCAAATGACACATCGATAGGAATTGGGCACTTTCTCGCCTAGGTGTACAATGTTAAACTTACATTGGAAGATATATTTTTTCTAACTTCACAAAATTCTTCCTTTTCAGGTACCGCTGCCGACATTATAGAATTCTTCGACTCCTTCAAAGACGAGAAGGTTGCAACCGAAAAGGTCCTGGTCCTGCTAACCTTGGCTATCTGGTCGTGGTCGCTGGTGCAGTTCACGGTCGTGATGACGGCGACCAAAAGTCGCAAGTCGCGCGGAGGGGCTAATAGGTCTGACATGTACGTGGCACGCACACGCACGCACACACACGCATATGGCTAGGGATTTTAGCTTTTAAATATCTAAAGGAATCTATAATTATGTCTTTGAGCTAAAATTAATTGATTGAAAACCTTTAGTAATAAATGAAAAACGTTCCGTCGAACCATCATGACGGGGAGACAACTCACATGAGTTTGAATTTTGCTAACCAATCGGTATACAATAAGTATCGTCGCAGAATCGACCATAGATGAAAGAATATACTCCGATTCAAAAACCTGGATATTTTTCGTATACAAAGGGGTTACAAAACCCAAGGAATATTGGTGGAAAAATATAATAAATTTATCGACATTGGTATCATCGAAGCCAAGCACAGAAGCTCGAAACAGTTATTGTTTTTGAAAGCTGTCAATCATGATTTAATTGTTCTCTCGTTCGTTTTCGAATCCAAATTTTAACGTCCTACACATATGAGATGCGTTATTGAAGTTTGTGCTTTAGTTTTTAGTGATAACTTTGCTATTTTCTATTATTGTTATCAGTTTTATTTAAGTTTTAATTCATAAATGTCTTTGTTGACATAAAATATCTTGGATTCTTAATCGGAGTATGGATAGTACGTGCTATTTTCCCTGAGAAATTGATAGAATGCTTTCAACCCTTGACACTTTTGATACGCACGCGTCCCTCCATCTGTAGTTTCTTTTATCAAAGTTAAAATAAAAGCCGTCATTCTGGGACGATACCATTGTTATGGTGAAGTGATTAGAGTGCGCGCCCACGGCGACTTTTTGGACTGGAAACGCGCGACTGCATTGCGACTCGCGTGTTTGCATCGCTACAAAAAGTCGCCGCGGGCGCGCTCTCTTATTTAGCGGAATTAAGGCCCTGTTCTTACCCATCAAGAATGATTCTCTCTCTTAATTCAGATATGTTTTTTACGTCAAAACATTCGTTTAAATATCGCTCATGTTCAAAATGGACCAGTAATTACCTTTCTACGCCATTGTGATAATATTTATCATGATGATGATAATAATTCTTGAATTTAATATGCTTGTCACTTGCCAGTCACATTTTCATTGCTGATTTATTATATATTTATCTTGACATGACACTATCAACTGAATTTTAGTAATCTTATTACAGTTATCGTGAACTGAAGCACAATTCGCGGCTTGCTTCGCTCGCTGTTGTTATAACTGACTTCTTTTTCAGATATTGTTATATGTTATATATAGGTTGTGGAAAGCCATTTTGTTACTGTTAAATGTATCTAAAGATAACCAGTTTAAGTCCATATTTGAATGCACGTTTTTGTACTGTGTGGTAGCGTTATTGGATTAATGTGCGTAGGGATTAACTGTCAAATAATCTTGGTATTATAATTTCAATAGTGTAAAATATTTTGTTTCTTCAATATTTTTTCTCGGCTCGCTTCTGTTTTTTATACTTTTCACTATTTTATAACTATGCTTGTAGTAAGCTGAAAAATCTATATATATTTTTTCGGCTCGCTACGCACGTCGCGTCGTTACACTTTTTATTCAATGTTCTTTTATAACGTTAAGCAATTGTTATTGATGAATCTGTGTTGAATATGCAACACATTCTACGCAGGTATGTGACCCCCTGTAAAACCAAGACCTCGCCAGCAAAAGCACCTTCTACCCCAATTAATATTAGTTTACAGTTCTGCTTTTCATGCTACGCTTTTATTTCAACCACTGTCCCCATCAATGACCACTTTTTCAGTGCTTCCTCCACATTTTCAGGAATAACCGAGCCTGCTGCTGTTCCATCGAAGTCTGCGCTATTATGATGAACATAGTATTGCAGGATGCACCATTCCTAGCGTTCAGGCTCCTTATTATTATACACTACAAAATCGTCAACTATATGAATATATTCTTCACTTGTAAGAATACTTTGGTAAGTTATTGTGTATGTTTGCCATTGTTCTTTGGCTTCGGATTAAGGCTATGGTTTCCTCATAATCATTACCTATCCAAAGTCCCATAATCATCATCCAATCATCCCTCCTTTTTTTGTAGCCGATGTGCAAATAAACCGTAGGCTTGAATCACTCTATCTATTTAAAAAAACTGCATCAAATCCGTTGCGTAGTTTTAAGATCTAAGAATATATACATAGGGACAGACAGACATACAGACAGCAGGAAGCTACTTTGTTTTATACTATGTAGTGATTTATTATTTATCTTTCTAGGTGATTGTTCTCCAAATCTACCGTCTGTATGTGTTACACCTAGAGACAGTCGACGGCGAGGGCACTGTCGCAGGTTCCGTACATCGCAAGAAGAATAAACACCGCGGCGAGAGAAGCGAGAGGAAGGAACGAGATAGGGACAAGCATTCGTGAGTAGACTCGGCAAACGTAGTGTAGTGACACCCTTCGACCGATTTTCTTATTAAACGACTCTAAAAACAGGAGGAGGTTCTAGGTTCGGCTGTTCGTATGGTTTTTCTTGTTTTTTTTTATCGACAACTGATCCTCGTTTGTCCACAATCTCACCTGATGGAAAGTGTGAAGATGTGGCCGACGGTGGATCACGAAGGTCTAGAAGATACCTATTCACGTATTCATGGAGGTATTTTCTTCGATAACTCCATCTATCGTTGACCAATTTAGATGATGATGATGATTATTATTTCGTTATGGTATAAAGGATGACCACTCAGGACCGCTATTTGTGGTGTCGTATGGGGGGGCTATGTCCAGCAGTGGACGTGTACTGGCTGATAAAGATGATAAAGCATGATTCCGAGATGGTTCTATAAAAAATATTCCCTACGGATTGATATTTGTTCAAATGTAATTTTTTTTTAACACTATCTACTTTGATGAGGGGTGTTGTCAAATTTAGTTAAGAAGTGGCAACAAAAAACTGGGGTCCAATTCTGCGTATCACGTGATACTTTATCGAGTGATACTCATTATAATGGGATATGGATATATGGGATAAAAATATCATGTGATAAATATCGAGCACCGCCAAAATCTGCATTCTCGTGCGAATTATTGAGCAACTCATCAGAGAAAACCCCTCGATAAATATCAAATAACAGATTTTAGAAATACGCTTGTTTGCTACGAAGCAATCACTCGATATTTTAATAGTTCTTGCCATATTTATCAAGTAGATATATTGCCAGAATTGCCCTCCTGGTTTTTCACGAGATTCCGGACCTGAATAATGGAGATTATGAAAGGAAAAATAAAAGATGATTGATATGACGTTATTGTGGCGTCGTATGTGGGAGGCCTATGTCCAGCAGTGGACGTGTATGGGCTGATATGATGATGATGATATGACGATCTCAGTGCCGCAGCCGATGAAGGTCAACCTGCGACGTAGGCTTTGTGGGTCCCATTCCTGCCTCGGGACTACACACATGGTAGAGCTGCGCCTAGATTTCTGTGCTCGGGACATATGTTGTTTATGGTCCATCAATGGGCCTACAAATAGAAAAAAAGAGTAAAGAAGAGTTTTTCTTTTAGAAAACACAAGCATAAGAAACACAAGAAAGAGAAGAAGCATGAAACTCGTGAGACAACAATATCCGTTATCAGCGATCCGAGGAGGCACGATAGGGAAGGAGGGGGGAGGATAAGGTAGGTTACTTATGGCCTGTCTGCAACTTTTTTTCTGGATTATGTATTTATTTATTTATTAAAGCCACCAACGTAAGAGCGCGCGCTCACGGCGACTTTTTGTAGCGATGCAAACGCGCGACCATCTCAGAGACATCGGGGGTCCCATAATTTTTATATTTGTCTATTATTAATATAAGTCTGATTAGTATTTGTCCCGCAAAACTTAAAAACAGTGTTAAGGGATTCGAAGTCGACGTCGTGGCAACGGGCATAAACAAGAGGTAGATTCAGGAATTTGAAGTCGGTTTATCGTTTTTTAAAACACGCCAAATTATCTATGTTCTTGAGTTTAGCAAATTTGACTTTTTAATAATTTCTTAATGTTTGTTTAATTACAAATTCTGTACTTGACTGTACTGTAGATGAGCCGGCCATACGCTACATCTTGCTTGCGCAAACTGGTTTGAGCTCGGCCACACGCTCCATCTTGCTTGCGCAAACTGTGTTTGTGCAATCATGCATGCACAAATGTTGAGCGTGTAGCCGGGCTATAACGCACGTTAACAGCGTTAGTTGCGTAATTATAGCCTGAATAACGCGTTAAATTAATTATAGCGCAAATAACGCGATTGAACGTTAATTTCTTTGGGTCTTATAGAAATTAACGCTCATAACGCACTGCACACGCTATAATTAGCGTAACGCATTATTAACGCTAAAATTACCTCAAATAACGCTGATAACGTGCGTTACGTTATGTGTTATGATCTATAGTCAGCCTACATTATTCAAGGTAAATTGACTTTTTCTTCTTTTAATTTTGGCTCAAGGTGAATTAACATTTCAGAGCAATAATTTTGACGAATTCCGACGAAATCAAAGAACTGGAGCTGTCAAAGCTGTTCAAGGATCACCTGGCCTTGGAAAACGAGAAGAGAAAGGGGTAAGAATAATTTATTCCATTATTTTTTATGCTCTGGACCCTTTCCGGACCACCCTAAACCAAAATTAGGAGAGTTGTATGTATTAATACTGTGAAGTAGGTGAAGGAGTCCAGTTAATAAATAATAAAGTTTGCGCTGGCTTCGTTTGGTAGGTACGCAACTATTTGTAGGAACTCTCACCAAATAACAGCTTTGCTCTCTAGTTGAACAACAAATAACTGTTACAGAACAAAGAAGAAACAGAAATCAGACTCATCAACGGAGTCCCTAAACAACATCCAGCACACAACGGACGACTCCGGCATCTGACATCATCGGATTCGTCGCGAGGTGACCCCGCGCGACGAACGTAGAGCCCGGGACGAGAAGAAACGTCGACGTCGTGAAGTGAGCAGTGAAAGTGACAGTGACAGCTGAACGTAAACGTCAAAAAGACTTGTCTTTGATGAATAGTGTGGCAAAATTGAAAATCGAAACGGGTATTTCTCCTTATAAATGCTGGAAGGGAGGAAGCTGAGGAATAGTCGACCAGGATCACCTGAGTAGACAAGCGAGACTAGCTTAGCTAAATTCTAAACAGGAACGGTTTTACTCCATCAAATGGTACAAGGGAAGAAGGATGAGTTTTTCTTAAAATAGTCTATAGAAAACTGAGGTGTTTTCCTGAACCAAAAAAATAATTCGACCGTACTGACAAGAGGGCGCATTTTTAAATAGGGTTTTTTTAATGCCCTATTGGAACGTTGCTCGTAGGTAACATTCTACCTTCAAATGCGAAGGGAGTTGGGAGTAAAGTTTAGTTTTTTGTCATTCATTAGGTAAGGGATGACTCCTAGGTTAAGCTTAGCTAAAAAGAAGAGTGTTGATAGGACAGGAAAACGACTGGGTCTGATTGCCGTGCGATTTTTAGAGAAACAGTTCGTACAATAACATCATAAATAGGTTAGGGATCGTCCATTAGTCACGTGATGTTTTTTAGCAACTTTATAACCCTCTCTCCCCCCATTTTGAGGTTTAGACTACCTCCCCTCCCCTAACCAAAATCACATCTTTTTTTTAGATAGTAATTATCATAAACTTTCAGTATTGTCTCTAAAATTAAATATAGCTAATTTATTTCTGGAATAATAAGCACCTCGACAAAAATGTCTGTCTGCTTAAAAAATAAATACACGTGATATCTCACTACACCTCCCTTCACTACACAAAGGGGAGGCCTTTGTGATATTTCGTGATTCTTCCGAACACCCCCACCCCCCTTTCGAGCCTCACGTGATTAATGGACGACCCCTTTGTTAGGGCACGCGTTGATGATGCAGATCTATACAGCACCAGTGCCATACAATACAAAAATGTGCATTCATATATGGGCATAAATTCGTAATGTGACATTACACCTAGACAACTAGACTAGATTTTACAATGATGGCGTAAAATAGCAGACAGCTCGTGAGTCACTCGCTTGAAGCTTTCGGTAGACAAAATATGCCACTGTACAATTTTAATATACAATCTGCATATCTTGTTTGATTAAGGTTCGAAGATAATATACAAATTGATGAGTGACGAGTTTACATATGTATATATATTTGAATGCTTATTGTTGTGCTGTGAGGTAGCGGTGCTGGATGCATGTTCTTTAATAAAAAAAAAACGATAAATAGCGGAGAATTTCTATTAATGATAATTATGGAACGGATTTTGGGTTTGCATGCCGGATTTTATTAAAAATATAAGTATTTAAAGGTTGCCTGGAAGAAAGGCCGCCCATTGTTGTTTTATATTTTTAAATGTTTTAGAATAAGCCCTAGATTATAAGAAAATTGTACTAGATATAAAAAAAATATTAATGTTCAAGCAAATTACGTTTAAGATTGAAATAAGAAATGTGCCTTATGCGTAAGCAACAATGTGTCTTTATAGTTAAATTCCTATAAAATGGAATTTTTTCTCTATCATAAATACCTCTAATTACCACATACTTACTTACCTACTAAAATTTGCGTTAGAAAAGATGTACCCACTTGTAAAGAAATTAAAAATAAAAATTTTGGGATTTGTTATCATATTAAAGATTTATTTATTGGGTATACTCGTATATCGCGTACCTTTTGTCATCACATGACCACGATCGCTAGACACGTAAGGGAAAATATAGTAAAAGGTACGCGATAGATAATCTTTGATATTAAAATCACTTTACCGGAAATCACCCACCACAAGCAATATATTTACGTACAATGTATGTAGGCAAGTTAGGCCACTGTTGTGCATGCCAGCAGGTGAACTACACCACATTACATAACGCGTAACGTTTCATCATCATCATCAGCCCATACACGTCCACTACTGGACATAGGCCTCCGCCGTACGACGCAACAAATAGCGGTCATGAGCCGCCTCCATCCATCAACTCCCTGCGACCGCTACGATGTCGTCGGTCCATCGAATGGATGGTCTCCCATGTAGAGGGGGATTTGCCATAATCACCACGCTTGGCAGGCGGATTGGTGATCGCAGTGTTGGTGTTTAAAAATACTCAGAAGGAAGCTGCTGCCCTTCTTCTGGTAGGTTCCCTTAGTCGGCTCTTACGACGGGTTGAGTTGGAGGGGTCGATATTCGTACGCCGCGGCCCCACGGCCTTACATGTAGTTTAATTTAAAAATTATGATCTAAGTTCTGGAACTACGGGTCCGATTTGTAAGTTCTTTCGGTTGATAATTTTGGGTTGGCGCGGGATTCAATTTTATTTGCGGTTTTTATTTATTTATTCTGCTTTCTACAAGGAATAAAACTAGCGGAAAATTACATAATTTGCCGCGCTAGATCCAGCTGTCTTTGCTTGGATCCAGCATATATCCAGGTGGATTGTAATCTCAAGTTTCCCGTAATACCAGTCATTAAATAAATAAATAATGTTGGAGAATCCACTCAACATCATCTAGCCCCAAGCTAAGCAAAGCTTGTGTTATGGGTACTAGATGACTGATATACAAATATATTTTTACTATACATACCCAGAAACCCCGAGTCAAATATTTGCAGACCGTACAAACATTTGTCCCAAGGCGGAAATCGAACCCGCAACCTCCTGCGTCTCAGACGGAACTTCGCCCGCCGCGCCACATCAGTTGTCATTACCCGGTTTTATAGGTACAATCGGTAAATTAGTAGGTAGATAGAATCGTTCACTGAACTTCTGCCTTAGAACGAATCTATCCTAAACAGGATCTGATCTAAACCGAACAAGGGACCACCCGACGTTAATACTCGTAGATTTGCTTTAATCATCACTACACAACAAAGTCGCTTCCCGCTGTCTGTCTGTCTGTCTGTCCCTATGTATGGTATGATTAGATCTTTAAAACTAAGCAACGGATTATTATTAAATATTCACGGGTATTTATCGCGTTAATTTACCTATTTTTCCCGACGTTTCAACCGGTTTACACTCTTTCTTTTTAACCGTTAATATTTAATAATAATGTGTTCAGATCGCGTAAGATTTAAAAACTTTAAGCAACGGATTTTGATGCGGTTTTTTTAAATAAATAGAGTGATTAAAGAGGAAGTTTTAAAGTATACTTAAGTTTTAAGTGTATAATTTAGTATCAGCTTTGCACCCGTGCGAAGCCGGGGCGGGTCGCTAGCACTTACATAAATGTACCTATCTTATTAGGTACCTACTACCTAATAATCTATAAGTACCTAACTTGTCGATTAATAGTTTTTTTTATAAATACGCGCACAAATGTAATCGAACATTTTGTAGTTTTTATAAATAAAGACATTATAAGTAAACACTGTGTTTAAATTATCTAATTATATACCATGTAGGAGGTAATTCTCTAGATTAGGATAAGGTAAGTCAGGTACCACCTACCTAATTTTGCAAATTCTTACACGTTTCACTCACTTCGCTCTGTCGTGTTTTCTATGTATATTAAATAGCATTATATATATATATAGTATTATATATATTACTAGCTGACCCGTGCCCACTTCGTTGAGTGGTAAACATTTTTAGTTGTTAATATATTTATAGACTCGCAAATTACGTGGTTTTCAATAGGTGAAAGAATTTTCAAAATTGGCTTAGTAAATTCAGAGATTACTCCCTACAACCTCACAAACCTTAATTATTTTTATTAATGTAATATAGTATAGATTTACATATACCTAGATTATATTGACTGGAGATAACACAGCTCCACATTTACTTAGGTATATTATGCGTTTCAAAAGCTTCTGATAGTAAGTGTTCACCAGAAAACGGTTGAACAAACCTCGAAACCTTTGCAGGTGACCAATGCGACCTTCTCTTATTGGTAAAATGTATCTAGGCGTAGAATTGCATTGCGGAAACTTTTTTAATATCCAGTCTCGTCAGTTTTCGGATTCACATGTCGAAGATCAAAGTTGTATCCGTCTTCGCCACGACAGTAGGTATATAAGCGAGTAGAGACTAAAGAGCATCAAATGCCTGGTGCGTTTCCATTCATCCTGGGTACGCAGCACAATGTCCCGCCTGTCACAGTGCTGATCTACCAGGACGACGCGACGGCAACATCATTGGTAGCGAGAGCTTTGTACCAACCGGCTAGATGCTGTCCAGTAGGTCGTTTATCGGCACTAATAACAATTTTGTAATCATTTTGTTGGCTTTGGGGTGGACTCGTATTTTATGTCCTTCCTCGTAGTATGAACTCAAATCATGCTAAGTATCATTCGAATCCATTCAGCAGTTTTTGCGCTATTTAAGGCCGAGAAATGTTACTTCCATCCCCACTCCCAAGGGAATCTTAACGAATTCCAGGATACAAAGTATTACATGACCTTCCTCGTAGTATGAACTTAAATGATGCCAAGTTTCATTTGAATACATTCAGTAGTTTCAGCACTATACGCAGCCAAGAAATTTTACCCTACTGCGGGGGGGGGCTACTGGGGGTCCCACTGCGGGGGCAAACTGGCGGTGCCCTCAACTGTGGGGGCTTACTGAGTGGGTCCCACTGCAGGGCAATGTGGGGGCCCCACTGCGTAGGGTGCTGCGGGGGGCTACTGGAGGTCCCACTGCCGAGAGCCCCACCGCCGGCGCCCCCAATGTAGGGGCTAATGAGTGGGTACCACTGCGGGGCAATGTGGGGGCCCACTTCGGGGAGCCATCTGCCGGCGGCCCCCACTGCCGGTGCCCCCCGCTGTGGAGGCTACTGAGGTCCCAATGCGGCGCAATGTGGGGCCCCACTGCCGGGGGCTACTGGGAGGGTCCGGTTACGTGAGGGGCCCCCACTGCCTGGGGCCCCACTGGCAGTGCCCCCTAGTGGGGACTATTGCTCTCTACCCCTTGCCCCGCGCGCCATCCTGCAACGCGCAACATTTCACTTCCATCCTCTCTCAAGGGAACCCTTCTGAATTCCGGGATAAAAAGTATTTAATGCCCTTTCTTGTAATGTGAACTTATATCATGCTAAGTTTCATTTGAATAATAGTTTCGGCGCTATGCGTAGCCAAGCAATTTTACTTTCATCACCTCACCCAAGGGAACCCTATTGAAATCCGGGGATAAAAGTATCCTATGTCCTTCCTTGTACTATGTACTCAAATCTTGTCAAGTTTCATTTGAATACATTTAGTTGGTTCGGTGCTACGCGCAGCCAAAAAAATTACTTTCATCCCCTCTCCCAAGGGAACCCTATTGAAATCTGGGATGAAAGGTATACTTTGCCCTTTCTCGTAATATGAACTTAAATCTTCCTAAGTTTCATTTGAATATCTTCAGTAGTTTCGGGGCTATGCGCAGCCAAGAAATTTTATTTTCATCCCCTCTCCCAAGGGAACCCTATTGAAATCTGGGATGAAAGGTATACTTTGCCCTTTCTCGTAATATGAACTTAAATCATGCTAAGCTTCATTTGAATACCTTCAGTAGTTTCGGCGCTATGCGTAGCCAAGCAATTTTACTTTCATCACCTCACCCAAGGGAACCCTATTGAAATCCGGGATAAAAGTATCCTATGTCCTTCCTTATACTGTGTACTCAAATCTTGTCAAGTTTCATTTGAATACATTCAGTAGGTTCGGTGCTACGCGCAGCCAAAAAAAATTACTTTCATCCCCTCTCCCAAGGGAACCCTATTGAAATCTGGGATGAAAGGTATACTTTGCCCTTTCTCGTAATATGAACTTAAATCTTCCTAAGTTTCATTTGAATATCTTCAGTAGTTTCGGGGCTATGCGCAGCCAAGAAATTTTACTTTCATCCCCTCTCCCAAGGGAACCCTATTGAAATCTGGGATGAAAGGTATATTTTGCCCTTTCTCGTAATATGAGCTTAAATCATGTTAAGCTTCATTTGAATAGCTTCAGTAGTTTCGGCGCTATGCGTAGCCAAGCAATTTTACTTTCATCACCTCACCCAAGGGAACCCTATTGAAATCCGGGATAAAAGTATCCTATGTCCTTCCTTATACTATGTACTCAAATCTTGTCAGGTTTCATTTGAATACATTTAGTAGGTTCGGCGCTACGCACAGCCAAAAAATTTTACTTTCATCCCCTCTCCCAAGGGAACCCTATTGAAATCCGGGATGAAAAGTATACTTTGCCCTTTCTCGTAATATGAACTTAAATCATGCTAAGTTTCATTAGAATACCTTCAGTAGTTTCGGCGCTATGCGCAGCCAAGCAATTTTACTTTCATCCCCTCTCGCAAGGGAACCCTATTGAAATCCGGGATAAAATGTATCTTATGTCCTTCCTCACAGTATGAACTCAAAACCTGCCAAGTTTAATTTGAATATATTTAGTATATTCGGCGCTACGCGCTACCAAAAAATTTTATTTTCATCCCCTCTCTCAAGGGAACCCTATTGAAATCTGGGATAAAAATTATCCTATTTCCTACATCATAGTATGTACTCAAATCCTGCCAAGTTTCATTTGAATACATTCAGTAGTTCCGGCGCTATGCGCAGCCAACAAATTTTACTTTCATCCCCTCTCCCAAGGGAACCCTATTGAAATCCGGGATGAAAAGTATCCAATGCCCTTTCTCGTAATATGAACTTAAATCATGCTAAGTTTCATTAGAATACCTTTAGTAGTTTCGGCGCTATGCGCAGCCAAGCAATTTTACTTTCATCCCCTCTCGCAAGGGAACCCTATTGAAATCCGGGATAAAATGTATCTTATGTCCTTCCTCACAGTATGAACTCAAAACCTGCCAAGTTTAATTTGAATTTATTTAGTATATTCGGCGCTACGCGCTACCAAAAAATTTTATTTTCATCCCCTCTCTCAAGGGAACCCTATTGAAATCTGGGATAAAAATTATCCTATTTCCTACATCATAGTATGTACTCAAATCCTGCCAAGTTTCATTTGAATACATTCAGTAGTTCCGGCGCTATGCGCAGCCAACAAATTTTACTTTCATCCCCTCTTGCAAGGGAACCCTATTGAAATCCGGAATATAAAGTATCCTACGTCCTTTATCGTAGTATGGACTCAAATCCTGCCAAGTTTCATTTCCATACGTTCAGTGGTTTCGGCGCTACGCGCAGCCAAGAAATTTTACTTTAATCCCCACTCCCAAAGGAACCCTATTGAAATCCGGGATGAAAAGTATCCAATGCCCTTTCTCGTAATATGAACTTAAATCATGCTAAGTTTCATTTGAATACCTTTAGTAGTTTCGGCGCTATGCGTAGCCAAGCAATTTTACTTTCATCACCTACCACCTACCAAGGGAACCCTATTGAAATCCGGGATAAAAGTATCCTATATCCTTCCTTATACTATGTACTCAAATCCTGTCAAGTTTCATTTGAATACATTTAGTAGGTTCGGCGCTACGCGCAGCCAAAAAATTTTACTTTCATCCCCTCTCCCAAGGGAACCCTATTGAAATCCGGGATAAAAAGTATCCTATGTCCTTTCTCGTACTATGAACTCTAATCCTGCCAAGTAGCATTTCAATACGTTCAGCAGTTTCGGAGCTATGCGCGGCCAAGATACAGACAGACAGACATGATGGAAAAAAATTACATTTTTGGCATCAGTATCGATTATAGAGTGCCCTCAAAAAAAAATTCAAAATATCTTCAATGTACCTACAGAATTGGACCTGTTAGGGTTTTATTATAAGTATAGATAGATAAGATTTAGATTAGATTTAGCTTTATTTATTTAGCAACTAACACGAATTAAATAGACCAATTACATTAGTTATGTACCTACTTAAGATTAAAAATTATATAAAATAAAATTAATATTATAACAGGTAAACGTAAATCAATCAAATAAATGAATTTTTATTCGGTAACACAATTTTAAAATAATATAAACAAAACAATCATACATGTCTTTCGCAAAACCTCAGGCATACCAACATTGTATTCATCTGCGAAGATATCACAGTCTGGGTTCTGTAAAGAAGTCTGTTGAGTGCGGCGAGGGTGCGAGGCAGTGGAGAATTGGCACGAGCAACGGTTCTGCTGAAAGGGACGGAGAAAAGTCTATGGCTTCTGTTACGAAAGGTAATTATCCGGAACGTAGAGATGAAAGAGAAGATTGTGGAAATCAGGAACGTCTACGAAGTCTACGAAGCACATTGTTGCTGTCTGATCGTACGCTCTTCTGGTTTGTAAAGAATTACTCAAGACACCCTTGTAGGAATTTGGTTGGGTACATGAATGGATAAGACCCAAAAACTCGCTTGTAGAGAAATCTAAGAAAAGCTTTCTGAACCTTCTCCAGTAGGTAACAGTGCGTAAGTACCATATTAATTTCTTAAGCAACTGGACAGTAACTTCACCTTGTGTCACTTCCGGAGGAGCAGACCTTGTTTTCTTGGATCATGGTTGTAGCTAAATACATTTGGCCGAAGACAACGCCAAAATAGGTACCTACCTACAATAGGTTCCTACTGAATGGATCGGGCTGAAAAGGGTTTGAAGATTTTAATTGATTTGAAGAGCAACCTAGTAAACTAAAACCGGCTATTTTTTTTTCAAGTCGCGGCTCACAATGAAAGTTACCTTTCATAATCATCAGCCCATACACGTCCACTGCTGGACATAGGCCTCCCCCGTACGACGCCACAAATAGCGGTCCTGAGCCGCCTCCATCCATCGAGTGGAGTATTTTTCAACACCAACACTGCGATCACCTATCCGCCTGCCAAGCGTGGTGATTATGGCAAATCCCCCCTACATGGGAGACCAACCACTCGATGGACCGACGACATCGTAGCGGTCGCAGGGAGTCGATGGATGGAGAAAGTTACCTTTACTCCGATTCAAAAACCTGAATATTTTTTGTATACAAAGGGGTTACAAAACCCAAGGAATATTGGTGGAAAATATTTAACGACATTGGTATCATAGAAGCAAAGCAGCAGCGAATATCTCAGAAACCTCACACTTTAGAATAATACCTAAGTAATATTTTTTTATTTGTATAAGTTTCCTCTATCCAAATATACGAGATTCAACGAGCGCACCGCGATTTAAAAAAAAAACGGGCTCGCCGATGTTAGAGCCAAATTTGCAAAACAATTTGCAGTCATAATTATCTAGACCTGGAACATAATAAGGGCTACTTTTTATTCCAAAAAACGCGTGCGAAGCCGGTTGCAGATGTTAGTCCTATCCTACTAATATAGATAGAAGATAGAAAATTCTTTATTGCACACTTGTTGATAAGAAACAGAAATAAAAAAAAACAATTTTAAAACTAAGTTACAAGTGGCGGTCTTATCGCTCGAGAGCGATCTCTACCAGACAACCGTGGATGGATAGGATTGTTGGATGGTACTAGGGGATCTGTGTGCTAGTATAGACTTAATAAATAAAAATACTCATAATAAATATTATGCCTAAAATAAACTACATATATAAATTTATATATATATATTTACTTATATACATAGGGACACAGGTATGCGTTCAATGACAACAGCCTAAATAGTGCTCCTTCACCATGGTTTTGAATAGTGGTAGCGACTTTGCTCGCCTCACTGAGACTGGCAATGCGTTCCATAGTTGTACAGCCCGGGCAGTAAAGGAATGGGCGAAGAAAGAAGTAGAGTGAACAGGTACTTGAAGTATAAAAGTTTCAGAAGAGCGCAGAGAAAGAGCGTGCGAATGATGGAGAAAGGTAAAAAGCTCTTTGAGATAAGGGGGTGCAGAGGCGTAAAACAAGATATTAAAGAGAAGAGAGAGAATATGAGAATTTCGGCGAAGCCGTATAGGTAACCACTTGAGCTTCCTGCGAAATTCCGAAACATGGTCATACTTGCGCAAGCCAAATATGAACCTTATCCCGACATTCTGCAGGCGCTCAAGTTTGTCTAACTGTTGCTCAGTTAGATCAAGAAAGGCCGAATCGGCGTAATCAAGAACTGGAAGGAGAATATTCTAAATGTCAAAAGTTTGTATGGATGGATGTATGGATATTTGTTACTCCTTCACGCAAAAACTACTGAACCGATTAAGCTGAAATTTTGTATGGGTATAGTTTGGGACCTGGAATAACATATAGGCCTAGGGATAAAATGCGGGCGAAGGCGCGGGCAGCAGCTAGTAATAATTTTAAAGTATAGGGCAGCCCTAGCAAAAGGAAACACGCACACTTTAGTTATTTAAAGTTTTATAGGAGAAAACGGACACGAACAGTTTAAAATTAACAAGCACGATAAAATACCAGAAGATAGACATTCAAACATTATATAAAATAAATAACACGTTAAGTAAATATTTTTTTTATGTGAAAAAAAATCAGTAGAGATTTTTTCATCTAGGAAAAGAAATTGGTATGACTCATTGGGAGGTTTTTTCCCATCGAGTTACACTGTAACATGTTGCAACTTTGTTTTACAAAATAGGACCCCGACATGTTAGTGTAACTCGATAGGAGAAAATCGCCCAACGAGTCACACCAGATCCAGTCACAGTGTGACATGTTGGGAGAATTTTTCTTCAGACCACCACACAATCTATAGGTATTACATTGAGCTCGTAGTAATTATAACTCGATGAGGTACATATTACAGTGTGAGGTACATTAAAGAGTTATCTATCTATATACAGTCGATGGATGGAGGCGACTCAGGACCGCTATTTGTGGCGTCGTACGGGGGAGGCCTATGTCCAGCAGTGGACGTGTATGGGCTGATGATGATGATGATGATACAGTCTATTACAGTTCTCGTCACTTATTACAATGACGATAAGCCTCTCGAGCCGAATCGCGGAGATTTTACGCGCTCAATATTTGATTCGATTTCTTATTCTCTTATCTTTCAATAACCTGCCATACCTAGAGGACATACCACCGTGTGGAACCAAACGTTTCCGCTCTTCTTTCATTATAAGTACCGGTGAAGAGTGGAACGAACTTCCTGCTTCTGTTTTGTCCAGTAGAGTACAATCTAGGAGTCTTCAAATCCCGAGTGATTAAGTACCTTCTGGGAATTTCCCAAAGATGGAGCACGGTTTAAGCGTGCTCCATCTTAGGCCATATCTTCACTTTCTCGAGTGAGATGGGGGTCAAACGCTTTACCATAATCAATAAAAAAACTGTTTTGACTGTACCACGCCAGCGAATAGGTGGGTAGAGGCTAGATTCAGAATAATGCCCAGGATTGTAAAATAAACAATATAATGTAATTTTATTTAGCATAGTTGTATTTTTATTCTTCAACGAATCTAAATAAGATGACCAGACCTTTTGGCGCCATTGGTAGCGCTTTCCCGTACTAAGTGGGAGGATGGGAGTTCAAGGCTAAACTAATTTTGAAAAATTATCCTCTGAGGGGGTTAAAAATGGTGGTAGTTTGTATAGAAAATTATTATTCCTTGGTTAGATTCACTCAAAACTCGATGCGGGCGAACACGTGGGACGCAGCTAGTCCTAATAATATTATAAATTTCAAAGTTTGTATGGATATTTGTTACTCTTTCACGCAAAAACTACTGAACCAATTAGGCTGAAATTTGGTATGTGTATAGTTTGGGACCTAGAATAACATATCGGCAATTTTTTATCCCGATAAAACGCGGGCGAAGGCACGGGTAGTAGCTAGTATTATATAAATTCTTAGTTAACATGTTCTTCACTGTTGTAAATGACATTTCTTCAATCCTAGAGTTTATATGGGTTTTTCCCTATATGTATCCTTGTGTGTTTTGTTAAACTACTCCTGTCTGAAAAGGATTTATCACACAATGTGCAAGTAAAGGGCTTTTCTCCGGTATGCATTCTCATATGATTCTTCAAGTCACTAGACCCTGTAAAGGCTTTGCTACACCTGTCACAGGCATATGGCCTTTCTCCCGTATGAATTCGAATATGTCTAGTCAGATTCTGTTTCACGCTAAATGTTTTGTCACAGCTTATGCAAGCAAATGGCTTTTCTCCTGTGTGAATTCGCATATGAGATTTCAAATCACTTATACTGGCTAGGGCTTTGCTACATCTGTCACAGGCATATGGCCTCTCTCCAGTGTGAATTCTCATATGCCTAGTTAGATGCTGTTTCATAGTAAATGACTTGGTACAACTATTGCATGCATATGGCTTTTCTCCAGTGTGAATTCTCATATGTATTTTTAAGTCGCTCAGCTTTGTGAAAGCTTTGCTGCATCTATCACAGGTGTATGGCTTTTCTCCAGTGTGAATTCTGGTGTGTACTATCAGAGATCCTTCTTCAGTAAATGTTTTTTCACACCTTGTACATACAAATGGCTTTTCTCCAGTGTGAGTTCTGATGTGTCTAGTCAAGTTGTGTTTCATGCTGAATCTTTTATTGCAACTTTTGCAAGTGAATGGTTTCTCTCCTGTGTGAATTCTCATATGGCTGTTGAGGTCGCTTAATCTGATGAATGTTTGCGTACATCTATCACAAGAATAAGGTTTCACTCCTGTATGTATCTTCATATGTCGAATCAAACAGTGTTTGTTGCTAAATATTTTGTTACATCTACTGCAAATATATGCTTTTTGTGCATGGCTTTGAGTGACTTTAAGTGCTTTATTATGAACTGCCATGTGTTTAGACAGCCGGCATTCACAGGTGAATTTCTTATCACAATTCTGACAGGCACATGACTTTTCTCCATTGTGAATTCTCATATGTGATGCTAACTTATGTTTTGTTTTAAATTTAGTATTGCAAACATGGCAATGGGTTTCATTGATCTTTTTGCATTCCTCCTGTAAAATGTCAGCTAATTCTGTTTCAACAAATGTAGTATCATTTTCATGAAATTCTTCTCCATTTTCTTCAAGCTTCACTGTAATTTCTTCATTTTTGACATTATCATGAGAGTTGTCAATTATAGCTTCAAAACCGCTGGTTGTTTCATTTACGAACATGTAATTCAAAGGACTCACAGCCAAATCATGGCATATTCTAGGATTTGGAGCAAATGCATCTTTATTTACTACAATGCCTTCATAAAACAAATCTCTGAGTGTTTTCTCAGACCTGAGACACATGTTGGAGAATTTTGAGCACTTTTGTAGCTTGGACAGGCAGATGTAACATATTGTGCTGCCAGTACCACCTGAAAGCTGAAATTAAGAATTTTTTAAGAATGCAGTACATACTTCTTATTGAATAGAATCTTTGACCCATGTATAATCAACAAGTCGCCATTACAATGAGTTCCATAGCCCTATCTTCAGCGGCCCAGCTATGCATTATAATCTAATTGAATTTCAGTGATTCTTCTACAGGTCAGTCAGTGCTAATAGATGCCTGGTCTTTCTCAGTATGGTGCATGTATCAGTGTGTTGCCATGTAGCCTTACTTTACTCTGGGGACTTACCGTGGTATTCGAAAGCTTTTCATAGAGTTGAATTAGGTGAAAGTTATCCATCCAATACATTTTGATGTCAGTGGCCAGACATGCTCTGCACCAGAGGTTTTCATCTTTACACTCAGACATAGTGACAAGATTTTACTTGCGAATGAAAACAACGAAGAGAATGCATCTAACTTAGAAAAATAAAATAAACAAAACAAAGCCCACCCTAAACAACTCTAACTCCTTCTTTTATGGCGTCGTCGTCCGTCCGTCCACCGCCGCGCCCCAACACCGCCGCCGCGACCGCCGCGCCGCCGCACTATGGGTCAGAAGCGTTTAATTATCGTGTCAAAAATCTGTAACTTTCTCAGTTTTTAAAATATCTTTATGAATCTTCCGCAATTATAATTTTAGATATATGGACTACAAATTAAATAAAAATAAATAAATAAAAATCCTTTATTAGTATAAAAAAATTGGCACTAAACTTAAAAAATGTTATTGTTAGGTTCTCGCGGATTTTAACTAATCCAATAGACATAATTAAAATAAAATTCTACATTGACATAATATAAAATAATACATAAACATTATTTTTAGGAAAAAAAAAATTTTACGTTAAATTAAAACTTACATATTTTGTGTAACAAGTAATAAAAAACCTATTACAAACATTACAAAAGATAAATTGGAAATTAATCAAAATATTTACTATAATATAAGTACTTTTATATATATAAATAAAAACTAATAATCGCAAAAAACTAAATGAAAGTTTTGGTTGGTTAAAAATCTAAAAGATTTATAGCTTCCTGCCACAGTTCTTTCGGAACAGTTTCGCTTGGTCTCCTTAGGCTAGAGATATATGGATCAGATGAACAACGATGAAAAACGTCCTCATTTGTAGCTGACCTAGAGCATTTTCTAGAATGCTCCAATCGATTTTTTTTGTAGTCCTTATTTCGGGACTCTTGAGCATCTTCAGACAATTGTCCAATTGGTAAAACAGCAAAATGTTTGATTATATTCTCTCCGTGGATTAAGATCTTGTGTACAGAAGAGGGCATGTAATACCACCTATATTTGTGAACGTATAATTGTGCAGTACTCTGAGTGTATTAACCAAATTTTTGAGGGTTAATTTCATGTACAGATGCTAAGGTCTGCAAGATGACAATAATCTTTTGATTATCTCCTCATCAACTCCCGTAATTTCAGAACTACAGTGGTAGTTCTCAAAAAATCGACGAGCCGTATTCCCATCATTAATATTGTCTGATCCTTGTCGTGGTTTATCTACGTGTAAACCCATTTGATTCCTAAACTGCCCTTGTACATATCTTTTTTTCTCCTCTTTGAGTCTCTTGTATTCCGGTGTTGTGGCCGACCATTTTTGAAATGGCAGATTGTAAAATATGCGTAATATTAATTCCATGCATCGAATCCACGCATGCAGTGTTGAGAAGCCATACTGATAGGCATCTTGATTTTCAGGCTTGGATGCAACCTTACTTAAATCGCTCATTTCTGTTGGTCTAGCACCACATATAGTACACAGCTCCAGAACTAGTATCAGTTAATACTTGAGCTACTTTTCCATCAATCATTGTCAAAAACAATTCATGATTTATTTCAATCATTTCATCATTTTGTCTAATCTTGGAAGTTTGTAAACTTTCTATTTGTGATTTTATATCATTAATAACAGCTCTAGTTTTCTCTGGAGTTTCTTTTGAAAATTCCATTAAAATAGGTCGACAATACCTCGGAGATGAGCATGTTTTATTTTCGCATATAATTTCATTAGAGCTCAAGTTAATTAGTTTTATTGGAACTAACGAAGCTATGAATAAGTTAGCGTCTGATATTAATTCACTTTCTCCTTCTAATCTGTGTTTATATTCGCTCTGTCCCGAAGAGCCGTCACATCCCCATTTAGTATATAGTTTCATACTTTGTAATCCAGGTTTATACGTAGATTCAATCTTCAAAATATGAGCCACAGTATGATCGTATAAATCCTGTAATTTTACTTTGGCACCGATATCAGTTATATCGCAATACTACTTACAGGTGGGTAGCAAGCTAGTTTTGCATTCTTCAACCGATTGTATGATGGAAAAACAGAGCAATTCTTTTCAGCAAGAACAGATCTTAAATATGCGTATTGCGACTTAGTTAAATTTAAATCAATGTATAAACTTAAGGCTTCATGAATAGAATACGTACTATAGAATACGTACTTACGGTTGGTGTTTCATGGAGTATTTGCCTTCTTATCGTTTTCTTCTCATCTCTGCTTAATGGCCTTAGCATAGCTACGAGGGAAGCTTCTTCTGATTCCCCTTGTGTTCGAAGTCCCTGTACATACGCGTTCTGTATAAATTCGAATCCATATTCTTGCACTAATTCCATGTTCTTTCGTTTCTTGCTTCTTTCTGACAGGTCTTCATATGTTTTTGATGGTCGACCACGACCCGTAGATGTTCCTGGTGTGGGACACGATTCTTCATCATCGAACACAATTTTGAACTCGCTATCTAACCACGAAGCGTTTTGTTCCAAAAATCGAAATTTGGTTCTTTTAGCACTGGCCGTAAGGCCGCGGCGTACGAATATCGACCCCTCCAACTCAACCCAGTGGATGTCGTAAGAGCCGACTAAGTGAACCTATCAGATGGCAGCAGCTTCCGTCTGAGTATTTTTAAACACCAACACTGCGATCACCAATCCGCCTGCCAAGCGTGGTGATTATGGCAAATCCCCCCCTACATGGGAGACCATCCACTCGATGGACCGACGACATCGTAGCGGGCGCAGGGAGTCGATGGATGAAGGCGGCTCAGGACCGCTATTTGTGGCGTTGTACGGGGGAGGCCTATGTCCAGCAGTGGACGTGTATGGGCTGATGATGATGATGACACGACAGTACAGATTTACATTGCGGTTTCTTGCACACGTTCCTCGAAATATATTCCATTGGAAATTGATAACTTATTTATTTGTTTGCGATTACCGGTTTGGCAACCGCAATATTTCGTTTCTTTCTTTGATAAGGTGATAACTATTATCCTTATGTTTTCCACTTCAAAAATAATTAAGTTTTATTAAAATAAAACAATCAATACTAAAGTTAAGGTCATCAAGTGAATAAAACCTAGGATATTTGCTACCATTTAAACCAAATTGTCCAAAAAATCTCCGTTCATGATTTTTCATTTTTGTCCCACAGTACACTTTTTTGCCTCTAAGTCAAATTGGGGCAAAATTTTATTTTAAATCCTGTGAGTATACAGATCAAGGAACGTTATAGTAGTCATATCTCCTAGTCGGGAGACAGTGGTAAATACGATAACTCAATTTGAATTTTTAAAACTGAAAAAATAGGAGGTCTTTCAAAAATGGTCTGTAAAAGCTAACTTTCTTAGCCATATAAAAATATGCTTGAATTACTTGGAAAGTGTTAAGTACCACGCTTTTAATGATGTATAATAAGTTATAGTTTATCAACAAATGTTTGTAAAAAAGCGATCTGAAAGTGTCATATCACAAATTTTCCTACATCAATCAATCTACTTCCTTACATTCAAGTTCAAGCTATCGCTATTAAAATATGTTACTATAGCATATTTTTTGTGGTATATAATAGTTCAATTATCCTACTTTATATATTCACTGAGAAAAATGTAGAAATCTAACTTTTGACAAATTGATTTTTGGCACGAAAATTACGCTCCAGACCAATAGTGCGCCGTTTACCCGTGAAAATAGTCAATCAACCTCAATGTCAAAGCCTAGCAGAAGTCGACGTCAAAATGTAATTCTAACCTCAACAGAAAAACAAACAATTTTGTGACGCTAAAATCAACCTTTTTTTATTTATTCGATTTCTGATTGGAAAACATCAAAAATGCTGCCGCTCTCACTGTTAAGGACGGCGCAGAACCATCCTATGCTCGTAGAACTAAAAAATGGCGAGACATACAACGGGCATCTCGTAAGTTGTGATAACTGGATGAACATCAATCTTCGAGAGGTGATTTGCACATCCAGAGATGGAGATAAGTTCTGGCGAATGCCAGAATGCTACATCCGAGGCAGTACCATCAAATACCTGCGAATACCGGACGAGGTTATCGACATGGTGAAAGAAGAAACTCAGGTGAAAGCGAGAGGAAGGAACGAGGTTTCCAAAGGCCGAGGTGGGCAGAATATGAGGTCAGGACGCGGCGGCGGTCGCGGAGCGTTCGGTAACCGCGGTCGGCCTGCGCCCCTAGCTCGCGGAGGATCCAATCAACGACCAAATCAAAACAATCAGAACAAGAACAATAACAAAAAGTAATGTTTAGGCTAACTAGTTAATATATTTGTCTTGGATAAGGATTTTTGTGGTTTTATTGGTGTGTGATTCTTATTTTAATGATAGTTTATTAGTATATCATCATCATCATCAGCCCATGCTACGTGTACGAGACCACAAATAGCGGTCCTGAGCCTTATTAGTATATACCACTCTCTATATAGTCTCTGCACCCTGAAGGTACAGACCTCTGGTCTGTACCAGTGGTCTGTACTGATAGCATTGTATTCTCTTTTTTCTGTACCTTCAAGTTGTTTGCTGTTAATGTGATATCGTCTGTTGCAGGTTCAATTGACGTAACCAACAAGCTTTTACGTAATTGAACTTGCATGAGCAAGTAGTTAACCTCATTATTAAACTGTCCACACATTTATTTTCTTTGACTTAATGCCAACAGTTGTACCTACATAAAGAATTTTTTAATAAGACTATGATAGAATCTATGAAACTGAATAAACTCAGTTTCCTTGTTCTAAAATGTTAAATAATAACATTTTATATTCATAAAATGTTATTATTTAACATTTTTAATAATAACATTTTATATTCATAAAATGTTATTATTTAACATTTTTATTAGCTTATTCGACTTTACGCAAATAAATTCTGAATCTGTTGCTTCTTCACATCTGAATGAACCATCCGGAGGAACTGACATCTGCTCTGACATCTTACATGAGAGTGAATTGTCCCCCTACCTAACCAAGCCACCTTATTAAGTAAGGATATTTATGGTATCCCAGGGCAGCAGATGCCTGTTTCCCTCAGATACCATAACTTTTTATTCAAAAGGCACACTAAGCAGTTTACAGAGTTGTTTTTATTACCCTTGTATTTAGTTTTAATGTCCTGTAATCTCAACTTACCTTTAACACTGAGCCAGGTAACATTGCTAGTGTATTCTTAAATTTCTGTGGCCTGGTGCTAAAAGGACCAAAGTACAAAACATACAAAAACATACTTTGGCCCTTTTAGCACCAGGCCACAGATTTTATTCTTCAAAACCTAATTAGTATTTTATTTTTGATGCAATGGGGATTAATGAACTTTTAAGTTCACTAATCCCCATTACGAGTTCACATCGGCGTCAACGGGGAATAATGAACAAAAAGTTTACTTATCATGATGACAGATATGACCATCCCCGTCAACGGGGATTAGTGGAATAAGCCAATAAAACAATCCACACAACATCATCTAGTCCCAAGCTAAGCAGGACTTGTGTTATTTATGGGTACTAGATAACTGATTCATAGACGAGATTTTTTAAAAGTATACTTACATAGGAAAGTAGGTATAGCTATTATTTCAATAATAGCTTTTTCCTACAGCTTTCAATTACATAGTATGTAGCCAGGTCAGGGAAAGAAAAAACCAATTTAGAAAGTTAAATGGAAAAAAAAACAAAGTCAATTTCATTACTATATTTTACAAACTGTATAATTTGTGTATAGATTTGTGTAAAAATCTTATAATAAACATAAAAAATATTTAATGATATCCCAAAAATTTACGACTCCGGCTCCCGAATTTTTGGGATATCATTAAATTCTTTAAGATTACCCAAAGTGCGGGCATAAGCACTATAAAACCTGATAAAAAAATATAATACTTATGGTATGTTGTGTATGGCATATGTGATGTTATACTAAGAGATCTATTATATTAAAATATAGTCGGAAAATCGCTGGAGATCCTTAGGGGAGGCCTATGTCCAGCAGTGGACGTCGATCGGCTGATATGATGATGATGATGATAAACTTAATACTAAATTATACTTGGTTCTAGAAAGAGGGCCCAACTCTTCAGTTTGCGGCCTTGAGCCGTTCCGGGGCGAAAGAAAATACTCAGTCTATCTCAGTCGGGCTCGCGGGCGTCGCTGACAGCCCAACTGAGATAGACTAAGTATTCTGTTTAACGTCAAGCGCGAAGTTTCAGCTCTACCTATGTTCTTGTCTACTCATATGCCCAAACCAACCTCATCTGCACGCAGTACACCCTGCTGAGCAACAAAAGGAGCCCTGGCAACTCTTAAGGAGGGTAGACGTCAGGCCGGTCGTAAAAACATCATGCTAACCTTCAGATCAACCTTCGTGTTAGAGCGCGCGCCCACGGCGTCTTTTTGTAGCTATTGAAACGCGCGACAGCACCGTCTCAGACACATGGAGTGAACACCGTTAGAGTCGCTCTTTTGCATCGATACAGTCGCGATGTTGTCGCTTTGCATCGCTACAAAAAGTCGCCGTGGGCGCGCGCTCTCAGACATTGTTATCAATATTGTTAGACATTGCTACCTATCAACATAGAAGTATAATATAGTAGTACATATATTAACTACGTACTCGTATTAAAAAAGCTTGGGACGATTTTTGCTCCAACTCGAAAACTAACAAGTTAAAGGTTTCTTGTTCGCTTCTTTACTTTACACTTTACTAAACAAATAAATTAAAGTGATCACTTTATTTCTCAGTTTTATTTATGTAATTTTATTTTTGTGACGTGTCCAAAAGTCCTTAAAGGAAAAAAAGCATTTTGAGTTATGATTAGGAACCGCTACCTATACAAAAATTGTCCCAAACACCCCTCTGCGATTTTTTACGGGGAGGTGAAGAGAAACACATATTCACACAGAGGCAAATAGAGGCGTTGTTACTCCCACCCACACGTATTGCACACATAGGCAAATAGAGGCGTGGTTACTCCCACCCACACGTTTTGCACACAGAGGCAAATAGAGGCGGATATTACGCTCCCATTCGCAGCAAAAATTTATTAAGATTTATTAATTTTGCTCACATTTACATGTATATAAACTGTATACATGTAAATGTCTTAATGTTAGCTTAGGTCCTATATCGGTATAATACCTACTACTGCACAATGCAGTACCCTATAGGGTTCATGTACCTTATAGGGTGCATGCACCCTATCGGGCAATGCATTGTGGTACCTCGTAATCATTCTGAACATGGATCGGAACGTTTGTATGTATTTTGTGGACAGGAAGCGAGTATTAAGTTTCCTTTTCTTTATGTTCGGAGCTTATCAACCATCTTAGACGATGTTCTGTGATGCATGTATAGGCTGTATCGGCTGTAGCGTATGTATGAAATTCTGCAGATCGGCGTACGGATCTTGTTTCTTGACTGACGGAGCGCGGTTCACCTGCCAAAAAATAAAACTTAGTATTTAAAGTATTTATATTTCATATATTAGCGATGCCCGCGGCGTAGAATATTTTCTTTTGCATCATCAGCCCGTAAGTCCACTGCTGAACATAGGCCTCGCCTAAACGAGACGCCACAAATAGCGGTCCTGATCCGCCTCCATCCAACGACTCCCTGCAACCGGTACATTGAGTGGGAGGTCTTCCCACACTCCGTTTCGCATTGAATCGCGGTTTTTTTGGGCGGACCCCTAATTTTTAAGCAGGTATTCTGCTATTCCGGAAAGAGACAAATCCAATAAATCAAAAATCATAGAAATCGATCCAGCCGCTTCCGAGTTATAAATGGTGTAAATAACACGACTTTATTATATGTATGTACTAGCTGCTGCCCGCAACTTCGCCTACGTTTTATCGGAATAAAAAATAGTCTATATGTTATTCCAGGTCCCAAACTATACTCATACCAAATTTCAGTCTAATCAGTTCAGTAGTTTTTATGTGAATATCCATTCATACAAACTTTGACATAAATAATGAAGTAATCATTTATTTCGTCGATTTCAGGAATAATAAGTCACATTTGTTTTAATTACGTACAGTCACAAATTAAATAATAAAAATTTAAAATAATTCAATTACTAAATGAAATTAAATATCAATAAGAATATTCAATATAGTCAATATAAATATAAAAGTCAATAAAATATAAAAGATCAATAAAAACATAAAATATTAGTAGGATATTAATTGGAATCTTAATAAAGTTTGTGTAAAGGTCTTAATAATGCCGCTTAAACTAAAGCAAGAATCCTATTACAGTGTTGTTGGTGTACTACAGTGTTTTTGGTGTATTACAGTGCTGTTGGTGTATTACAGTGTTGTTGGTGTATTACAGTGATGTTAGTGTATTAGTGTTGTTGGTGGAATTTATTTTTTATTCTTTATTAAGGGCTTTGTCGCACATGCGATTATGACGCCCTACAATTGTTGGTGTATTACAGTGTTGTTGGTGTATTACAGTGATGTTAGTGTATTACAGTGTTGTTGGTGTATTACAGTGATGTTAGTGTATTACAGTGATGTTAGTGTATTACAGTGATGTTAGTGTATTACAGTGTTGTTGGTGTATTACAACGTTGTTGGTGTATTACAGTGATGTTGGTGTATTACAGTGTTGTTGGTGTATTACAGTGATGTTGGTGTATTACAGTGTTGTTGGTGTATTACAGTGTTGTTGGTGTATTACAGCGTTGTTGGTGTATTACAGTGATGTTAGTGTATTACAGTGTTGTATTACAGTGTTGTTGGTGTATTACAGTGCTGTTGGTGTATTACAGTGATGTTAGTGTATTACAGTGATGTTAGTGTATTACAGTGTTGTTGGTGTATTACAGTGATGTTGGTGTATTACAGTGATGTTAGTGTATTACAGTGATGTTAGTGTATTACAGTGTTGTTGGTGTATTACAGTGATGTGAGTGTATTACAGTGATGTTAGTGTATTACAGTGTTGTTGGTGTATTACAGCGTTGTTGGTGTATTACAGTGATGTTAGTGTATTACAGTGATGTTAGTGTATTACTACTAGTGTTGTTGGTGTATTACAATGATGTTAGTGTATTACAGTGTTGTTAGTGTATTACAGTGATGTGAGTGTATTACAGTGATGTTAGTGAATTACAGCGTTGTTGGTGTATTACAGTGATGTTACTGTATTAGTGTTGTTAGTGTATTACAGTGTTGTTGGTGTATTACAGTGTTGTTGGTGTATTACAGCGTTGTTGGTGTATTACAGTGATGTTAGTGTATTACTACTAGTGTTGTTGGTGTATTACAATGATGTTAGTGTATTACAGTGTTGTTGGTGTATTACAGCGTTGTTGGTGTATTACAGTGATGTTGGTGTATTACAGTGATGTTAGTGTATTACAGTGTTGTTAGTGCATTACAGTGATGTTGGTGTATTACAGTGATGTTAGTGTATTACAGTGTTGTTGGTGTATTACAGTGTTGTTGGTGTATTACAGTGTTGTTGGTGTATTACAGCGTTGTTGGTGTATTACAGTGATGTTAGTGTATTAGTGTTGTTGGTGTATTACAGTGTTGTTGGTGTATTACAGCGTTGTTGGTGTATTACAGTGATGTTAGTGTATTACTACTAGTGTTGTTGGTGTATTACAATGATGTTAGTGTATTACAGTGTTGTTGGTGTATTACAGTGTTGTTGGTGTATTACAGTGATGTTAGTGTATTACAGTGATGTGAGTGTATTACAGTGATGTTAGTGTATTACAGTGTTGTTGGTGTATTACAGCGTTGTTGGTGTATTACAGTGATGTTAGTGTATTACAGTGTTGTTGGTGTATTACAGTGTTGTTGGTGTATTACAGTGATGTTAGTGTATTACAGCGTTGTTGGTGTATTACAGTGATGTTAGTGTATTACAGTGTTGTTGGTGTATTACAGTGATGTTAGTGTATTACAGTGATGTTAGTGTATTACTACTAGTGTTGTTGGTGTATTACAATGATGTTAGTGTATTACAGTGATGTTAGTGTATTACAGTGTTGTTAGTGTATTACAGTGATGTGAGTGTATTACAGTGATGTTAGTGTATTACAGTGTTGTTGGTGTATTACAGCGTTGTTGGTGTATTACAGTGATGTTAGTGTATTACTACTAGTGTTGTTGGTGTATTACAATGATGTTAGTGTATTACAGTGTTGTTAGTGTATTACCGTGATGTGAGTGTATTACAGTGATGTTAGTGTATTACAGTGTTGTTGGTGTATTACAGCGTTGTTGGTGTATAACAGTGATGTTACTGTATTAGTGTTGTTAGTGTATTACAGTGTTGTTGGTGTATTACAGTGTTGTTGGTGTATTACAGCGTTGTTGGTGTATTACAGTGATGTTAGTGTATTACTACTAGTGTTGTTGGTGTATTACAATGATGTTAGTGTATTACAGTGTTGTTGGTGTATTACAGTGTTGTTGGTGTATTACAGTGATGTTAGTGTATTACAGTGTTGTTAGTGTATTACAGTGATGTGAGTGTATTACAGTGATGTTAGTGTATTACAGTGTTGTTGGTGTATAACAGCGATGTTGGTGTATTACAGTGATGTAAGTGTATTAGTGTTGTTGGTGTATTACAGTGATGTTAGTGTATTACAGTGCTGTTGGTGTATTACAGTGTTGTTGGTGTATTACAGTGTTGTTGGTGTATTACAGTGTTGTTGGTGTATTACAGTGATGTTAGTGTATTACAGTGATGTTAGTGTATTACAGCGTTGTTGGTGTATTACAGTGATGTTAGTGTATTACAGTGTTGTTGGTGTATTACAGCGTTGTTGGTGTATTACAGTGTTGTTGGTTTAATTTATTTTTTATTCTTTATTAAGGGCTTTGTCGCACATGCGATTATGACGCCCTACAATTGTTGGTGTATTACAGTGATGTTAGTGTATTACAGTGTTGTTGGTGTATTACAGTGTTGTTGGTGTATTACAGTGTTGTTGGTGTATTACAGTGTTGTTGGTGTATTACAGTGTTGTTGGTGTATTACAGTGATGTTAGTTTATTACAGTGCTGTTGGTGTATTACAGCGTTGTTGGTGTATTACAGTGTTGTTGGTGTATTACAGCGTTGTTGGTGTATTACAGTGATGTTAGTGTATTACTACTAGTGTTGTTAGTGTATTACAGTGATGTTAGTGTATTACAGTGTTGTTGGTGTATTACAGCGTTGTTGGTGTATTACAGTGTTGTTGGTGTATTACAGTGATGTTAGTGTATTAGTGTTGTTGGTGTATTACAGTGTTGTTGGTGTATTACAGCGTTGTTGGTGTATTACAGTGATGTTAGTGTATTACAGTGCTGTTGGTGTATTACAGTGATGTTAGTGTATTACAGTGCTGTTGGTGTATTACAGTGTTGTTGGTGTATTACAGTGATGTTAGTGTATTACAGTGATGTTAGTGTATTACAGCGTTGTTGGTGTATTACAGTGTTGTTGGTGTATTACAGTGTTGTTGGTGTATTACAGTACTGTTGGTGTATTACAGCGTTGTTGGTGTATTACTACTAGTGTTGTTGGTGTATTCCAATGATGTTAGTGTATTACAGTGTTGTTGGTGTATTACAGTGATGTTAGTGTATTACAGTGTTGTTAGTGTATGACAGTGATGTTAGTGTATTACAGTGTTGTTGGTGTATTACAGTGTTGTTGGTGTATTACAGTGTTGTTGGTGTAATTTATTTTTTATTCTTTATCAAGGGCTTTGTCGCACATGCGATTATGACGCCCTACAATTGTTGGTGTATTACAGTGTTGTTGGTGTATTACAGTGTTGTTGGTGTATTACAGTGATGTTAGTGTATTACAGTGATGTAAGTGTATTACAGTGTTGTTGGTGTATTACAGCGATGTTAGTGTATTACAGTGATGTAAGTGTATTACAGCGTTATTGGTGTATTACAGTGTTGTTGGTGTAATTTATTTTTTATTTTTTATTAAGGGCTTTGTCGCACATGCGATTATGACGCCCTACAATTGTTGGTGTATTACAGTGATGTTAGTGTATTACAGTGATGTAAGTGTATTACAGCGTTGTTGGTGTATTACAGTGATGTTAGTGTATTACAGTGTTGTTGGTGTATTACAGTGTAGTTGGTGTACAGTGTTGTTGGTGTATTACAGTGTTGTTGGTGTATTACAGTGTTGTTGGTGTATTACAGTGATGTTAGTGTATAAGTGTTGTTGGTGTATTACAGTGTTGTTGGTGTATTACAGTGTTGTTGGTGTATTACAGCGTCGTTGGTGTATTACAGTGATGTTAGTGTATTACTACTAGTGTTGTTGGTGTATTACAATGATGTTAGTGTATTACAGTGTTGTTGGTGTATTACAGTGATGTTAGTGTATTACAGTGTTGTTAGTGTATTACAGTGATGTTAGTGTATTACAGTGTTGTTGGTGTATTACAGTGTTGTTGGTGTATTACAGTGTTGTTGGTGTAATTTATTTTTTATTCTTTATCAAGGGCTTTGTCGCACATGCGATTATGACGCCCTACAATTGTTGGTGTATTACAGTGTTGTTGGTGTATTACAGTGTTGTTGGTGTATTACAGTGTTGTTGGTGTATAACAGTGATGTTGGTATATTACAGTGTTGTTGGTGTATTACAGTGTTGTTGGTGTATTACAGTGTTGTTGGTGTAATTTATTTTTTATTCTTTATTAAGGGCTTTGTCGCACATGCGATTATGACGCCCTACAATTGTTGGTGTATTACAGTGATGTTAGTGTATTACAGTGTTGTTGGTGTATTACAGTGTTGTTGGTGTATTACAGTGATGTTGGTGTATTACAGTGATGTTAGTGTATTACAGTGTTGTTAGTGTATTACAGTGATGTTAGTGTATTAGTGTTGTTGGTGTATTACAGTGATGTTGGTGTATTACAGTGATGTTAGTGTATTACAGTGTTGTTAGTGTATTACAGTGTTGTTGGTGTATTACAGTGTTGTTGGTGTATTACAGTGTTGTTGGTGTATTACAGTGATGTTAGTGTATTAGTGTTGTTGGTGTATTACAGTGTTGTTGGTGTATTACAGCGTTGTTGGTGTATTACAGTGATGTTAGTGTATTAGTGTTGTTGGTGTATTACAGTGTTGTTAGTGTATTAGTGTTGTTGGTGTATTACAGTGTTGTTGGTGTATTACAGCGTTGTTGGTGTATTACAGTGATGTTAGTGTATTAGTGTTGTTGGTGTATTACAGTGTTGTTGGTGTATTACAGTGATGTTAGTGTATTACAGTGTTGTTAGTGTATTACAGTGATGTTAGTGTATTACAGTGTTGTTGGTGTATTACAGCGTTGTTGGTGTATTACAGTGATGTTAGTGCATTACAGTGATGTTGGTGTATTTCAGTGATGTTGGTGTATTACAGTGATGTTAGTGTATTACAGTGATGTTAGTGTATTACAGTGTTGTTGGTGTATTACAATGATGTTAGTGTATTACAGTGTTGTTGGTGTATAACAGTGATGTTAGTGTATAACAGTGTTGTTAGTGTATTACAGTGATGTTAGTGTATTACTACTAGTGTTGTTGGTGTATTACAATGATGTTAGTGTATTACAGTGATGTGAGTGTATTACAGTGATGTTAGTGTATTACAGTGTTGTTGGGGTATTACAGTGATGTTAGTGTATTACAGTGATGTTAGTGTATTACAGTGTTGTTGGTGTATTACAATGATGTTAGTGTATTACAGTGTTGTTGGTGTATTACAGTGATGTTAGTGTATAACAGTGTTGTTAGTGTATTACAGTGATGTTAGTGTATTACTACTAGTGTTGTTGGTGTATTACAATGATGTTAGTGTATTACAGTGATGTGAGTGTATTACAGTGATGTTAGTGTATTACAGTGTTGTTGGGGTATTACAGCGTTGTTGGTGTATTACAGTGATGTTAGTGTATTACAGTGTTGTTGTTGTATTACAGCGTTGTTGGTGTATTACAGTGTTGTTGGTGTATTACAGTGATGTTAGTGTATTACAGTGATGTTAGTGTATTACAGTGTTGTTGGTGTATTACAGTGTTGTTGGTGTATTACAGCGTTGTTGGTGTATTACAGTGATGTTAGTGTATTACAGCGTTGTTGGTGTATTACAGTGATGTTAGTGTATTAGTGTTGTTAGTGTATTACAGTGTTGTTGGTGTATTACAGTGTTGTTGGTGTATTACAGTGATGTTAGTGTATTACAGTGTTGTTAGTGTATTACAGTGATGTTAGTGTATTACTACTAGTGTTGTTGGTGTATTACAATGATGTTAGTGTATTACAGTGATGTGAGTGTATTACAGTGATGTTAGTGTATTACAGTGTTGTTGGGGTATTACAGCGTTGTTGGTGTATTACAGTGATGTTAGTGTATTACAGCGTTGTTGGTGTATTACAGTGATGTTAGTGTATTAGTGTTGTTAGTGTATTACAGTGTTGTTGGTGTATTACAGTGTTGTTGGTGTATTACAGTGATGTTAGTGTATTACAGTGATGTTAGTGTATTACAGTGATGTTAGTGTATTACAGTGTTGTTGGTGTATTACAACGTTGTTGGTGTATTACAGTGATGTTGGTGTATTACAGTGTTGTTGGTGTATTACAGTGATGTTGGTGTATTACAGTGTTGTTGGTGTATTACAGTGTTGTTGGTGTATTACAGCGTTGTTGGTGTATTACAGTGATGTTAGTGTATTACAGTGTTGTATTACAGTGTTGTTGGTGTATTACAGTGCTGTTGGTGTATTACAGTGATGTTAGTGTATTACAGTGATGTTAGTGTATTACAGTGTTGTTAGTGTATTACAGTGATGTTAGTGTATTACTACTAGTGTTGTTGGTGTATTACAATGATGTTAGTGTATTACAGTGATGTGAGTGTATTACAGTGATGTTAGTGTATTACAGTGTTGTTGGGGTATTACAGCGTTGTTGGTGTATTACAGTGATGTTAGTGTATTACAGCGTTGTTGGTGTATTACAGTGATGTTAGTGTATTAGTGTTGTTAGTGTATTACAGTGTTGTTGGTGTATTACAGTGTTGTTGGTGTATTACAGTGATGTTAGTGTATTACAGTGATGTTAGTGTATTACAGTGATGTTAGTGTATTACAGTGTTGTTGGTGTATTACAACGTTGTTGGTGTATTACAGTGATGTTGGTGTATTACAGTGTTGTTGGTGTATTACAGTGATGTTGGTGTATTACAGTGTTGTTGGTGTATTACAGTGTTGTTGGTGTATTACAGCGTTGTTGGTGTATTACAGTGATGTTAGTGTATTACAGTGTTGTATTACAGTGTTGTTGGTGTATTACAGTGCTGTTGGTGTATTACAGTGATGTTAGTGTATTACAGTGATGTTAGTGTATTACAGTGTTGTTGGTGTATTACAGTGATGTTGGTGTATTACAGTGATGTTAGTGTATTACAGTGATGTTAGTGTATTACAGTGTTGTTGGTGTATTACAGTGATGTGAGTGTATTACAGTGATGTTAGTGTATTACAGTGTTGTTGGTGTATTACAGCGTTGTTGGTGTATTACAGTGATGTTAGTGTATTACAGTGATGTTAGTGTATTACTACTAGTGTTGTTGGTGTATTACAATGATGTTAGTGTATTACAGTGTTGTTAGTGTATTACAGTGATGTGAGTGTATTACAGTGATGTTAGTGAATTACAGCGTTGTTGGTGTATTACAGTGTTGTTGGTGTATTACAGCGTTGTTGGTGTATTACAGTGATGTTAGTGTATTACTACTAGTGTTGTTGGTGTATTACAATGATGTTAGTGTATTACAGTGTTGTTGGTGTATTACAGCGTTGTTGGTGTATTACAGTGATGTTGGTGTATTACAGTGATGTTAGTGTATTACAGTGTTGTTAGTGCATTACAGTGATGTTGGTGTATTACAGTGATGTTAGTGTATTACAGTGTTGTTGGTGTATTACAGTGTTGTTGGTGTATTACAGTGTTGTTGGTGTATTACAGCGTTGTTGGTGTATTACAGTGATGTTAGTGTATTAGTGTTGTTGGTGTATTACAGTGTTGTTGGTGTATTACAGCGTTGTTGGTGTATTACAGTGATGTTAGTGTATTACTACTAGTGTTGTTGGTGTATTACAATGATGTTAGTGTATTACAGTGTTGTTGGTGTATTACAGTGTTGTTGGTGTATTACAGTGATGTTAGTGTATTACAGTGATGTGAGTGTATTACAGTGATGTTAGTGTATTACAGTGTTGTTGGTGTATTACAGCGTTGTTGGTATATTACAGTGATGTTAGTGTATTACAGTGTTGTTGGTGTATTACAGTGTTGTTGGTGTATTACAGTGATGTTAGTGTATTACAGCGTTGTTGGTGTATTACAGTGATGTTAGTGTATTACAGTGTTGTTGGTGTATTACAGTGATGTTAGTGTATTACAGTGATGTTAGTGTATTACTACTAGTGTTGTTGGTGTATTACAATGATGTTAGTGTATTACAGTGATGTTAGTGTATTACAGTGTTGTTAGTGTATTACAGTGATGTGAGTGTATTACAGTGATGTTAGTGTATTACAGTGTTGTTGGTGTATTACAGCGTTGTTGGTGTATTACAGTGATGTTAGTGTATTACTACTAGTGTTGTTGGTGTATTACAATGATGTTAGTGTATTACAGTGTTGTTAGTGTATTACCGTGATGTGAGTGTATTACAGTGATGTTAGTGTATTACAGTGTTGTTGGTGTATTACAGCGTTGTTGGTGTATAACAGTGATGTTACTGTATTAGTGTTGTTAGTGTATTACAGTGTTGTTGGTGTATTACAGTGTTGTTGGTGTATTACAGCGTTGTTGGTGTATTACAGTGATGTTAGTGTATTACTACTAGTGTTGTTGGTGTATTACAATGATGTTAGTGTATTACAGTGTTGTTGGTGTATTACAGTGTTGTTGGTGTATTACAGTGATGTTAGTGTATTACAGTGTTGTTAGTGTATTACAGTGATGTGAGTGTATTACAGTGATGTTAGTGTATTACAGTGTTGTTGGTGTATAACAGCGATGTTGGTGTATTACAGTGATGTAAGTGTATTAGTGTTGTTGGTGTATTACAGTGATGTTAGTGTATTACAGTGCTGTTGGTGTATTACAGTGTTGTTGGTGTATTACAGTGTTGTTGGTGTATTACAGTGTTGTTGGTGTATTACAGTGATGTTAGTGTATTACAGTGATGTTAGTGTATTACAGCGTTGTTGGTGTATTACAGTGATGTTAGTGTATTACAGTGTTGTTGGTGTATTACAGCGTTGTTGGTGTATTACAGTGTTGTTGGTTTAATTTATTTTTTATTCTTTATTAAGGGCTTTGTCGCACATGCGATTATGACGCCCTACAATTGTTGGTGTATTACAGTGATGTTAGTGTATTACAGTGTTGTTGGTGTATTACAGTGTTGTTGGTGTATTACAGTGTTGTTGGTGTATTACAGTGTTGTTGGTGTATTACAGTGTTGTTGGTGTATTACAGTGATGTTAGTTTATTACAGTGCTGTTGGTGTATTACAGCGTTGTTGGTGTATTACAGTGTTGTTGGTGTATTACAGCGTTGTTGGTGTATTACAGTGATGTTAGTGTATTACTACTAGTGTTGTTAGTGTATTACAGTGATGTTAGTGTATTACAGTGTTGTTGGTGTATTACAGCGTTGTTGGTGTATTACAGTGTTGTTGGTGTATTACAGTGATGTTAGTGTATTAGTGTTGTTGGTGTATTACAGTGTTGTTGGTGTATTACAGCGTTGTTGGTGTATTACAGTGATGTTAGTGTATTACAGTGCTGTTGGTGTATTACAGTGATGTTAGTGTATTACAGTGCTGTTGGTGTATTACAGTGTTGTTGGTGTATTACAGTGATGTTAGTGTATTACAGTGCTGTTGGTGTATTACAGTGATGTTAGTGTATTACAGCGTTGTTGGTGTATTACAGTGTTGTTGGTGTATTACAGTACTGTTGGTGTATTACAGCGTTGTTGGTGTATTACAGTGATGTTAGTGTATTACTACTAGTGTTGTTGGTGTATTCCAATGATGTTAGTGTATTACAGTGTTGTTGGTGTATTACAGTGATGTTAGTGTATTACAGTGTTGTTAGTGTATGACAGTGATGTTAGTGTATTACAGTGTTGTTGGTGTATTACAGTGTTGTTGGTGTATTACAGTGTTGTTGGTGTAATTTATTTTTTATTCTTTATCAAGGGCTTTGTCGCACATGCGATTATGACGCCCTACAATTGTTGGTGTATTACAGTGTTGTTGGTGTATTACAGTGTTGTTGGTGTATTACAGTGATGTTAGTGTATTACAGTGATGTAAGTGTATTACAGTGTTGTTGGTGTATTACAGCGATGTTAGTGTATTACAGTGATGTAAGTGTATTACAGCGTTATTGGTGTATTACAGTGTTGTTGGTGTAATTTATTTTTTATTTTTTATTAAGGGCTTTGTCGCACATGCGATTATGACGCCCTACAATTGTTGGTGTATTACAGTGATGTTAGTGTATTACAGTGATGTAAGTGTATTACAGCGTTGTTGGTGTATTACAGTGATGTTAGTGTATTACAGTGTTGTTGGTGTATTACAGTGTAGTTGGTGTACAGTGTTGTTGGTGTATTACAGTGTTGTTGGTGTATTACAGTGTTGTTGGTGTATTACAGTGATGTTAGTGTATAAGTGTTGTTGGTGTATTACAGTGTTGTTGGTGTATTACAGTGTTGTTGGTGTATTACAGCGTCGTTGGTGTATTACAGTGATGTTAGTGTATTACTACTAGTGTTGTTGGTGTATTACAATGATGTTAGTGTATTACAGTGTTGTTGGTGTATTACAGTGATGTTAGTGTATTACAGTGTTGTTAGTGTATTACAGTGATGTTAGTGTATTACAGTGTTGTTGGTGTATTACAGTGTTGTTGGGGTATTACAGTGTTGTTGGTGTAATTTATTTTTTATTCTTTATCAAGGGCTTTGTCGCACATGCGATTATGACGCCCTACAATTGTTGGTGTATTACAGTGTTGTTGGTGTATTACAGTGTTGTTGGTGTATTACAGTGTTGTTGGTGTATAACAGTGATGTTGGTATATTACAGTGTTGTTGGTGTATTACAGTGTTGTTGGTGTATTACAGTGTTGTTGGTGTAATTTATTTTTTATTCTTTATTAAGGGCTTTGTCGCACATGCGATTATGACGCCCTACAATTGTTGGTGTATTACAGTGATGTTAGTGTATTACAGTGTTGTTGGTGTATTACAGTGTTGTTGGTGTATTACAGTGATGTTGGTGTATTACAGTGATGTTAGTGTATTACAGTGTTGTTAGTGTATTACAGTGATGTTAGTGTATTAGTGTTGTTGGTGTATTACAGTGATGTTGGTGTATTACAGTGATGTTAGTGTATTACAGTGTTGTTAGTGTATTACAGTGTTGTTGGTGTATTACAGTGTTGTTGGTGTATTACAGTGTTGTTGGTGTATTAGTGTTGTTGGTGTATTACAGTGTTGTTGGGGTATTACAGCGTTGTTGGTGTATTACAGTGATGTTAGTGTATTAGTGTTGTTGGTGTATTACAGTGTTGTTAGTGTATTAGTGTTGTTGGTGTATTACAGTGTTGTTGGTGTATTACAGCGTTGTTGGTGTATTACAGTGATGTTAGTGTATTAGTGTTGTTGGTGTATTACAGTGTTGTTGGTGTATTACAGTGATGTTAGTGTATTACAGTGTTGTTAGTGTATTACAGTGATGTGAGTGTATTACAGTGTTGTTGGTGTATTACAGCGTTGTTGGTGTATTACAGTGATGTTAGTGCATTACAGTGATGTTGGTGTATTTCAGTGATGTTGGTGTATTACAGTGATGTTAGTGTATTACAGTGATGTTAGTGTATTACAGTGTTGTTGGTGTATTACAATGATGTTAGTGTATTACAGTGTTGTTGGTGTATAACAGTGATGTTAGTGTATAACAGTGTTGTTAGTGTATTACAGTGATGTTAGTGTATTACTACTAGTGTTGTTGGTGTATTACAATGATGTTAGTGTATTACAGTGATGTGAGTGTATTACAGTGATGTTAGTGTATTACAGTGTTGTTGGGGTATTACAGTGATGTTAGTGTATTACAGTGATGTTAGTGTATTACAGTGTTGTTGGTGTATTACAATGATGTTAGTGTATTACAGTGTTGTTGGTGTATTACAGTGATGTTAGTGTATAACAGTGTTGTTAGTGTATTACAGTGATGTTAGTGTATTACTACTAGTGTTGTTGGTGTATTACAATGATGTTAGTGTATTACAGTGATGTGAGTGTATTACAGTGATGTTAGTGTATTACAGTGTTGTTGGGGTATTACAGCGTTGTTGGTGTATTACAGTGATGTTGGTGTATTACAGTGATGTTAGTGTATTACAGTGTTGTTGGTGTATTACAGTGTTGTTGGTGTATTACAGTGATGTTAGTGTATTACAGTGTTGTTGTTGTATTACAGCGTTGTTGGTGTATTACAGTGTTGTTGGTGTATTACAGTGATGTTAGTGTATTACAGTGATGTTAGTGTATTACAGTGTTGTTGGTGTATTACAGTGTTGTTGGTGTATTACAGCGTTGTTGGTGTATTACAGTGATGTTAGTGTATTACAGCGTTGTTGGTGTATTACAGTGATGTTAGTGTATTAGTGTTGTTAGTGTATTACAGTGTTGTTGGTGTATTACAGTGTTGTTGGTGTATTACAGTGATGTTAGTGTATTACAGTGTTGTTAGTGTATTACAGTGATGTTAGTGTATTACTACTAGTGTTGTTGGTGTATTACAATGATGTTAGTGTATTACAGTGATGTGAGTGTATTACAGTGATGTTAGTTTATTACAGTGTTGTTGGGGTATTACAGCGTTGTTGGTGTATTACAGTGATGTTGGTGTATTACAGTGATGTTAGTGTATTACAGCGTTGTTGGTGTATTACAGTGATGTTAGTGTATTAGTGTTGTTAGTGTATTACAGTGTTGTTGGTGTATTACAGTGTTGTTGGTGTATTACAGTGATGTTAGTGTATTACAGTGTTGTTAGTGTATTACAGTGATGTGAGTGTATTACAGTGATGTGAGTGTATTACAGTGATGTTAGTGTATTACAGTATTGTTGGTGTATTACAGCGTTGTTGGGGTATTACAGTGATGTTAGTGTATTAGTGTTGTTGGTGTATTACAGTGTTGTTGGTGTATTACAGTGTTGTTGGTGTATTACAGCGTTGTTGGTGTATTACAGTGATGTTAGTGTATTAGTGTTGTTGGTGTATTACAGTGTTGTTGGTGTATTACTACTAGTGTTGTTGGTGTATTACAATGATGTTAGTGTATTACAGTGATGTTAGTGTATTACAGTGTTGTTAGTGTATTACAGTGATGTGAGTGTATTACAGTGATGTTAGTGTATTACAGTATTGTTGGTGTATTACAGAGTTGTTGGTGTATTACAGTGTTGTTGGTGTATTACAGTGTTGTTGGTGTATTACAGCGTTGTTGGTGTATTACAGTGATGTTGGTGTATTAAAGTGATGTTCGTGTATTACAGTGATGCGAGTGTATTACAGTGATGTTAGTGTATTACAGTGTTGTTGGTGTATTACAGCGTTGTTGGTGTATTACAGTGATGTTGGTGTATTACAGCGTTGTTGGTGTATTACAGTGATGTTAGTGTATTAGTGTTGTTGGTGTATTATAGTGTTGTTGGTGTATTACAGTGTTGTTGGTGTATTACAGTGATGTTAGTGTATTACAGTGTTGTTAGTGTATTACAGTGATGTGAGTGTATTACAGTGATGTTAGTGTATTACAGTGTTGTTAGTGCATTACAGTGATGTTGGTGTATTACACTGATGTTAGTGTATTACAGTGATGTTAGTGTATTAGTGTTGTTGGTGTATTACAGTGATGTTAGTGTATTACAGTGATGTTAGTGTATTAGTGTTGTTGGTGTATTACAGTGATGTTAGTGTATTACAGCGTTGTTGGTGTATTACAGTGATGTTAGTGTATTACTACTAGTGTTGTTGGTGTATTACAATGATGTTAGTGTATTACAGTGTTGTTGGTGTATAACAGTGATGTTAGTGTATTACAGTGATGTGAGTGTATTACAGTGATGTTAGTGTATTACAGTATTGTTGGTGTATTACAGCGTTGTTGGTGTATTACAGTGATGTTAGTGTATTAGTGTTGTTGGTGTATTACAGTGTTGTTCGTGTATTACAGTGATGTTGGTGTATTACAGTGATGTTAGTGTATTACAGTGATGTTAGTGTATTACAGTGTTGTTGGTGTATTACAGCGTTGTTGGTGTATTACAGTGATGTTGGTGTATAACAACAGTGTTGTTGGTGTATTACAATGATGTTAGTGTATTACAGTGTTGTTGGTGTATTACAGTGATTTTAGTGTATTACAGCGTTGTTGGTGTATTACAGTGATGTTAGTGTATTACAGTGTTGTTGGTGTATTACAGTGTTGTTGGTGTACAGTGTTGTTGGTGTATTACAGTGTTGTTGGTGTATTACAGCGTTGTTGGTGTATTACAGTGATGTTAGTGTATTAGTGTTGTTGGTGTATTACAGTGTTGTTGGTGTATTACAGCGTTGTTGGTGTATTACAGTGATGTTAGTGTATTACTACTAGTGTTGTTGGTGTATTACAATGATGTTAGTGTATTACAGTGTTGTTGGTGTATTACAGTGATGTTGGTGTAATTTATTTTTTATTCTTTATCAAGGGCTTTGTCGCACATGCGATTATGACGCCCTACAATTGTTGGTGTATTACAGTGTTGTTGGTGTATTACAGTGTTGTTGGTGTATTACAGTTTTGTTGGTGTATTACAGTGATGTTGGTGTATTACAGTGTTGTTGGTGTATTACAGTGTTGTTGGTGTATTACAGTGTTGTTGGTGTAATTTATTTTTTATTCTTTATTAAGGGCTTTGTCGCACATGCGATTATGACGCCCTACAATTGTTGGTGTATTACAGTGATGTTAGTGTATTACAGTGTTGTTGGTGTATTACAGTGTTGTTGGTGTATTACAGTGATGTTGGTGTATTACAGTGTTGTTGGTGTATTACAGTGTTGTTGGTGTATAACAGTGCTGTTGGTGTATTACAGTGCTGTTGGTGTATTACAGTGATGTTAGTGTATTACAGAGATGTTAGTGTATTACAGTGTTGTTGGTGTATTACAGTGTTGTTGGTGTATTACAGCGTTGTTGGTGTATTACAGTGTTGTTGGTGTATTACAGTGATGTTAGTGTATTACAGCGTTGTTGGTGTATTACAGTGATGTTAGTGTATTACAGTGTTGTTGGTGTATTACAGCGTTGTTGGTGTATTACAGTGTTGTTGGTGTATTACAGTGATGTTAGTGTATTACAGCGTTGTTGGTGTATTACAGTGATGTTAGTGTATTACAGTGTTGTTGGTGTATTACAGTGTTGTTGGTGTATTACAGCGTTGTTGGTGTATTACAGTGATGTTGGTGTATTACAGTGTTGTTGGTGTATTACAGCGTTGTTGGTGTATTACAGTGTTGTTGGTGTATTACAGTGTTGTTGGTGTAATTTATTTTTTATTCTTTATTAAGGGCTTTGTTGTACATGCGATTATGACGCCCTACAATTGTTGGATGGATGGATGGATGGATGGACAATAGGTGAACGCTTGTTTAAGACTTTTATGTAGTCGGGTTTAAGTTTTTAACTATATTTTTTTTAATAGCTTAGCTCCTGTCAATGATTTTTATCTGTCCCTCAATTGTAGAAAATTAAAGTAGGTACCTATCTATCTTGCTCTTGGTATTTATTTATTCTACTTTATGTATATTATTGTTAAATTTTATTATGAGAAATTAAAGTTGTATTCACCCTTGCCTTTCTTAAATTAAAAATTTTCTATACATCTAAAGGTTGCCTGGAAGAAATCACTTCTAAGCGATAAGGCCGCCCATTGTACTTGTTGACGGACGGGACGGATGAATGTTTCAATACCCCGGTGGTTATAGGCTATATGGTGTCCGACAAAATTGAGGGTCTTAAGAGATAGCTGGGTCTAAATTACACCTGGAACACTTCGATAGCGCGATACAATTTTGCAAGAGATTGCTTGATATGCTGTCCCCTACCCCTCCATACAACTATTTCAAGGTTTCCACTCACTCAAACTGTGTCTTCCTTCGACACTTTCATGGCTCTAGACGCACATGTCAAGTGCACCACCCCTTGGCGGGCAGTGAAAGCGTTAATACTTGTTTGGAATGGGCAGATGTAGTTGATAGATGGATGGATGGATGGATGGATGGATGGATGGACGGATGGACGGATGGACGGACGGACGGA